>BSBK01004606.1:620000-1085000 GCA_027943335.1 Chamaecyparis obtusa
AGGATTCTCTAGTTTAAACCATTAACCATGGGTGAAGCAAAAGAATAAGATGAGGACAACCAAAGAATGAATTAATTCAAGAAGATTGAATGACGCAACCTTGTCAAGATTGAAGTGATTAAAGATTAGATCAAACATAAATGAAGGATATTTCACCATAGTAGTGTGGGTAGACACCCAATAGATGGGGGGCATGAGCTCACAACACTTAGCCGTTTAGTAAAAATATTAAATTTGAAGATAATTTTGACAAGGTTTTGACACAAGATGAAAAAGACACAAATCGATAAATCAAAAGGCTAAATTAGACTCAAGAGACCTCTTTAGGAAAATGAATGGATTCATTATAGGCTCTACTCTATTTTTTATGCAATGATTTGTTTGACAGATTCCAAGATTTTTTTCTCAACTCTAAACATGCAGTTTCAGACAGTGTGCAACAGGAAAATAGGTATACCAACCCCAGACAAAAATCAGATTTGATGTAGAGTTGACCAACTAGCAATAATAAGCTCTTTGTTTTGAAAATTTTAGGATAGGTTCACAGGAGAGAATGTTGTTTCACGTGAGGAAGTACCAAGTTGCATGCGAGAATGTGCTATCTCGCATGAAGGAATGCTCAGAAAGTGAAATTTCACGTGATAAAAGGACATAGTTTGACAGTTTAGACACAGTTTTCAAGGCACTAATTTTGAGACACAACGCTAGCTGTTCTCTAATAGAATATATAGTTTTCACTCTAGAAAATGATTTTTGCTCAGATTTTGCAATTTTTCAATGTTTTAGTATCAAATTGTTATGCAAATTTTGAACATCCGTGTAATAGTTCATTTCAACTAACCAAGAAGATATCAAGCACTCAAAATAGAAAGCAAGGGAAGAAAGAAATCATCTGAAAACAATGAACAAGGGAAAAAGAAACCTTGCGCATGAACAAGCAATAGTGACTTATTGTGCTAATCCCTAGAAATACTACTTGTGTATGTTCCAAAAAGTTTTTCAATAACGCACATATTCTTAGAAAATAAAAAATTTGGCCTCACTAAGGGTTGTAGTAATGGTTTGACTCTGCAAATTTTGTGATCTCAAGAGGGTGAACTCTAATCTAGGTGCACCGAGGTTTTGACACAGTCTGAGAATTTAATCAATCAGGAGCTACTAGGGAAATCTGACAGCCCAACAAGAGACCACACCTGTGAAGATTTCCTCCACAAGGACATTTATATAGTGGTTGTTGCTACCATGGAAAAAATGGCTATTACCACTTGAGGTTCCATCCACGTGGTTGACCCAATTAAGGGAATGTCCACTATAGTTAACCCTCTCTAAAGGTGACTCACAAAAGATACCACAGGGGGACTAGATCAGATTCAAGGATCTAGGTTTCTGGTACTATCCAAAAAGGAAGTAGAGCATAATCCCCTAACCTCTTCACTTCAGCAAGACAAAGAAAATAGATTAATCTGCCACACTAAGACCAAAATTATCTTGCAAAGATCTATGATGTCAACCACTTATGATCTATCAACCTCTCTGGAGAGAGAATGTATCAATCAAAAGTTGAAGATGCACAAATCTAGTAGAACACAAGAAAATCTTAGTAACCTCCCTAACTACAAGGGGATCTATCATCAAGAAGAGCTTCACATGCATGAACAAGTGAAAGAAGCCCACTCTCTCAAGATCATCCGCAAATAGTGTTCATAGGGCCTAATTACTATGTGTAACAAATATGCAAAAAGCAAATCTATGTTCGTTTTAGAGCCCAAAACTGAAGTGTGAATTATGAAAGTTGTAAAGGCACTCAAGCTTGACACAAGAGATTTTTTTTAATTTCCCAAAATGAAGTGTTATTATATTTAGTAGAATACCTGAGTTCCTCACAACACGCTTAGTAGATTTTACCTATTTTAGCAATTTGTGAGCATTTATCTTCTATCTTTTGTACCCACAAGACGTATCTACACCTGCAAACCACTGTTATGAAAAACTTAACCATTCTTGTACATGAAACCCACTATTATAAAAATCCATAAAAAAAAAAAATGCAACTTGTCAACCCGACATGGTAGAAAATTAGGTTAGTCAAAGATAATATGTCATTTGATAATTGAAAAACCTATTCTCATAAAAAATCAGATTATGACCAGTTTGTATTAAATCAATAATAACTTTTGCAAATCAAAACAAAATTAATCCAAACCAATGGAAAATGAAAGCTAACTCAAATAAATTTCCAAAAATATAAATTTTGGATCTGTATCATGTCATATGTGCATGTACCAATAAAAACATAAGTCAAATTTCATAAAATCAGGTTCAGACCAGTCTTCACTAAAATGATCATAAATTTTTCAAGTAAAAATAAAATTAATCCAAAATAATGGAAAATGAAAGCTAACTCAAATAAATTTCTATAAATATAAATTTTGGATCTGTATCATGTCATATGTGCATGTACCAATAAAAACATCAGTCAGATTTTATAAAATCAGGTTCAGACTAGTCTTCACTAAAATGATCATAACTTTTGCAAATCAAAATGAAATTAATCCAATCAAATATAAAATCAAAGCTAACTCAAATACCTTTCTAGAAATATAAATTTTGGATCTATATCATGTCATATGTGTATGTATCAATAAAAACATCAGTCAGAGTTTTGGAAAAAGAGCCCATAAATTTATCACAAAACTCACAAAAATTAACCTTGTGGTCATGGGTTTGAGAAAAATGATAGAAATTTGATATAATAGAATAGAAACCCATTTTAGGTCCCCACAGTGGGTGCCAAAAATGTGTGTGTGAATTTTTTACCTAATTGTAGACACGACACTTCAGTAAAACATTAAAGGTTAGCAAAAATTGAAATCTGCAAGTAATTGAAACTATGCTCACCTGGCAATTTACTGCCTTCTAGTAGGTGTGAGTATGATATTGTCAAATTAAAATCAAGATCAGTGACAATGAAACACCTAAATGAAGGATTTAAGATGATGAAAATAATGAAATATGAATGCAAATTAATCTATATTTTTGTATTTTCTATGCAATAAGAATGAGAAACTGTATGAATCTAAGCTATAACGTATGAAATTAAGTTTTAATGTAGATTTAATCTAAGAAATGATATGAATGCATATAAAAATCTATGATATGAAACTATGAATGCTCAAAACAATAAATGAAAATCTCACAATAGCCTTGATTCGCAAAAGATTGATTCTTCAGTCACGAATTCACTATAGTGATGATGCAATTTCAAGGTGTTGATTGCCAGACCTTTGTGAAGAGCTAAGCCTTGATTTTATAGAAATCCAGGGCTTGAGGATGCATTGAGAAAAGCCATAAATCACTCTTGATAAACTCAGGTTTATTTTTGAGTTAACAAGAAATTAAGAATATTTAATTCATAAAATCATGCAAAAGTAGTTTTATCTCAAAATAGAGCTTTAGTTCTCTTTTTCAATTCATCATCAGATGTTGAGTTTTAGAAAGTTTACAAATTGAAATTAGCAATTATTTTAAAGTTGACTACTTTTGTGATTGTGCATGATTTAATATGAATTAATTTAATAAATAAAGTGATTTATTTTCCACTTAACTAATTTTAAATTAAAACAATTGATTTATGGGTTAATCAATTATTAAATCAAACTTTATTCCAATAAAATCATTAAATTTGACAACTTTGATTTTAAATCAATTAAATAAATATCCAATTGATTGTTTGTAGGAATTTTGATTTATTGTCAAAATAAAAAATAATATTAATTAGGAATAAATGCAATTAAATCTAATTAAATAATTAAGTGGTAGAATTAAATTAATTAATTAAATATTCATCATATTCAATTAATCAACTTTAGGATAAATAATAACATTTATCACCAAATAATATTTAATTAAAGATAATTAGATAAATTAGGAATATTTAGGAAATATTCCTTGATGTAGAATTAAGATCAAATCAATTAAGATTTCGATGTGAAGATGTGCCTTAGGTTAGGACTTTTGTATCAATTTCATTCGATGTGTTGATATAGGAGGTTAATGAACCTATAGCCCATTTTTGGGGTATTACAATATATAGCATGTCTATCATATTGCCAAGGTCTACCCAACAAAATATGACAATAATCCATAGGCATGATATCACATAACACCTTATCATAGTATTTTCCAATCTTCAAATTCACATAACATTGTTTCACTTACCAGGAGTGTATGATCATCTTTGATCCATGAAATCTGATAGGGCTTCAGATGTACCAACCTTTCCAACTAAAACTTTGTGACCATCTCTTCAGATGCCAGATTCTCTGAGCTACCACTGTTAATGATTACCTTCCAAACTTTGTCAGAAACTCTACATCTAGTCTTGAACAAACTTTTCCTTACCAGATCTTCCTTCTTGATTTCATTCCACAATGCTCTCCTTACCATCAAGTTATTTTTTTTTTTAGGTTCATTCAGTGACTCTTCTTGCACCAAAGCATTTCTACTACTACCAGCCTTCTTACTAGCCTCTATACATTCAAAAGATCTATGTACTTCTCCACAATTGTAACAAGTTCCTCAAAAACTTCCTCTGCTATAACCACCTCGGTAGTTACTACCTCTACCTCTAGATGAACTTTCACCTTTCCACTCGGTCTTTTCTTTGTCTAGATTTTTCTTTTCTAATTCAGATCTACCTTTTTCACCATTGGATCTACCTCTTCCTCTGGGGAATCTACCACCTTGACCTCTTTGTCTTTGTCCATGTCTTGTTTAATTTCTCCTCAGCCTTCAAAGCAAATTGATAAGCCTCTTCAATGTTCTCCAACTTGACCATACTAATTTCCTCTTGGATGGAAACTCTCAAACCATTTACATATCTACCAATTCTTTCCACATCATCTTCATCATGTCTAGATATAATATCTAATCTATAGAATTCCTCAGTATATTCCTTTACCGAGCTATATTTCTGTCTCAAAATTTGCATTTGTTGAACTAGGTTAATTTGATAATCACAAGGTAAGAACTTTCCTTTCAATTTATTCACCATTTTACTCCATAACTTGATTTTGTCTTTTCCTTTCCTCTTCCTATCCAATTGTAGATGTTCCAACCATAAGGATGCATGAATTTTCAACTTTGTGCTTGCAATCTTCACCTTCTTGTCTTTAGGGATGTTTTCATATTCAAAATACTTTTCCATCTCGGTGATCCAGTCCACCAATTCATCAGAATATAGCTTTCCACCATACTCAAGAGGATTGAAATGTGGTGTTGACTTAAGACTTGGCAAGGCTTTCAAAAATATTTCTTCACCTTGATCCATAACAGGTGCAAGTTTTGCATTCACCTGTTCTTCTTCAACTTCATCATCACTAACATCAAGATGTCTGCCTCTTCTTTGGGCTATTTCAATAGCTTCTAACCTAGCATCAATCTACCTTATGATATATGCCAATCCTAGATCTGCATCTCACCTCACATGAACCATCTTGAAAACCCTCTACAATTGTAGGTCAAATTGCAATCTGCTACCCCCACAATAATCAACTAGGGCTTCAAGAGGAACCTACAAACCTAGATCCACAGACCTAGATCAAGATCTGACCTCACTCTAATACCACCTGACACAAGGGCATGGACCAAGAGGGGCCAAACTATGGCACACCCTAATGATCCAAGCCTTCTCAACACATGAAAAAGAAAACAAACACAACAGTGAGAGAGAGAATGCATAAACTTTCATATATTTTCATCAAATAGAACAATACATGCCGAGCTGTAAGGCCTTCCCGGTTAGGGCTAGATATTACAATTATTTATAGAAGTCCTCAAACATGTGAGGATCTACCAAAATCTCTCTATTTCTTTCTTCTATCAACTCCTATCCAAAAACTCTGCCTCTTAAACTCTAAACCAACAACTACATTTATACAAGAAGCTACCAAACTGAGTCGGCCTTTAGATCCACAATCAATGAAAGGAATGGTCAGATATGGGACCACAAGCTTTCCATTGAGTGATTCCAATATTAAATCCATGATCTAATACAAATGCTTAACTCAGCCACAATAGAAACTAAAACTAAACCCATCGGTGAGCAAGATAACCGAGCAGTAGATAGGCAATGTCGAGTGCCAGTGAAGTAACTGGCCACCTATGAGATAATTAACAACACTTGGTAACCAAAGGAAACCAACCAACTACCGACCAACTCAGTCAAAGTAGGAACTAAGCAACATAGATAAACTCCAAATTGTTTTTGGTGACACATGATTTCCAAGGACCTGAGATGCTCCTGCATCATAAAGGAAATACACAATCCTTGAACTATCCAATAGAAACTATCTTTTCTTGATCAGTTTTAATGAAGTATATAAGTTATCCTTTTCTCTACATCTAGCAGACACAAGCTCACAACTTCCACAATCCTCTTTTTATATCACATACATACTACCATACCTTTTCAAAAGAAAAGATCTTACATATATACCCTATTACAAAATAAATGATCAAGTTGGCCAATTAGGCCTTCTTAATATACAAATAATTACATAAAACCTTTCTAAGATAAACATGGTATCTAAAACAAGTATATAACCATTATATCTTAATAATTAAGGAAGGAAATCTAAAATCCATGCTCTCCATTCATGATACATTTTAGAACTCTGAAGTCAGCTTCCAAATAGGTCAGCTCAAAACACACTCCACAACTAACATCATCCTTCTTTCCATACCTAGCTAAGATAAGTGAATAATATTTAGTACACTATCTATTATCCCTTAAGCTCTTATATATTGAATCTTCATCACCTATAAGATATATTCAAAACTTAGAGACTAACTCTGTCAACTTCCACTATCATAGTTCAGTAACTA
Source organism: Chamaecyparis obtusa (assembly GCA_027943335.1). NCBI lineage: Eukaryota > Viridiplantae > Streptophyta > Pinopsida > Cupressales > Cupressaceae > Chamaecyparis > Chamaecyparis obtusa. The sequence goes on from BSBK01004606.1 coordinate 626,886, forward strand.
GTCTTCACCAAATTTTCTATAACTCAACCAATATGCAATTTTATATTGAATGCAATCTTAGATATAAGATCGACATACCTTGTACACAAAATTGTGTTCACATGTTCTAAATCATTCTTACGACATCTTTACACAATAATAAACAATTTGTTCTCTTCATAGAAACATATTTTGACATCAATGACAAAACATGAATGCCAATAGTAGTAATTCCAACATTTATCACTGTAGTAATTAAACATATTAATTTTATATCCAAGAATCTCCCCAATGCATTAGCAATATCCAATAGAAGAATGTTCAACCGTATTTAGGTATTAGGTCAGATATGTTTCATTTAGGAATGTGTGAAGATTGTTTGGTTCTATGTAATCCCAAATGAGTTTTGGATATACAAGGATTAAGGGATCATTTCTTTGGTTTAAATTGGTAGGATTTAGGGACATGACTTCATTAGAAGGTTTGTACATTGTATCACGTAATTCTATAACATGTGCCTCTTCTAAGTGTTCCAAAGAACTTGGGTCAAAATCCCCTTCACTTGAATCCTCTTGGGTTTCTTGTTGATAAATATATTGTGGGTAAAACCTATTGCTAGATCCTTCTATTGTGGGTGTCCATGAGGGTACATAGTGTTCTCCAACCCATTGAGAGTCTTATGCTTCTTTATTTGGTCCATTTTCTTGAGTCTCTTGATTAGAACTTGAAGCTTGGTTAGAACTTGATCCTTGACTTAATTCTTGTATTTTACCAGGGTTAGACATGGGTGCATAAGTATATATGGACTACACCCACTTCTTTATCTTGACAAGATTCACTGGATAATGAATCCCACTCTCATTTTTTTGATTCATCATCACTTTGAGAGTCTAATTATATATTTTTTTCATGAAATATAGGGTGGTTCTTTTGAGTGTATCCTTCTTCAAGATACCCTATTCCTAATTTCTCTTTTCTATCCCTCCAAGACATTTCTATGGGTTGGATCAACTCTTCATTTATTCTACCCAAACGTCCTTGTCCTATGTAACCCATCTTTTGCATAATTTGGAAACCTTTTCCATATTGATGAGTAGGGATGCTAATGTTTTGATTATTTTTTTGTTAGTATTTGACTCATCATCCTTTTATAGCGACTTCAAAATTTCATTATCCTCTTCATCCATGGATGAATAAGTACTAGCCCTTACAAAATGGTTAGTGTATTTTTGAGTTGTATTTTATCTAGAAGGTTTCCCATGAGAATTAGGAGATAATGGAAAAATCCATCATGGATAAGGAATATTCTCCCACACCATTTTCCTTGATCTTGCATTTCTTTTCAAAAAAATTCATTATGGTTTCCGTATTTTGGTAATGAGCCTCTTTGGTTTGAATTTGAGTAGAGTTTAAATTATTTTCTTCTTCTTTTTCTTTAGGACTCTCCTCGCTAACCTTCTCTTTTCGCTTAGTTGATGTAGCTAAGTTAGTGTGATTTTTTTTTCCTCTAGCAAGAGTGTCCTCTTCATCCATATTCTCTTTTCCTTTTAGTGAAGGAAGGTCCTTCAAATTTTGTCTTTGTTCAATTTTTTTTGATGTAGTTCCTTAAATATTATCAGGGACCAATGAATCATTTATGGGCTTGATATTTTTGCAATATTGGAATGGATTTAGGTCTCCACTCACCATAATTCATTGACCCATGTATGGAAATTTCAAGTACTCATGATACGTTGAGGGTACCGCTTGCATTTCATATATACATAGTATTCCCAATAAAATGCTATAAGTCAATTTTAAGTCTAACACTTGAAAAATAGTCCCCTTTTTCATAGGACCCACTCGGATAGGGAAAAATATTATCCCTTTGGAGGATCTCTCTTCATAATCATAAGCCTTTATGGTTATCTTTCTTTTAGGTTCTATAGCTTCTTCAGAATACACTAAGGTTTTGGAAAGGTTTAAATTACAAATGTTTAGACCAGCTCCTCCATTAATGAGGACTCTTTTAACCCAATGCTTATGTATCAAGACCTCAATGTTAAATGGAACATTTTGGGGATGATTTAGGGACATATCATCTTTCTTGGAAAAGGATAAACAATAAGGTACGACTAGGTGTCCTACAATATTCTAAAATTTTTCCACATCCAAATTTGAAGGAACATTGGTTTTGACAAGAGCCTTTTCCAAGATTTCTTTATGGGTAGGTGAAAGTTTTAGCAACTCCAAAATATAAATTTGTGTGGGATTTTAGTGGAGTTGATCTACTAAGTTGTATTTCTTTGAGGATGGGGATGCTTGATTTGGCACAATGGTTCTAGGGGAACCTCCTAGCAAGGTGATTTTAGATGATTTCCCCCTACTCATGACATTTGAGGCCTCTTCCTTTTGATTTTATTTTACCACTATGGAATTGATGGAATTTTCACACTCATTCAAAGAGTTTATGGTATTGTCACAGGTGTGAGAAAAGTTCACTTTTTCATTCCCTAGCTTGTTATTTTTATTAGCATTTGAGGTTTCTCCTTTCTCGTGATTCAAGAAAGGGTTCTTAAAGGTTGTGCGATCTTCATTGTTTTGAGGCCCTTCAACCTTTATCGTGCCATTGTATATTAAATCTTGGACTAAATCCTTGAGTTTCATGCATTCATGGGTTTTGTTTCCCTTATTTCAACGATACTCACAATGATGTGCATCATTCCACCATGTGGGTTTAACTTGAGGTTCATATGGCCTTGCTTTAGTTAAGATAATAATTTTATTGACAACAAGTGTCCTTAAAGAATTTTCCAAGGGTTCTCCCAAGAATGTTAATTTTCTTCTTTGGATAGGAGCAAAGAAAGGCTTAGGTTTTTTTCCACCCTTATTGTTAAAAGATTTATTATTGTTGTTGAAACGGGTCTTAGTTGTTTGGTTTACATTGTTCGTTTGGTTTGACCTACTTGATAAGTTATAAGGGGTAGCTTTTAGGTTGGTGGCTTCTACAACCACATCATTCACAAGATTCTTATTCATGTTTTTCAACCAAAACCTTAATTTATCATTGTTGTTGTTATCTCCCTTTTTATTATTATAATTATTATTGGTGTTAGTATAACCTTTATTTTATTTAAAGAGTTTGATCTCTCCTCTTTTTACTAACACCTCTTCAATATTTACCCCATTCTCAATGATCTTTTTGAATTTTTGGGGACATTGAAGTTGAAGTCTATAATTCATTTCCATGTTTAGATTTTCATGGAAATTTTCATCTTCCCATTTTTAGGTATGCTTCTAGGATATCTTGCCGAATATCATTCTCCACCTTTGGAGAAAGCATAGAAAAGGCTCACCATCTTTTTGTTTCATGTCACATAAGTTTAGCATGGTGATTTCATGCTCAATATTGTAAGACTAGCGAGTTAGAATTTGGAGGCTTGCTCTTCAAAAGTCTTTATTCCTTGTGGTAATTTTGAAAACCACTCTATGTCTTTCCCTCCTAGGCATCTTGGAAATAGCTGCATTAAATAGGTGGTATCGTGCATGAACTCAATACTCAAGGCACAAAATTATCTTAACTAGTCTTGTAGGTTAGATTTACCCATGTACTTGTTGTATCTTGGAAAAACCATGTTCGGAAGGAAAGGTACCATAACCAAGTTTTGATCAAAAGGAAAAGTGCACAAAGCCTCAATAGAAAAGGGTTTTAGTTCAACCACATTCTTCATATTGTTAATTTGTGCTTGAAACATTTTAAGTTGTTTTTTCATTGGACCTAATGGATTTTCCTCTTCTTCATATTTATTTAATGTCATAGCATCGTAATCATGAGGAAGCTTGACCCTTGAATGGGCTAAGTTAAGGAAGTGTCTCTCTTTGTTTCTTTCTAAGAGCTTTTCCATTATTTTAAGATCTTTTAGGTCTTGGGAAAGCCTATTGGCTTTCTCATCGATACTTTCCCTTTGATTTCTTTGGTTAGTTGCTCCTTGATATTCATTATTTCCCCCTTGGGTATAGTCATAGTGTAGACTATGGTTTTGAATCTGTTACCTATCTTGAAAGGCTTAAACACTCAAACATTAGATTATAACATTTTCATTAGTTCAAAATCATAGACATAAACAAAACCAAGCCACCTCAAGATTGTTGCAAAAATAGGTGCTATAAAGCACTATTTGATTTGCTTCAATAAGACAGATGTGGGTGTTCTCTCTAAGCACTTGGAGCTTGTTCCTAATGCATTCTAAAAGGATTTGATATGATGTATGAATGATTAGGAAATCTTGAATAACAACTAATTTCAATCCATTAAGCTATATTTAATATGTGTTAAAAAGCTTGGAAGAGGAAATGAAATCTAACAATATTATCAAAAGACAAGATCTAGAATGAATTTAGCATGATAACAATGAACAATATGATGAAAACTTAAGCTAATGGTTTACTCTTGGAAGAGAGGATATTTATAGGATTTGGGAAGGGCTTGGGTTAGGAGGATGAGTTAGAGTTAGAGGTAGAGTTAGAGGTAAGGTTAGGGGTATGGTAAGGTTTACCTTGGGTTAGGGTTGCTCAAACATGTGTGACCAACAATAGGGAAGTGTGCAAGGGGAAAAAATGTGTAAGAAGAGACATGGGCCTCTTTATGAGGCTGTACGAAGCCTTAAAGAGTGTGAAAGAGGCTTTAATGAGTGTGTAAGGCTCATTAAAAGAAGGGTTTGACCAAAAGTGAAATAGGACTTGGATTAGGCTAAAAAATGTAGGAAACATCTCCTAAATTGGTTTAGGGAAGATTGGAAGGATTTAGGAAAGGTTAGAAGATTCTAGGCTTTTGAGGCTTTAAATAAATGTCAAATTTATTTAGGGATTGTGACATCATTTATTAAATATTGATTTAATAAAGAGAGGAAAATTACTTAAAGTTGATTTAAATGGTTTGGGAAGGGATTCTTTAATTAAAGATGTTTAATTAAAATAAAGGGATTTAATGGCATAAAAATATATTAATTAATTAAATAATTAATTAATTAATAAATGATGATGTCATCAGGGGTTTTGGAAAATAGAAAATACTTTTATTTTCTAATAGATTTTTAGGTATCTACATTTTCCCCCTCTTTTATGCGATGCTGCAAGTGGCGTGGCATCAAAGACAAGAAAATAAGATACCCCAGGCTTAGAATTTAGAGGAATAAGGGGTTGTGCACCCTTGAGAAAATAATGTAAAGAGGAAACTTTGTGGAATTTTATCGAAAGGAAACATAAGGAGAAGGAAAAGGAAGAAGGAGGGATAAATAACCAAGCTTCCAAGAGAAAGGATAGATGAATGCAATATGGAATGTAGGATGCAGCGACATGAAAGATGCAAGATGAAAGATGAAGCTATATGATGCAAGATGGGGGATTTAGGGAGCTCCAAGTATAAATATGGAGAGCACAACCTAGTTTGATATAGAAACATTAGAGATCTTCCTAGGATACTGGGATCACAAGGCCTTGTCACCAGTGTTGTATAGGACTGATGCAAAAAATACACACAGGGTTAACCCAGCATCACACATGAATCCGAGAGGAATCATGGTAGAAATGATGCTGGAGAAACCACAAACAAATGACATTTCCCAAGTGCACCATGTAACCCAAAAGATCACATGTGGACCATGTAAGAGTCATGTCTGACTGAATCACAACTAGAAAAAGAAAGAAATCAAAAGAACCTGCCCTAGATTGTTCTTATTCATAGTGCAAAATGATATAAAGGATCATGGTGACTTTGAGGAGAGGAAAAACAAGAAGCCATAAAATATTAACAAGAACCAAAGGAAAAAATCCAAGACCAAAATGATAACTCCAAAAGACATCCTTTGCTAAGGAGAGAGATTTGATTTGACTGACGGTGGGAATATTGGTCTGAATGTGTGGAAGGATACATTGACATAGACCTAGTGCGATTGGTGGAAGATTAGGTGTGACAGAAGGAAGGATACATCCTCAAGGAGTCATTGCTTGATGAAGAGAATGAGTGTTGTTGCTCGCTAGAAAATGATGAAGTTCAAGGATAATTGTTGTGATCAAGAATAGTTGACAATTGATATTGTTGAATTACAAGGCTGGATGGGATAAGATTGATGATCAAATGCTGCTGCAAGACTGACAAAGATATGTACAACAAGATACAAGGATATGTACAATGGAGGGGGAAAGATGTACAATAGCTACGTATAGAAGCTCAGGATTTGGGATAGGAAGATCTTGCTATACATGATATATACAGAATATGTACAGGATGGATTGCAGATTTTCTTGAGGATTAAAATAGAGGAATGTTGGGGGGTGGTGGTGGGGATGGGGATGGTAAAAAATGGACTGGGTTGTGGGATGCGGGATGGGATTTTGATAGATAATGACTCATTCCACTATGTATGGCACCTTTTTACCAATTTTTCACCAACATACTTGTCCAAGGCACTTGAATTGCCAAGTTTTCACCATTGAATGAATGATTTTTCTCTTTACTTTTTTTCTTTGTTTTTAATTTTAATTTTAGTTTTTGAATATGTAGGATTGGGTTCAGGCATAGAACCTCTTTAGATTTATGTGTTAGGAATAGTCCCAAGAGATAACTGAGATGGGGGTGGGGTGAATCTCTTATCTATAAGATTCAATTCTTTATCCAATTAAGTATATAAGAACTTTAAGCATAAGAACAATGAAAGAACACTTAACACAACACCACAATTTTGGTTACAAGGAAACCCAGATAGGTAAAAACCCTAGTAGGAATTGACACCCACTAAGAACTACACTAGTGTATTATGATCCCTATTAGAAGATCTTACAACCCTGTTAGGAGTTGATCTTTACAATGCAATAAGTACAGTGACCTAGTCAAAGGTCAGACCCTATTAGGGGTGTGGATGCTTTATCTGAGAGCACATTTCTCAAAGGGGTGAAGGCTCAAACTTTCTATTTGACAGAAACACACTATATCTAGATCTTGGTGAACTACATGTAGACCTGTTATCTTGATTAGTTCCAATGAATAGCATAAACTCTCTACTATGTCACATATACCTTCTTTTGATGGCTCAACACTTCACACTCTCTACTCTTCTCTTCTCTCTTTCACTATAAGCCATTCTTAGCAATCATAAATGACTACCTATAAATATCTTTCCTCTAAATGATATAATCAAGTTGGCTTTTTAGAAGCACCTTGTAATTATATTAGAGAAACAAGAAAACTCTCCAATAACCTATCTATTGGCTCTACTATGCATGCAACATGAACTGGGACCTTTCCAACTCAATATGAGTGAACACATTACTTTATACTATCAGCTCCACCAAAATAACTGATACTTTCTCCTCATTCTAAATTACATTATGCACTCTTAACCAAACATCCTTAACTCTTTTATTAACATAAATATAAGCACACATACTGAGATGATAGGGACAACTACCGCAATCATATAAACACTATCAGCACTTCGAAGTAGACTTAGGAAATTGTGACTGTTAACTAGAAACTTCATAACTCAACCTATACTACATATTTGACTCTGTGTCCATGAACACAACATAAATATAAGCATGCAAGGCTCTATTGCAACCATACTACAAATCATATACAGAACTGCTCTTGGGACCTGTAAGAAATACTCACTAATATACACAACTGTACTACTATCTTTACTCAGAATCAACCTCTGCATCTATGATATCATGCTAATAAAATATCCATTCAACATATGCTCAAGGCTCTCTCTATCATGCTTCCAAGCATGCTACTTACCATAAGTTTTCATCAATGACAAACATACTATCAACACTGACTTGCTAGAAAATCTCCAACAATCTCCCCCTTTGGCATTGATGGAAACATATGGAATGAAAAACACCATCAATCCAAACATCCAATTCTTTTATAAAATTCTCCATTTTCTCAAAAAAACTCCCCTAAGGAAGTATCCTCCAACTGATGTAATATTCTTCAATATTCTCCATTTTGTCAACTGCACTACTTCCCATTACTTTATTTTTACTCCCCCTTTGACATCAATGGAAAAGGGTGCCAAAAACATTAAGCACCGGTACTACTCTTGAGGATTGATGCATTCCTACTATCTCTAAATAGATTTAGGGAAGGGAATTACTCCCAACTTCCCCCTGAGATACTCAAAGGTATCCTTAGGTAAAGGCTTTGTGAATATATCTGCTAGCTGATCTTTTGTACTCACATATTCCACCATTACTTCTTTCTCTACTACTTTTTCTCTTAGGAAGTGATATTTTATCTTAATATGTTTTGTCTTTTTATGCATCATAGGGTTCTTTGACATATTGATAGTGCTAGAGTTATCGAAATGAATAACAATAGGGTAGTCAATTTGAATACCAAAATCTTTTATCATCTTCTTGATCCACACAATTGTAGAACAATTTAATGCTACTACTACATACTCTACTTCTGTTGTTGACTGGGAGATACAATTTTTCTTTTTACTTGTCCAAGTAGCGAGTCTATCTCCAAGGAATACAATTCCTCAAGAGGTAATCTTTCTATCATCCACACTTCCTGCACAATCTACATATGTAATATACATAAAGCTTTACATTCTTTGAGTTAGGATACCATAAACCATAGTCTAAGGTTCCAATCAAGTATCTGAATATTCTTTTTACTACCATGAGATGACTTTTCTTAGGTTCTGTTGTAAATATTCCAACAATACCAACTGTATTGGAAATGTCTGGTCTATTTTGAGTAAGATATATAATTTTTCCAATCATAGACTTATACAAGGTTATGTCTACTACTGGTGAATCATGTTCTTTTGAAAGCTTGCATCCTATTATCATAGGGGTACTCACTATCTTGCACTCATCTATCTTAAATGTCTTCAAGATCTCTTTCACATACTTAGTCTAATTTATGAATATACCTTTGTCCGTGTGCTGCACATTCAATCCCAAAAATTACTTGATAGGACTGATCATGCTCATTTCAAATTCATTTTGTATCTCCTTACCAGATTCTACACTAAGCTTATCATTACCACCAAATACAAATGTCATCAACAAATATAGCAACTAACAATAGTCCATCAAATGTCTCTCTTATAAATAAGTTACAATCTACTACCCCATTCTTGAATCCAATCTTAGTCAAGTAACCATCAAGTCTTTCATACCATGCTCTAGGGGCTTGCTTAAGTCCATAGAGGGCTTTATTCAATCTACAAACCATATCAGGTTTGTTTGATAAAGTAAATCCTTCTGGTTTCTCAATGTATACTTCTTCCTTCAACTCTCCATTTAGGAATGCTGACTTAACATCCATTTGGTATACCTTAAAGTTCTTTATTGTAGCATAAGCTAGAAACAACTTTATGGCTTCCAATCTACTTACAGGGGAAAATGTATCTGAATAATCAATTCCTTCTCTTTGTGTATATCCTTTACATACTAGTCTTACTTTGTCTCTTATCACTGTTCCATCTTCATTCATCTTATTTCTTAATATCCATTTTTCTCCTATTACATTCTTATCACTAGGCCTAGGGACCAATTCCCTTGTTTAATTCTTAATTATCTGATCTAACTCTTCTTTCATTTCTTCATGCCAATCTGAATCATTACATGCATTTTCAACACTTAAGGGTTCAATCTATGAGAGTAAGCACACCTCTTCATTTGTTGTGGAACTCTTTGTTTTTGATCTTGTCATGACTTTGCTACTCTGATCTCCAATTATGTCTTCCTTTGAATTATATCTAGATGTGAATCTAGGAACATTAGTTGTGAATTTTTCATCTACCTTTTGTGTTTCTTCTTCACTTGTTTCAGGGTCATTGAATAAAACATTTATGTTGTTAAACATTTCTTCAACAACTGCTTCACTACTGGTAGGTCTAGGTTCTTCTTCCATCATAGGTACATAATCATGGTATCTCTCTTGAATCATAAAATTCTCATCAATCTTAACATGACCACTTTCAATGATCTTCTTCAATCTCAAATTAAAACATCTATAAACTTTTCCTTTACTGGAGTAACCAAGAAAAATACCTTTATCACTTCTTGCATCAAACTTGCCAATTGCTTCATCTCTCTTGATGTAGTAGTTTCTTCCAAATATTTTGAAGTATTTTACTATAGGTACATTCCCAAACCATAGCTCATAAGGAGTTTTCTTTGTGCTTGCCCTTAATTGAAATCTATTGATAGTATAGATTGCAGTATTGACCGCATCTCTCTAATAGGTGTGTGCAATCTTTCCTTCAATCATGATGGTGTGCATTGTGTCAAGAATGATCATATTCCTTCTCTCTACAATTCCATTCTAGTGAGGGGTTCTAGGGGCACTTAACTATCTCTTTATCCCATGTTCTTCATAGTATTCATAAAATCTGTCAGAGGTTAATTATCCTCCTGTATCTTATCTCAGACATTTAATCTTCAATCTAGACTCATTTTCAACCTTAGCTTTGAATATTTTGAATTTGTCAAATGCTTCTTATTTGTTCTTTAAGAGTGTAACCCACATCATTCTAGAATAATCATCAACAAAAAAAATGAAATACCTTTCAGCATAGTATGATCTTGTTTGAGTTGGTCCACATAGGTCTGTATGTATCAGATCCAACTTGTTCTCTACCGAATTATGCTTGCTTCTGAATAAATTCCTTACATGATTTCCTATCACACATTCCCTATATATAGCATCAATTGGTTTTGCAATGCTAGAAAGATATATTACTTCCTTTACATTACTTATCTTTACTATGTTATCAAAATTGATATGACATAGGCTTTTGTGCCATAACCAACTGTCATCTATTTTAGCCAAAAAACAACTTGCTTCAAGATTAAGCTGAAAAATATTACCTTTAGTCTTTGAACCTGATGCAATAATTTCTCCTTCTTTGTTATTAATGATGCATTTGTTATCTTTGAACTCCAACTGATATCCTTTGTCAAGCAATTATCCAGCACTTAGTAGGTTATGCTGCAAACCATCAACATATAGAATATCATTAGTGTTGTTCTTTCCATCCAGGGTGATGGATCCTCTACCCATGATAGGTTTATGAATGTTGCCTTTAAATCTAACCATGCCTCCATTGTATCTGTCCAGATGTACAAATCTATATTTGTCTCCTATCATGTGGTGTGAGAAACCACTATCAATGATCCAATCTTTCCTGATGTCAACTTGTGAAATTAGTGCTAACTCTTGTGCATTATTTTCATCTTCAAGAGAAATGAATCTAATTTAATCCTCTGCCGATTCTTCATTTAATACTCCATCTCCACCATGGTAACATTCATTTTTATACTTAGGCTTGTAGTTATTTTTAACTTCTTAACTCTTGTAGGACACTTGGATGCAAAGTGACCAATCTTATTACATGAAAAGCATTTGAATGGTAATTGACCTTCATATTTTCCTTTTCCTTTCTTTTCTCTTTTAGCAATCATAGAAATGAAATCATCTAGTATTTTATCTTCATTATCATTATCAAAATTAATAGAGGTGCTCAAGGATTTCTTACCATGTACTGAAGCTTTAAATGCTATTTCACTTTTAGGCTCTGTCTTCAATCTTGATATCTCAAAGGATGAAATCTTGCTGATTAAATTCTCTCTTTTAAAGTCTTTTGTGGACTGCATAGTTTCATCTAGGATGCATATCTTGTTGTCATATTCTACTGTCAAGGTAGTCATCAATTTATCCATTATGTCTTCTTCTAAGATTTCTCCACCATTGTTTCTGATTCTCGCAACTGCTTCATTAATCCTTTGATTGTAAGCTCTGACATTATCATTAGGTAGCATCTATAATGTATTGTATCTTTTCTTCCATGTCTTTCTGCACACATTCTTGGCTTGAATGTCTCCTTCAAACATGTCTTCTAGGTACTTCCATATCTTATAGGCTTTGTCCATTTTCTTAATTTTTGAAAACTCACTGTCAGATAGGGTGTTGATAAGGGCTTCTCTCACAATAGAATTTGAAGTGAACATCTCCTTTTGCTTCAAGGTTGCATCTACTTTTGCAAGATCTTCTAGTGAAGAAATCTCAACTTCTTTGGTAGCTACTTAAAAAATCTCAAAGGCAATGCACTGCAAATGTGTCATCATTTTTTTCTTCTAGTCTAGATAGTTCTCTCCATCAAACTTAGGACTTATAAAGAATGTCATCTGATCAACCTCAAGCTGTTAAACTTTCTTTCTGAGGTACTTGGCTTTGATACCAATTGTTAGGAATAGTGCCAAGAGATAACTACGAGGGGGGGGGTGAATCACTTATCTACAATATTCAATTATTTATCCAATTAAGTATATAAGAACTTTAAGCATAAGCACAATGAAAGAAAACTTAACAACAACACAACAATTTTGGTTATAGGGAAACCCAAATAGTTTAAAACTCTTATCAAAATTGACACCCACTACGAACTACACTAGTGTATTATGATCCTTTTTAGAAGATCTTACATCCCTATTAGGAGTTGATCTTTACAATGAAATAAGTATAGTGACCTGGTCAAGGGTCAAACCCTTTTAGGATTCTTTTACAATTAACCCTATTAGGGGTAAGGATGCACTATTCGAGAGCACACTGCTCAAAGGGGTGAATGCTGCAACCTTCTATTTTGAAGATGCACAATATATCTGGATCTTGATGAACTATGCATAGAAATGTTGTCTTGATCAGTTCCAATGAATAACATAAACTCTCTACTATGTCACATAGACCTTCTGCTAATGGCTCAACACTTCACATTCTCTCCTCTACTCTTCTCTATTTCACTATAAGCCATTCTTAGAAATCACAAATGACTACCTATAAATATATATCATCTAAATGATATAATCAAGTTGGTATGTTAGAACCACCTTGTATTCATATTAGAGAAACAATAAAAATCTCCAATAACATCTCTATCAGCTCTACTAAGCATGCAACAAGAACTAGGACCTGTCCAACTTAATATGACTGACCACGTTACTTTATACTGTCGGCTCTACCAAATTAACTAAAACTTTCTCCTCATGCCAAATTACATTATGTGATCTTAACCAAACATCCTTAACTATCTTCTTAACATAAATCCAAGCGCACATACCGCGATGATAGGTGCAACTACCATAATCATATAAATATTGTTGACTCTTCCAGGTAGACTCCAAAAACTATGACTGTCAACTAGAAACTTCATACTCAACCTGTACTACATATCTAAGTCTACATCCATGAACATAACATCATACATATGTCTACAACATAAATATAAATGTGCAAGGCTCTATTACAACCATACTACAAATGATATACAAAACTATTCCTGGGACCTGTTAGAAACACTCACTGATATAAAAAATTGTACTATTGTCTTTACTTAGAATCAATCTCTACATATATGATATTATGTTGATAACATATCCATGCAACATATGCTCAAGGCTCTTTCTATCATGCTTCCATGCATGCTACTTACCATATGTTGTCATCAATGACAAACATATAGTCAACACTAACTTGCTAGAAAATCTCCAATAGTATGATGTTGATTGGATCATTCAAAGGCTCACCTTCTAGTGTAGATAGATGATAGGCTCCAGAGCTGAAGCATTCTATGAAAAAATAGGGGCCTAGCCAATTAGGCTTGAAATTTCCCTTCTTCTTTCAATTTTCTTGGACTTTCTGATTTTCTTTTAGAACCATGTCACCAACCTAAAATTGTCTTGGATGGTGTTGGTGTCCAAAATGACACTCATGCTCTAATAGGCTGCCAGTATACCCTCAGATAGATTTTAGGGGTGGTTAGCTCCAAAATTTAATGAGGTCTTAGGATAACTAGACCAACTATAGGGACAAGACTGCCCTCTTCTGCTTTTGGCTCTGCAAAACCAAGGCGGGTGCACCTAACCCAGTATAAAATATACTTCACACACCAAGGAATGGGTTCATATAATAGATGAATGGATGGTAAGAGGGTACTAAATGATAACCAAACATTCATTGACTCCTCTTTACTATGGGGTAGGACCTTATACAACCAAATACTAAAAATATAAAGGATGGTTCTTAATCTTATATATTTGAATCATAACAATCTAAGTCAGGGTATGTCAACAAGGAAATACTCATCTAGGCCAGTGCCTCATCCACTGGGCAAGTTTTCTTAAATAGATCACATACACACACCAGAATTAAATCTGAGATTCAAAGCCATAAACACATCCATAATCTCCTTTACTACTTATATGAAATCCTCACATAGACAAGAGATAGACCTATGTCTCATATAAAGCATAATTTAATCTAATCCTTGATTAGAACTGAAGAATGAAGACACATAAACAAACAAGTATGCAGTGAACTACAAAGTTCAAAATCTATCTGCAATGACACAAAGGAGAGATAAGGATCATATATTTGCATTAAGTATGAAGAATCTTTAAGTGCATACAATCAATTCAAGCATAACAAGCTTGCAAACTACAGCTTAGTCCTGCAACTTTCATTCAATTGCCAACAAAAACTAAGTCAGATCATTACAATTTAGACTGGGTAGAGGACTCACAAACGAAAAAGCTTGAATACCAAACTCCTAATGCTACCAAATGATAATGAAAATCCCTTTATACCAGGGTTACAATACAAGCATAATGATCATTTGAAATTCAAAATCCACCTAACCCCCTCAAGGAGTAAACATAGACAAGACAGGGACTGAACCACAACATGTAAGCTCAAACAGTCAAAAAATAATAGTCAACTAGCCCTGTACTGGTCCAAGTACCAAATCATCATCAAACCCCCAAGGAATCCGGCCAAATTGACCCTTGCAACACTTCAGGGTACTATTTCATTTATGTTCCCATGGTAACACATTCCTCTATAACTACCATGGCAGCCTGGACCACATCGCAATTCTTAGCAATCACTTCCACCCACCCTGGCTACTCAAAAATTGATTTTCTAGTACTTCCTGGCTTGAAATCCTCTGCAAAATTCAAATTTGAATCCTAACGGTCACCTCTTTGGTGCCTGTAGAGAAACGATGGCCCACATTCAAACATCTATCAAATTTAAAATGTAGCTATCCAATCCATTTACTTTCACGGCCTTATGACTTTATTCTAAAAGTGGCCCCACTAGACTTAGCGAATTGGTGACAAAGAACCTTTGCCAATTCATGGAACATTTCATGCTTTCGCTAAATATTTTAGCGACTTCCTGACTACCATTCATGTAGTCACCAGATAAACTATAAAATCACCTTTCCTTTCCACAAATGAGCGACCATGTTAAAATTTTATCAGCACCGCCAGATCTTATCAACTCCATCAAACCTTAGACCCCACCTTGGCCCGCCTGTTCCATATGTCACTAAACCATTTGCGATCCACACCTAGTCACACTAATGAAGGACCCACTTACATAAGCCTTTGAAATGAATGGTTGGTGTAAGATCTCATGGCTCTGACAAATCCCATGTGAACTTATGCCCACCGTAATATTCATCCTCGTCACAGACCCTTCTGACAATGGCCCCACTTCTGGGCACATCCACGTCGACCAATAGAAACATAAAAACTATGCAAACATGTCACACCAGACCCACTGAGAACAACAAACAACTTGGAAAGATGGAATAAAATCAAATAGATGGTGCATGATCTCAAATGCTTGGAATATTCCTTGAGATCATACGCCAACCGTTAGATTAAAAGATTTCAATGTGGGCTCTCTAACACAAACCAACTCATCAACGCACAGACAAATGAAAACCTACCAACACAGAACAACATGGCACATAAGAAACCTCTTGGAAAATAAGACCCACTAAAGAACTTCCACCTAAGAAAAGTAACATCAATGGTTGCCGTAAGATCACAAAGGTTTGACAAATCTCTTGCGAACTTACACCCACCGTAGGATCTTCTGACATTGTCAGGGCCCACCGAGCCTTCAAAAATTTAGGTCCCACTGACACAGGCTAAGTCACTCACCAATGGACCATTCCTTCATCTAGCCAACAAGATACCACCACATTGACTGAGCTGGAAAGGGTCCCACCTACAAACAAAAGCTACGTCACAAGGATGGATCAACAGCGGTCTCATGATTAAAAGGGTCTGACAGATCACATGAGAAGACATGCTAGCCATTTGATTAAAATCATGTCAGAGGCTTAGCCCAGGAAAATATAAGGCCAAAGACTTAGGAAATAAAAATCTTGCAGGGCGTGATTGCGGACTCAGGAAAATGAAGGGACGCACCGGAATAGAACAACTTAACCGCACATAATAAAAGGGGTTTTGTAAAAGGAAAATGCGGAAAAGTTTCTTAAGTGACCCATGAAAAGGTAACGTGCTAATAGAACAAAGCTAGGGCACATTTAAATTTTGAAATCCCAACGGCTAGTTCCTAAACATTTTACCAAGGTTTAGACCAGGGAGCAGGAAAAACATTGTAGAGAATAGGGGACAAGACCAGAGGCCATGAAAATTTTTACAGGGGCTAACAGTGGATCATACTAGGGGATGCATGTCTCTTGCAAGCATGAAAAAGATTTAGAATCACTGGGAGAGTAGACCAACTCAAAATTCTGACACAAAAATATAGAATAGACAAAAAATAGGGGAACCTAAACTACTGTTCATGGAAGAGATACTTCAGGAGAAGTAAAACTTTAGGAATTGTCCATGAATAGGAAATTCCAAAGTACCACCAGTTAAATCCTTTAAAACATATGAATCTATTCCCCACCTACTCTCAATCAGATAAGGGCCCAACCAAATAGGATAAAATTTTCCATGCTTTCCCTTATCCTCCAGCCTTGCATTCCACATCAGGACCAGATCATCAATTTCAAAACTCCTCTGAGTTGTTTTCTTATCAAACAAATTTTTACACTGTTGCTGCAATGTCTCATTTTTCTCATGTGCATCCCTCCTTACTTCCTCTAACTAGATCAACTCCTCCATTCTCAGCCTCATCTCATCATTCAAATCTTCATCATAAGCTTGGATGAAGCTATACATTTGCAACAAATTGTTCTGAGGTAATCTAGCACTTATCCCATATACCAGGTCAAATGGGGCACAACCTATGGCTTTCTTTATAGTCACTCTATCAGCCCACAATACCCACCATAACTTTGAGTCCCATGCTTTCTTATTTCAATCCAACACCCTTTTGAGAATCTTGATCAGGATTTTATTACTAGATTCAGCCCAGCCATTCCCTTATGGATGGTATGGGGAAGAAAATGAAATGTGTATCTCATATTGCCGACATTAATAACCAAATTCCTATGATCTAAAATACATTGCATTATCAACCCCAACTATCTTTGGGTAACCAAATCTAGTGAGAATATTGTGCATTACAAAATCAATTACCACTTTACTAGTAGCCCTCCTAGTAGGGATGGCTTCAACCCACTTGGTAAAATAGTCTTTCGCCACTAGTATGTATGAATGTCCACCACTAGACTTGTTTGGAATTTCACGAATGAAATCAATACCCCACTTATGAAAAGGAGACTGAACTGAAACGGGCCTGAGTGGCAAATTCCCACTAAATTTTAACTTTCCTACAAATCTCTGGCATGCATCACACTTCCTCACAAACTGATGTGTGTCCCTAAAAACTGTAGCTTACCAAAATCCAGACCTGAGAATCTTGTGGGCTGTGGTCTTTGCCATGTAGTGTCCTCCACACACACCTTGATGCATTTCTTCCAATAGTCTTAGATTTTTCATGGTCGACACATTTTAGCAATACTCCTTCATTGCTTCTCCACCACAACTCACCATGAATAATGGCATACCTTGCTGACTGTAACTTGACAGTCCTCCTCTTATTTTCATTCAGGTTAGGGGGGAGGAACAACTTGTGCAAGTAATTGATGACATCTTTATACCAATCATAGTAATCCATATCACAAATATATGGCCTCTCTTCCTCCTCTAGCATATTCACATGATTAGCAATCAGATTACTTTGTGCCATCAACTTTGCAAGGCCTAGGCCTCTCACCTATTTTGTAATCTGAATATTTATATTAAATTCTTGGATCCTATTGATCCATCTACATCTTTTTCCTGATACTTCTTGTTGCACCAATATGTCTTTAACAATGACACTAGGGACATAAGCAACCACCCTAGCTCCCACAAGATAACACCTAAAAGCCTTGACTACTTTGACTAAGGCATAAGCCTATTTCTTAGTGATATCATATTTCAATTCTACTGCATGTAAAGACTTGCTAAAAAATGATATAGGTTTCTCATACCCAGCTAAATTCTTTTGTAACAAGACTGCTGCAACCATATGATAAGAAGCAAAAGAGAAAATTTGCATTGGCTTACCATAATCAGGGGTCCTCAAAATAGGGGCGTCCTTAATGGCCTGTTTGACACTTCTGAAAGATTCATCTACTTCTTCACTCCATTCTACCTTTACTGTTACACCCTGTAAAAAATTTCATGGCCTCTGGTCTTTTCCCCTGTTCTCTGCAGTGTTTTTCCTGCTCCCTGGTCTAAACCCTGGTAAAATGTTTAGGAACTAGCCGTTGGGAATTCAAAATTTAAATGTGCCCTAGCTTTGTTCTATTAGTGCATTACCTTTTTGCAAGTCACTTAAGCAACTTTTCTACATGTGCCTTTTACAAAACCCCTTTTATTATGCGCGGTTAAGTTTTTCTATTCCGCCAGGTCCCTTCATTTTCCTGAGTCCGCAATCGCGCCTTGCAAGCTTTTTATTTTCTAAGTCTTTGGCCTTATATTTTCCTATGCCCGACCTCTGACATTATTTTAATCAAATGGATTGTGTGTCTTCTCGTGCGATCTGTCAGACCCTTCAGATCATGAGACTGCTGTTGATCCATCCCTGTGACGTAGCTTTTGTTTGCAGGCAGGACCCTTTCTAGCTCAGTGCATGTGGTGGTATCTTATTGGCTGGATGAAGGAATGGTCCATGGGTGAGTGACTCAGCATGTGTCAGTGGGACCTAAATTTTTGAAGGCTCAGCAAGCCTTGACGATGTCAGAAGATCCTATGGTGGGTGTAAGTTCACAAGAGATTTGTCAGACCTTTGCGATCTTATGATAGCCGTTGATGTTACTTTTCTCAGGTGGCAGTTCTTCGGTGGGTCCTATTTGCCAAGTGGTTTCTTATGTGCCATGATGTTTTTTGTTGGTGATTTTTCATTCGTCCATGCATTGATGAGTTGGTTTGTGTCAGAGAGCCCCCATTGAAAGCTTTTAATCTAACGGTTAGAGTATGATCTCAAGGAATATTCCAAGCCTTTGAGATCATGTGCCATCTATTGGATTTTATTCCATCTTGCCAGGTTGTTTGTTGTTCTTAGTGGGTCCAGTGTGACATGTTTTCATAGTTGCTATGTTTCTCTTGGTCGATGTTGATGTGGCCAGAAGTGGGGCCATTGTCAGAAGGGTCTATGATAAGGATGAATCCTACGGTGGGTGTAAGTTCACATGGGATTTGTCAGAGCCATGAGATCTTATGCCAAACATTCATTTCAAAGGCTTATGTAAGTGGGTCCTTCATCAGTGTGACTGGGCATGGATCGTGAATGGTTTAGTGACATATGGCACCAGCGGGCCCAGGTGGGGTCTAAGGTTTGGCGGAGTTGATAAGATTTGGTGGTGCTGACAAAATTTTAACGTGGTCACTCGTTCATGGAAAGAAAAGGTGATTTGCTAGTTTATCTGGTGACTACATGAATGGTAGTCAAGAAGTCGCTAAAATATTTAGCAAAAGGGTGAGATGTTTTGTGAATTGGTGAAGGTTCCTTGTCGCCAATTCGCTAAGTCTGGTGGGGCTACTTTTAGAAGAAATTCATAAAGCTGTGAAAGTAAATGGATTGGACAGCTACGTTTTAAAGTTGATAGATGTTTGAACGTGGGTCATCATTTCTCTGTAGGTGCAAAGAGGTGACCGTTAGGATTCAAATTTGAATTTTGCAGAGGGTTTCAAGCCAGGAAGTACCAAAAAATCAATTTTTGAGTGGCCAGAGTGGGTGGAAGTGATTGCTAAGGAATGTCTTGCCATAGGAACATAAATGAAATAGTACCCTAAAGTGTCACAAGGGTCAATTTGGCCAAATTCCTTGGGGGTTTGATGATGATTTGGTACTTGGACCAATACAGGGCTAGTTGACTATTATTTTTTGACTGTTTGAGCTTACATGCTATGGTTCAGTCCCTGTCTTATCTGTGTTTACTCCTTGAGGGGGTTAGGTGGATTTTGAATTTTAGATGATCATTATGCTTGTATTGTAACCCTGGTATAAAGGGATTTTCATGATCATTTGGTAGCATTGGGAGTTTGGTATTCAAGCTTTTTCAGTTGTGAGTCCTCTGCCCAATCTGAATTGTAATGATCCGACTTAGTTTTTGTTGGCAATTGAATGAAAGTTGCAGGACTAAGCTGTAGTTTGCAAGCTTGTTATCCTTGAATCAATTGTATGCACTTAAGGATTCTTCATACTTAATGCAAATATATGATCCTTATCTCTCCTTTGTGTCATTGCAGACAGATTTTGAATTTTGTAGTTCACTGCATAGTTGTTTGTGTATGTGTCTTCATTCTTTAGTTCTAATCAAGGATTAGATTAAATTATGCTTTAGATGAGACATAGGTCTATCTCTTGTCTATGTGAGGATTTCATATAAGTAGTAAAGGAGATTATAGATGTGTTTATGGCTTTGAATCTTAGATATAATTCTGGTGTGTGTATGTGATTTATTTAAGAAAGCTTGCCTAATGGATGAGGCACTGGCGTAGATGAGTATTTCCTTGTTGAAATATCCTAACTTAGATTGTTATGATTCAAATATATAAGATTAAGAACCATCCTTTAGATTTTTAGTATTTGGTTGTATAAGGTCCTACCCCATAGTAAAGAGGAGTTAATGAATGTGTGGTTATCATTTAGTACACTCTTACTATCCATTCATCTATTATATGAACTGAGTCCTTAGTGTGTGAAGTATATTTTATGCTGGGTTAGGTGCACCCACCTTGGTTTTGTAGAGCCAGAAGTAGAAGAGGGTAGTCTTGTCCCTATAGTTGGTCCAGTTATCCTAAGACCTCATTACATTTTGGAGCTAACCACCTCTAAAATCTATCTAAGGGTATACTGGCAGCCTATTAGTGCATAAGTGTTATTTTAGACACCAACAAGATGGCGACTCTACTTGGGAGAACAAAGAAAAAGTTGTCTATCTGTTAGAATCTCTGGTTGTTTCAAAATTGTGCCATATTTATTGATGAGATTGATTTGCCCATCTGAGTCATCAACAAGATGGTGACTTTGCTGGGGAATGTTATTCATGCCTATCCAAACTAGTATGTCATCATTAGAAAATAGGGTTATCCTTGTCCCTTGTCTCTCTAACTTATTGGAGCATTTTCTAAAGTCAAGAAATTTCATTTTAATATTCCCAATACACTTGGGTGGTGACTCAAAATCTTGGTAGCAGTACTGGTCAGTGATTTATTTTGCAAAATGAGTTATAAAGCTACTAGGTCCTAGAGAAAGCAACATCCTGAAGACATAATGGAAGAAGGTATTCCAAGTACTTCCAGGCCTAGTCAGACAAGGGGAAGAAAGAAAAGAAGAGGTGTTTCTTAGACTAAGAGAAACAAGAGAGATATTAGACAAGAGACCCAAGCCAGGCCTAGTCAAGAAGAAGATAATTTAGAATATGAAGAGGCTGTTGACTTGGGACTGAATTAGTATGAAGATGAAACTCAAGTGGGAGATGATGAGTCTCAGACCACACTCCCTGAATCAGAAGAGATCTTTGAAGAGGTTTATGAACTAGAAAGAAGAGTTCAGGAGCAGCTTGCCATTAGGTGGTGAAGAGATAAAGGAAAAGAAGAAAAGGTAAGACAAGCTATGATCAGGGCTGATCAACTAAAGAGGCATTTGCTAGATTTGGAGGCAATTAATTTTGTCCCAGAACTTGAGAGATTAGAGGAATAGCCTATTGTGCAAAGAACACATGAGGAAACTAGGCCAAAGGACAAAGGAAAGTAGAAGGCCATTAGAGTCTAGATCAATGAACAAGTTGTTGTTGATAGAACATCAGATCCAGGATTGAGATTAGATTCAGACCTTGAGATAGCTAGAAGGATGAAAGAGATATTGGACAAAGAACTAGAGAAAGCTGAGTTGGAGGCTTCTGTTGTAGAAATTAGGAAAAATATTGATTTTCTCAAGCATACTTCAGGACCTTCACTTGTTGCTGCCTCTTTCTTAGGACAAGGTGGAAATTAGGGTAACAATGCAGCTTAAGCAAATGGTATACCGGGTGCTGCTAGGGTTCTTGATGGTTCAAACATAAGGACATCTACATCGCAAGGAATGGATCCACCACATGGAGCTCCTATTCATGAAAGGTACAAACAACTTACCTTCTTTGGTATTCCTGGCTATCCTAATGTAATCCTTGATGAAATTAGAAAAAAGCTTCCTAAATTTACTAGAAATAATGTCATCACATGTGAAGAACATCTAAAAAATTTCATAGATGTAATAGATGATTACAATATAGAGCCTGATAATGTTATAATGAAGCTATTTGTACAATCCTTGATTGAGGATGCTAGGGATTGGTTTAGAGGGTTACCCCATGCTAGTATAGGGTCATGGAATGAATTCAAAAATTGTTTTAAGGAACATTATGGAGATAAAACAAATGAGGGTTTTATCTTGAATGAATTCAATAACATTAAGAAAAATCAGAATGAAGAGGTCCTTGAATTCAACATAAGATTCCAAAAGGCCATACATAGGCTCTTGCAGGTTATCAGATTAGATGACAGGGTATGTCTTGTGACATACTTGAATGCCTTTCATGCAAAGATGAGATATCCCTTGAGAGATAAGAACCCTAAAAGTCTTGGGGAGGCTTACAAATTGTCCATCAATATAGAGAGCAATAGAAGAATATCAGGAAATATAGGAAGAAGAGATGATTGTAGGCCTCAAATGTAGAGTAAGAAAGAAATGGGAAGGTTTGCTAACTTTAAACCCAAAGAGGATGACAATCTGAAATAGATTTTGAAGGTTTTAGAAGGTTTAAAGCCTGGTGAGAAAGGAAACAATAGAGCTATGACTATGGAGAGGTCAGCTCCAAACAATTTTAGCAGACAGCCAAGAATGCAAAATTACCCTTACAACACTCAGTGGAAAGATGGCAAGCCCATTTTCCCAACCAAGCAAGAAAGGCCTAAGGGAAGGATCCCTGATCTTTTGCAAAGAAATTCAGTGAATTTAGCTGATGAGGTTCCATGGTGTGCTACTTGTCAGTCTCCTCATAGTTTAGAGCATTGTGTCATTGCTTTAAACTTACAAGAGAACCAAGAAAATGAAGAGCAATATGACAAGGATGGGTGTGGGATGACTTCTTCACATGCATGGGATGAAGCTGACTCTACTGATGAAGAAGGAGAAGAGTTTGATGATGTTGGATGTGGTGTAGTGAGGGGTGAGGAGTAGGTTTCTTTAAGAAGACCATCAGATGAGAAAATTGCTCAAATCACTGCAGACATGGTCACTCAAGCTAGAAGTAACTACAACTTGAGAAATAGGACAGTTGGAAATGCAGTTGGTAAACTAGGTAGTATGTTCATCAAGAGGATAGAAAATAGTGTACAACAACATGAAGAAAAGGGCAAGGGCGCTTGTGTTGCTGACCAAGTGAAGGTAAAAAAGAAAATTATGCCTGTTACAACACCTAGGAACAAAGCAAAGACATCAGATGTTGTTTTTCCTACCTTTCAGAAGGGAGAGGAATCCTCTCTCAAGGACAAATCTGAGTCCACAAAAGATAAAGTTGTCACTATTTTTGAAGAAGACATGAATAGCCAGAAGTATGTTCCAATAGATATGTCTAAGTTTCTTTCACAGATCACTATCAAGGTTCCACTTTTGGAAATGATGATAATAGAAGAACACAAGGTCAAGGCCTTGAATTAGGTGAATGGTGTTTCTTCTATAGGAATCCAAGAGGTGAATATAAATGACAAGCATGTGGCTTCCTTGGAAGACACACCTGAGAGTAAGAGTGAAGAAATTATTTCTAAGATTCCTCAAATCTTCTTGGATACAAATATTGTAAACAGTGCATCCGAGATAGTTGATCCTTTCTTTTTGTCCCTTGTGATTAATGGTAAAATATTAAAGAATTGCATGATTGATTCAGGAGCATCAAACATTGTCATGCTTGTAGAGATCATGAAATCATTAGGACTGAAGGTTGATACACCTCATGGGAGATGCCAAGCTATGGACTCAAGAGAAGTGTTGGTTATTGGTACCATTAAGGCTTTTCCCTATAAATTAGTTGCATTTCCTAATAAACAATTGACTATGAGTGCTCTTGTAGTTGACATTCCTACTCAATATGGAATTTTGTTATCTAGAAAGTGGAGTGCCTCCATGGGAGGAAGTATTCAATGTGACCTATCTTTTTCCACTTTTGACATTGAAGGAGAGAAGGTGAAGGTGTCAAGGGAAGCTAGAACTCCACACATGATTGAGGAGAATGAAAAGGATAGCATGAATTATTTTGTTGACACTGACATTGGTTCATTCCAAGTTTAGAGGAAAGAGATGCAAGAAAAGGTTAGGCCTATCCTTTCGGCTGATGATGAGAGTAACATGGCGGAGGGTAATGTCTTCTGGACATTATATTTTGATGGAGCAAGTTCTAGATAAGGTACTAGAGTAGGAGTATTGTTGGTAGCCCCAAGTGGTAAGACTTTTAAGTTTTCTTTCACTCTCTTGTTTCCTTGCACAAACAATGTTGCAGAGTATGAAGCCCTATTGATTGGTTTGAGACAAGCATAAAAACATGGGATCAAACATCTTAGGGTGATTGGTGATTCTGAGTTAATAGTTTCTTAGATTAGATCAAAATATGCATCTAAGAATCAAAGGCTGAAACAATATAGAAATGTTGTATGGGATGAGATTGAGGGTTTCAGTGCCTTTGGGATTGATTGGGTGGATAGAAGCCAAAACAGGATGGTAAACTTGCTAGAAAACATAGCCTTAAGGCCAGAGGATATTACCTTTGTAGGGATATCCAAGCTTGAGTGTAAGTCTAGGCCTTCTATCCCAGATAACATTGAGAATTGGTAGGTTTTTTCTGATGATCAGGACATTTTGAGATTCTTGCAGGGTGAATCTCACTTTGATGGTTAGGAGATGGATTTCAGTACCTATGTTGACATCAAAAATGGAAAGGAAAGTGTCCTAGGGAAAGAAGTTCTGCAACTAAAGTCAAATAGGATCCCTAGGGGATTGGTTTCTCTTGAAAGGACATTTGATAATAAAGAGAGGGCTTGTGTTGCTAGCATTGTTGACAAGATAAGTGATTTAGAGGAAGTGAATCTAGGAACAAGCCAAGAACCAAAAAAAATTTACATAAGTAAATGTTTATCTCAAAGAACTAGAAGAAATTTGATTGATCTTCTCAAAAAATTTAGACATGTTTTTGCATGGTCTTATGAAGATTTGAAAGCCTATAGAGAAGATCTCTTTCAACATGAGATACCATTAAAGGAAGGAACCAAACCCTTTAGGTAGAAGTTAAGGCCCGTGAACCCTACTTTGGCACCAAAAATGCAAGATGAACTCAAAAAGATGATGGATGCTGGTATTATAAAGCCTGTCTGGTATTCTACTTGGGTGTCAAATTTGGTTCCAGTCAAGAAAAAGAATGGTGACATTAGATTATGTGTTGATTTTAGAAATTTGAATGTCAATTCTTTAAAGGACAATTATGGTTTGCCTAATATGGAAAATATGTTAAAGAGAGTCACAGGATCAGAGTTAATGTCCATGATGGATGGTTTCTCTAGTTATAATCAGGTGATGGTGAAGGAGTTAGAACAATTCAAGACTGCATTCACCACTCCTTGGGGAACATATGTTTATGTTAGGATGCCACTTGGCCTAACAAATGCAGGAGCAACTTTTCAGAGGGCTATGGATGTAGCTTTTTCTGATTTCATAAACAAGTTTTTAGTGGTATACTAGGATGATCTCACAACATATTCAGAAAAGGAGGATCAGCATTGTGAACATCTAGAAAAGATTTTCATCAGAGCTCTGGAGTATGGGATTTCTTTGAATCCAAAGAAGTGTTCTTTTGGTGTTATAGAAGGCAAGCTCTTAGGACATATTGTGTCCAAGGATGGAGTGAGAATTGATCCTGAAAGGGTTATGGCAATAGACAGGCTTTCACCACCAAGAAATGTTAAAGGAATATAGTCTTTCTTTGGGCAAGTAAATTTTCTGAGAATATTTGTTACAAATTTTGTAGAAATTTGTATTCCCATCTCTAGAATGTTGAAAAAAGATGCAAAGGTAGAATGGAGTGAAGAAGTAGATGAATCTTTTAGAAGTATCAAATAGGCCATTAAGGATGCCCCTATTTTAAGGACCCCTGATTATGGTAAGCTCATGTAGATTTTCCCTTTCGCTTCTTATCATACGGTTGCAACAGTCTTATTACAAAAGAATTTAGATGGATATGAGCAACCTATATCATTTTTCAACAAGTCTTTACATGCATTAGAATTGAAATATGATATCATTAAGAAACAAGCTTATGCCTTAGTCAAAGTAGTCAAGGCTTTTAGGTGTTATCTTGTGGGAGCTAGGGTGGTTGCTTATGTCCCTAGTGCTGCTGTTAAAGACATATTGGTGCAACAAGAAGTATCAGGAAAAAGATGTAGATGGATCAATAGGATCCAAGAATTTAATATAGATATTCAGATTACAAAATTGGTGAGAGGCCTAGGCCTTGAAAAGTTGATGGCACAAAGTAATCTGATTGCTAATCATGTGAATATGCTAGAGGAGGAAGAGAGGCCATATATTTATGATATGGATTACTGTGATTGGTATAAAGATGTCATCAATTACTTGCACAAGTTGTTCCTCCTCCTTGACATGAATGAAAATAAGAGGAGGACTGTCAAGTTACAGTCAGCAAGGTATGCCATTATTCATGGTGAGTTGTGGTGGAGAAGCAATGAAGGAGTATTGCTAAAATGTGTAGACCATGAAAAATCTAAGACTCTATTGGAAGAAATGCATCAAGGTGTGTGTGGAGGACACTACATGGAAAAGACCATAGCCCACAATATTCTTAGGTCTAGATTTTGGTGGCCTACAATTTTTAGGGACACACATCAGTTTGTGAGGAAGTGTGATGGATGCTAGAGATTTGCAGGAAAGTTAAAATTTAGTGGGAATTTGCCACTCAGGTCTGTCTCAGTTCAGTCTCCTTTTCAGAAGTGGGGTATTGATTTCATTGGTGAAATTCCAAACAAGTCTAGTGGTGGACATTAATACATACTAGTGGTGACAGACTATTTTACCAAGTGGGTTGAAGCTATCCCTACTAGGAGGGCTACTAGTAAAGTGGTAATTGATTTTGTAATGCAGAATATTCTCACTATATTTGGTTGCCTAGAGACAGTTGTGGTTGATAATGCAATGTGTTTTAGATCACAGGAATTTGGTGATTTTTGTCAGCAATATGGGATACACATTTCATTTTCTTCCCCATACCATCCACAAGGGAATGGCCAGGCTGAATCTAGTAATAAAAGCCTTATCAAGATTCACAAAAGAGTGTTGGACAGAAATAAGAAAGCATGGGACTCAAAGTTATGGTGGGCATTATTGGCTGATAGAGTGACTATAAAGAAAGCCATAGGTTGTGCCCCATTTGACCTGGTATATGGTATAAGTGCTAGATTACCTCAGAACAATTTGTTGCAAATGTATAGCTTCATCCAGGCTTATGATGAAGATTTGAATGATGAGATGAGGGTGAGAATGGAGGAGTTGATCCAGTTAGAGGAAGTAAGGAGGGATGCACATGAGAAAAATGAGACATTATAGCGGTAGTGTAAAAAATTGTTTGATAAGAGAATAACTCAGAGGAGTTTTGAAATTGATGATCTGGTCCTGATGTGGAATGCAAGGCTGGAGGATAAGGGAAAGCATGGAAAATTTGATCCTATTTGGTTGGGCCCTTATCTGATTGAGAGCAGGTGGGGAATATATTCATATTTTTTAAAAGATTTAACTGGTGGTACTTTAGAATTTCCTATTCATGGACAATTCCTAAAGTTTTACTTCTCCTGAAGTATCTCTTCCATGAACAGTAGTTTAGGTTCCCCTAGTTTTTGTTTGTTCTATGTTTTTGTGTCAGAATTTGGAGTTGGTCTGCTCTCCCAGTGATTCTAAATCCTTGTCA
Organism: Chamaecyparis obtusa; assembly: GCA_027943335.1. Classification (NCBI taxonomy): domain Eukaryota; kingdom Viridiplantae; phylum Streptophyta; class Pinopsida; order Cupressales; family Cupressaceae; genus Chamaecyparis; species Chamaecyparis obtusa. Next base: position 655,190 of record BSBK01004606.1, read on the forward strand.
TGCTTGCAAGATACATGCATCCCCTAGTATGAGCCACTATTAGCCCCTATAAAAAATTTCATGGCCTCTGGTCTTTTCCCCTGTTCTTTGCAGTGTTTTTCCTGCTGCCTGGTCTAAACCCTGGTAAAATGTTCAGGAACTAGTCGTTGGGAATTCAAAATTTAAATGTGCCCTAGCTTTGTTCTATTAGCACGTTACCTTTTTGTGGGTCACTTAAGCAACTTTTCTGCATGTTCCTTTTACAAAACCCCTTTTATTATGCGCGGTTAAGTTTTTCTATTCCGCCGGGTCCCTTCATTTTCCTAAGTCCGCAATCGTGCCCTGCAAGCTTTTTATTTCCTAAGTCTTCAGCCTTATATTTTCCTGGGCCTAGCCTTTGACATGATTTTAATTGAACGACTGGTGTGTCTTCTCATGTGATCTATCAGACCCTTCAGATCATGAGACCACCGTTGATCCATCCCTATGACGTAGCTTTTGTTTGCAGGTGGGACCCTTTCCAGCATAGCACATGTGGTGGTATCTTATTGGCCAAATGAAGGAATGGTCCATAGGTGAGTGACACGGCATGTGTCAGTGGGACCTAAATTTCTAAAGTCTCAGCTGACCCTAACAATGTCAGAAGATCCTACGGTGGGTGTAAGTTCACAAGAGATTTGTCAGACCTTTGCAATCTTATGATAGCCATTGATGTTACTTTTCTCAGGTGGTAGTTATTCAGTGGGTCCTATTTTCCAAGTGGTTTCTTATGTCCCACATTGTTCTATGTTGGTGGGTTTTCATTCATCCATGTGTTGATGAGTTGGTTTGTGTCAGAGAGCCCATGTTGAAAGCTTTTAATCTAACGGTCGGCGTATGATCTCAAGGAATATTCCAAGCCTTTGAGATCATGCGCCATCCATTGGATTTTATTCCATCTTGCCAGGTTGTCTATTGTTCTTAGTGGGTCTGGTGTGACATTTTTGCATAGTTGCTATGTTTCTATTGGTCGACGTGGATGTGCCCAGAAGTGGGGCCATTGTTAGAAGGGTCTGTGACGAGGATGAATGCTACGGTGGGTGTAAGTTCACATGAGATTTGTCAGAGCCATGAGATCTTATGCCAACCATTCATTTCAAAGGCTTATGTAAGTGGCTCCTTCATCAGTGTGACTGGGCATGGATTGCGAATGGTTTAGTGACATATGGCACCAGGCGGGCCTAGGTGGGGTCTAAGGTTTGGCAGAGTTGATAAGATCTGGTGGTGCTGACAAAATTTTAACGTGGTCGCTCGTTCATGGAAAGAAAAGGAAATTTTCTAATTTATCTAGCGACTGCATGAATGGTAGTTGAGAAGTTACTAAAATATTTAGCGAAAGGGTGAAATGTTTTGTGAATTGGCGAAGGTTCTTTGTCGCCAATTTAGTAAGTCTGATGGGGCCACTTTTAGAAGCAATTCATAAGGCCACGAAAGTAAATGGATTGGACAGCTACGTTTTAAAGTTGATGGATGTTTGAATGTGGGCCATCGTTTCTCTATAGGTGCCAAAGAAGTGACCGTTTAGGATTCAAATTTGAATTTTGCAGAGGGTTTCAAGCTAGGAAGTACCAAAAAATCAATTTTTGACTGGCCAGAGTGGGTAGAAGTGATTGCTAAGCCTTACGATGTGGTCCAGGCTGCCATGGTAGTTGTAGAGGAATGTCTTGCCATAGGAACATAAATGAAACAGTACCCTGAAGTGTTGCAAGGGTCAATTTGGTCAGATTCCTTGGGGGTTTGATGATGATTTGGTACTTGGACTAGTATAGGGCTAGTTGACTATTATTTTTTGACTGTTTGAGCTTACATGTTGTGGTTCAGTCCCTATCTTGTCTGTGTTTACTCCTTGAGGGGGTTAGGTGGATTTTGAATTTCAAATGATCATTATGCTTGTATTGTAACCCTAGTATAAAGGGATTTTCATGATCATTTGGTAGCATTGGGAGTTTGGTATTCAATGTTTTTCAGTTGTGAGTCCTCTACCCAATCTGAATTGTAATGATCTGACTTAGTTTTTGTTGGCAATTGAATGAAAGTTGCAGGACTAAGCTATAGTTTTCAAGCTTGTTATGCTTGAATCAATTGTATACACTTAAGGATTCTTCATACTTAATGCAAATATATGATCCTTATCTCTCCTTTGTGTCATTGTAGATAGATTTTGAACTTTGTAGTTCACTGCATACTTGTTTGTGTATGTGTCTTCATTCTTTAGTTCTAATCAAGGATTAGATTAAATTATGCTTTAGATGAGACATAGGTCTATCTCTTGTCTACATGAGGATTTCATATAAGCAGTAAAGGATATTATAGATGTGTTTATGGCTTTGAGTCTCAGATATAATTCTGGTGTGTGTATGTGATCTATTTAAGAAAACTTGCCCAATTGATGAGGCACTGGCTTAGATGAGTATTTCCTTGTTGACATATCCTGACTTAGATTGTTATGATTCAAATATATAAGATTAAGAACCATCCTTTAGATTTTTAGTATTTGGTTGTATAAGGTCCTACCCCATAGTAAAGAGGAGTCAATGAATATGTGGTTATCATTTAGTACTCTCTTACTATCCATTCATCTATTATATGAACCGAGTCCTTGGTGTGTGAAGTATATTTTATACTGGGTTAGGTGCACCCACCTTGGTTTTGCAGAGCTAGAAGCAGAAGGGGATAGTCTTGTCCCTATAGGTTGTTTAGTTATCCTAAGGCCTTATTATATTTTGGAGCTAACCACCCCTAAAATCTATCTGAGGGTATACTAGCAGCCTATTAGAGCATAAGTGTCATTTTGGACACCAACAGATGGACCTTCTTTTTATAACTCCTTTTGAGTCGATTCTGGTATGCAACCAGATGATCATAGGATTGTTGTCTCATTTCATCTAGCATGTCTAGCTATGTGGGGCATGCCACATGATAGTCTTCATCAATGGTATAGTTCTTCATGGAGACATGCAATGATGGGAGCTCGACCTTAATGGGTAGAATGACTTCAACACCATATACAAGGGAATGTGGGGTGGTGCCTATGGGAGTGTGGTAAGAAGTGTGATAGGCCCAAAGGGAGGGATTTATTTGGAGGTGCCAATAACAACTAGAATCATTAACAACCTTCTTGAGGATTTTCAAGATAGTTGTATTGGTTGCCTCAGCTTGCCCATTTTCTTCGGGGAAGTATGGACTAGAGAAACAGTGACAGATGTGGAGTCTAGCACATAGATCATCCACATGCTAGTTTTCGAAAGGTGTGTCATGGTTTGTGAAGATGGTAGATGGTATGCCAAAGTGGAAAATGATTTGGTATAAGATGAACCTAGATATTTGGATGCTAGCAGTAAGGGTGAGCAAAATCACTTCAACCCACTTTGTAAAATACTCTATGGTAGTGATTATGTACTTATGTCCATCTGAGGAAAGGGGAGTGATTAAGCTGATGAGGTCAAAGCCCCAACATGAAAATGGCCAAGGTGGTGCAATGGGGTGCAAGTATTGTGCTGGTGCATGAATTAGATTTACATGCTGCTAACATGGTAGACATTTCCTAATGAACTCACAAGCGTCATGTTCAATGGTTGGCCAATAATACCCAAATCAAAGCAACTAATTTTCTAGAACTATGCCACTCATGTGGGCACCAAAACTTCTAGTGTGGACCTCTTGTAAAGCTAGGACAACCTTTTTTGAATCTAAACACCTAGAGAGGATATTGTGATATCCTTAATGATAAAGGGTGTTAGCTACAAGAGTATAGAGAGAAGCTCTACTAATTAAGTTTTGGCATTGGTTATAGGTGAGATATGATACCATTTTAAAGATATGCATGGATTTTGTGGTACCATGGGGACTAAGAATTTAGGAAATCAAGAGGCATGTGTAGCTACTCAACTAAGAATTTGTATTGTCATGAGTTGCAAGAGATCTCTAACAAGGATCTGATGGTCTCCATTGCATTGACTGCTTTGTTCTAAAGTCTTGGTATCTGTGTGACTTGTAGATTCAGGAACTACTCTTATAGTATGTCCACCAGTTCTTTGTAGGGTAGAAACTTATCATCCTTTTTTTGATATTCATCTAGGACCTATTTGATAATTAGTTGTGAGTCTCCAAACACTTATATTATTATGATATTCCATTGGATATTTTTTTTGAGACCTAAGATGAGTGCCTCATATTCTACACTATTTTTAGTATACAGGAATCCTAATTTGAATGATTTCAAAATGTAGTCACCTTGAGGTGTGACAAATAGGATCCCTGCCCCTGATCCATGTGATGTATAGGTGTTAGGAATGAATGTGAAATCCTTTGGAAGTCATTCTATAGAAGTGGTTGTTGTATTCATGGCTATGATTGTCATTGATGTCAACACAGTGATATTCTGGAGTTTAGCAAAGAAGCAGGCACAATTTTGTTTTGCACACATGTTATATTACAGATTGAGTTATGCACAGTTGATCGTATGTTCTTTGGTGCATTATTAACATATGGTTAAGAGCACAAAAATAAATTCATTTATTCATGAAAGTTATAAGCATTTTGGTGGAAGCGGTATTCTAGCAGTGTTCTTGAGTAGCGGTTTTTAGTAATCAGAGGATATCTCCTAACCAAGATGGAATCTGATTTTGCATAGTTAAAGGGAAGTTTGAGACTCATTGGTGGTGATGTGGTTCATAGTGCAAACTTTGAGGTCACATGATTGGAAAGTTATTGTATCTGGAAGCTGATAGTTTTTATGTAATTTTGATGTAGCCTGTTGAAATCATTATTTTATATTTGCATGCCGACTCATTTGTAATTATTTGAGTGTGGTATAATGGAAGGAATGTTTTCCTTGTTGTGATGGGACTATAATAGTTGTGATATGAAATTTTGAAAGTTGTGATGCGAATGTATGCATGAAGTGAAGAAAAGAGCTAATTCAGTGATGAAGGAAGACTTGCGAAGTACATAGATCTGAATTTGTGATCTTGTGTAGTAGAGAGTGTAGTTTTGGCATAGTGTGAAGGAGGTAACATATTTCATATTTTTCTATTGAATACTCCTAAGATCTTTTGGATAGTCAGTTCAAAGATCTTTCCTTGAAGTCGTTTGGGCAGTGGGTCCTTCTGTCTTCCATAACTCCTAATAGGGTTAGAATCTTTTAACAGGGATTCAAAATCTCCTAACAGAGATTCATATATACTAAATGTATTTCATAAGACTCCTAATAGGGTCCATCCTTTCACAAGGAACTTTCATATTAGTACATCATTTTGTGGGCATCATTCCCACCAGGGTTTACTCTTTGATCAAGAGGTTCCCTAGTTAACATATCTTGTGTTATTGTGTCATTGTGTATGATTATCTTTCTATGGTTGGTTACTAAATTGATTATATGGTTTAAAGCTATTGAAGTTGATATTGAAGTTGATAAATGGTTTAATTATCAGATAATTGATTCAACCCCCCCCCCCGCCCTCTCGGTTATCTTGGGGATCTTTGCTTTCTAACAATTGGTATCAGAGCGGTAGGTCCTTGAAAGAGAATTTTAACAACTTATGGAGATCTATGGTAAATTTAAGGAAAGAAAGCCCTAAGTTTGATGGAGTAAATTTTGACAGTTAGAAAGAAAAGATGAAGACACATCTCTTATGTTTAGGACTAGGTTATTGGTTGATTACAAAGAATGAAAGGACTATAATTGAAGAAGACAACCTTGAAACAAGTACTAAAGATGAGGTAGATCTATTCATGTGTAACATACTTGCAAGAGAAGCACTTTTATCAGCACTTCCTGAGAATCAATATAGTTAGGTAAAAGGTTTAACTAGATCTTATCATATTTGGAAAGCTTTACATTCTACTTTTGAAGATGATGAACATGCAAACAAAGCTAGGTTACATAATTGGATTTGTGCATTTGAAGACATAAGAATGATGGAAGATGAATCTGTTAGAAGCTATATTGGTAGGATGTCAGAAATTGTTGCAGGAATAAAGTCTTGTGGAGGTGAAAAGATAGAGAATGAAGTAATAAGGAAGATTTTAAGAACATTGACACCAGTATTCAGGAAGACTACACAAATGATTGAACAAGTGATACCTTGTACACAAAAACTTTCAAGAGAGACTCTTCTTGGAAGAGTGGAAGCAGCTAAGATGAATTTGAGATTATCAGGAGAACTACCTAGAGTGGAGATAGCATTCAGTGCTCTTAGCATCAGACCTACTTTGTCTAGAAGTACAAGTGTGAATGGAGATAATGCCAGTAGTAGCAGATCCAAATCTGATGAAGATAAGAAGATTGAAGAAGGTATTGCCTTGCTTGTGAAAAGAGAACTAGATGGTAATAAAATCTTTAAATTTTGGACATGTCAAGAATATGGTCATTTTGCATCTAAGTGTCCTAAGAGAGTTAAGAAGTATAGGAACAATTTTAAGCCTAGTAGATCTAAAGAATGTTATTATGCAAATGATGAAGAAATTGAAGTAGGAATTGAAAGACATTTGAGTGATAGTGATAATGATAACTTTGATGACGTAGGATTTGTAGCAATTAAGGAAGAAAATTTTGAATCTGATATTAAAGAAGAAAAAGCCTTAGTTTCGCAAGTTGAAAAGAAAGCTGATTGGATTATAGATAGTTGTTGTTCACATCATATGACTGGTGATAAAGGAAAGTTCATAAAGTTTAACAATTATGATGGAGGATTTGTTAGAGTTGGTAACAATGCACCTTGTTTGATTAAAGGTATAGGATCTATTACTCTTGATGGAAAGACTAATACTGATAATGTTTACTTTATTGATGGATTGAAACATAATCTTTTGAGTGTTGGAGAGTTAGTGGATAAAGGATATCAAGTTTGGTTTACTGAGAAAACTTGTGTGATAAAGGATAAAGATGGAAATCTAATTGGAACTGGATCTAGAACCAAAGGTAATGTATTTTAGTTGAACCCTACTGAGATGACATGTTTGATGACTAGGATTGATGACAGTTGGTTATGGCATAGAAGGTTTTGTCATATAAACTTTGATAATATTTTGAAAGTAAGTTCTACACTTGCAGTAAGAGATTTACCTAAGATTATGAAGCCTACTAACATGATTTGCAAGGAATGTGTGATGGCTAAGTAGAAAAGGAGTTCATTTCCTAGCAAGAAGTTTTCATCTTCAACAAAGTTGGAGATTGTTCATACAGACTTGAGTAGTCCTACTAGGACTAGAGGATTCTATGGAGAAAGGTATTTTATGATTCTTGTTGATGATTTTACAAGAATGATGTGGATTGCATTTTTGAAAGAAAAATCTGAAGCATTTGATAAGTTTAAGGTCATGAAGAATAATGTTGAGAATGAATCAGGAATGAGGATTAAATGTTTGAGATCTGATAGAGGTGGAGAATTTACATCTAAAGATTTTAACACTTTTTGTGAAGTAAATGGTATTAAAAGATAGTTTTCAGCCCCTAGAACACCTGAACAAAATGGTATTCCAAAAAGAAGGAACATATTAGTGATTGAAGTAGCTAGAGCTATGTTGTTTGAAGGTGATTTGGAAAAGACATTTTGGAGAGAAGTAGTAAATATAGTAGTATATACAATGAGTAGAGTACAAATTAGAGCAAACACAGACAAGACACCTTATGAATTGTGGTTTGGACATGCACCCTCCGTTAAGTATTTTAGAATTTTTGGAAGAAAATGTTATATTAAGAGAGATGATGATATAGGAAAGTTTGATCCTAGAAGTGATTAAGGAATTTTTCTTGGATATTCTTTGAAAAGAAAAGCATATAGATGTTACAATAAGAGAACTAAGACTATTGTTGAAAGTGCAAATGTAAAAGTTGATGAGAAGTTTAAAATTCATGAAAGAATGCTTGATTATGAATCTGATAAAGGAACTAACCCTCAGCCTAACATTGAAACTACTGAACAATTTTTTGAGACTGATAGTGAATTGTTGAGTGAAAGTCATGTTGAAGAAAAAAGAGAAGAATCTACAATTGAAGAAAGATCAGTGACTATGACACCTAACAGGTATATATAAAGACATCATCCTATTGAACAAGTGATTGGAAGTTTGGATAGAGGAGTGATGACTAGAAAGAAGGTACATTTATGTTTGATTTCTCGAATTGAACCTAAGTCTACTAATGAAGCTTGTGAAGATGAACATTGGATTAAAGCTATGAAAGAAGAATTGGATCAAATTGAAAAGAACAAGACATGGGAATTGGTCCCTAGTCCTAAAGACAAAAATGTGATTAGAACTAAATGGGTATTCAGGAACAAGATGAATGAACAAGGAGAAGTAATTAGAAACAAATCAAGATAGGTATGTAAGGGATACTCACAGCAAGAAGGAATTGAGTATGAAGAGACTTTTTCCCCTGTGGCAAGACTTGAAGCAGTAAGAATATTTTTGGCTTATGCAACATTTAAGAAATTCAAAGTGTATCAGATGGATGTGAAATTAACATTTCTAAATTGTGAATTAGAAGAAGAAGTCTACATTGAGTAGCCTAAAGGTTTTCCTTTGACTCAAGGAGACCTAGTATGTAAACTAAAGAAAGCATTGTATGGACTAAAGCAAGCACCTAGAACTTGGTATGCTAGATTGGATAAGTATTTATTAAAATTGAGATTTACAAAAGGAATAGTTGATAGTAACTTATATACAAAAGAAATTGAGAATGGATTGTTAGTTTTTGTTATTTTTGTTGATGACATTATTTTTGGAGGAGAAGATGAAGCTAGTGACAAATTTACTGATGAAATGAAGAAAAAATTTGAAATGAGTAGGATTGGAGAAATGAAATACTTTTTGGGATTACAGATAACACAAAACAAAGATGGTATCTTTGTAAGTCAGATAAAGTACTTGAATGATTTGTTGAAAAGATTTGGTATGGAGAATTGTAAACTAGTTGGAACACCTATGGTTATAGGACATAAACTATCTAGTAAAGATGGGACACCAGTAGTTGAGAAAAAGAAATATAGATCTATGATTGGTGGATTGCAGTACTCGACACACACTAGATAAGATATACAACATTTAGTTGGAATGGTAGAAAGATTTCAAGCTGAACCTAGAGAGTCACATTATGCAGTAGTAAAGAGGATATTGAGATATCTTAAAGGCATAATGGACTATGGATTGTGGTATGAAAATTCTGATGATTTTACCCTATGTGCATATACTAATGCTGATTGGGGAGGCAACGTTGATGATAAGAAAAGCACCAATGGTGGAGCCTTTTTTCTTGGAGGAAGATTAGTTTCTTGGTTGAGAAAAAAGTAGAATTGTATCTCACAAAGTACAACAAAAGCAGAATATGTAGCAGCAGCAAACAATTGTAATCAGATAATTTGGATGAAGTAGATGTTGATGGACATTGGACTTAAGCTTAATGAGCCTATTGTCATACATTGTGACAATACAAGTATAGTTAATATGTCTTAGAATCCTGTATTACATTCTAAAACTAAGCATATAGAGATCAAGTATCATGTTTTAAGAGAGAAAGTTGCAGATAAAGAAGTTAGAATGGAGTACATAAGCACAAAGGAGCAGATAGTAGATATATTTACAAAGCCTTTTCCTAAGGATACATTTGAGTATCTAAGAGGTATGCTTGGGGTTATGCCCCAACCTACTTTTGAGTAATGATACAGTTGGTTGCATCCATCTAGTAGAATATGGCAATATCTATTTTCTGGATTGGATGTTGGTACTTCTTCTATGGGGGAGTATGTGTATTTGAGCTGAGTCATGAGGACTCTTGTGAATGTATTTTCTAAATAGTGTCTTTTGACATTGAGCTATTATTTGACATAGTGATAGAATTTCTATCATTGATGTTAATGGGGGAGAGAATCATGAAAAACATTGAGGAACTACATTTTTTGGAGACATTGAATAGGAAAACGAAGCAAGATTTGATTGATGAAGAGCAGAAGAGTAGTTGAGCAGTAGTGATTGGATTTTTGGAACATTGGATGTTTTTCATCTATGTTTCCATCAATGCCAATAGGGGAGATTGTTAAGAATGAATGTGAAAGCCTTTGGTAGTCAGTCTATAGCATTGGTTGTTGCATTCATGGCTATGATTGTCATTGATGTCAACACAGTGATATTTTGGAGTTTAGCAAAGAAGCAGGCATAGTTTGTTGGCATTAAGTAGAATTGCCACTAGTGACAACACTTATTCGCATTCTGAGTGCAAACCGAGCAGAACAGTGCAAACTAAGTAGAATAGTGCAAACCGAGCAGAATAGTGCAAACCGAGCAGAATAGTGCAAACCGAGCAGAACAGTGCAAACCAAGCAGGACAGTGCAAACCGAGCAAGACAGTGCAAACCGATCAAGACAGTGCAAACTGAGTAGGACAGTGTAAACTGAGTAACATTATGTCTACCGAGTCACCAGTATTTACCAAGTTCAAAACCTACCGAGTGGTTAGTATGAACCGTGCCTTCACTTCTACTAAGTGCATGATGATGCTGAGTAATGCAATGGACGCTAAGTATCAGAAAGACACCGAGTTAGTTTGCAGGAACTGTGTAACCATACTTGGGCTGACTTAGTGGCACTTATGTTTATTTGTCAAGCCAACTTTTTAATTGTAATTAATTGTTTAGACTTGTATATAAACAATGTTGTAAAGATGTCAAGATGTAATTATATGAGTATGTATGTGAATAAAAAGGAAAGGCAGAGATAAGCGAATTACAAAGGGCTACAACAGTATAGGAAACAACAAAGACAAATTCATCACAGAAGGTGATCAGTACATTCAGTGAATCTCAATCAGCAATCCAATTGCAAAGCAAGAGATCTACTATTTCATCCTAACAGGTGAATCAGTACTAAAATCCTTTAAGCAGGTAGACTTAACAGTCTATTGTAAAATCTCTTCACTGAGTGCATACTTCATTGTATGTTTGTAAATCCTTTAACAAGGTGGATTTAGCAATCCTTATTGCTCCTAACATGGCAGATCATCAGAAGTGATCAAATTGTAAGCCTTAACTGGCCAACTTTATTCTGCAGTACTAAAGCTTTGTGGGTTTCATCCCCACCCCAGTTTTACTTTCTTTTTGGAAGGTTTCTAGGTAACCAAATCTATGTGTCATTGTTGTGAATGCTTTTAAGTTTCATGCTTTCTATATGCATAAAGAAAAAGTGAACTATATGTTAATACATCTGTAATTCTAAGAAAATTTGGAGTTACTGATTCACCCCTCCCCTCTCAGTAACTTGGTTAATCCCTGAATATTTCCAACAATTGGTATCAGAGCATTGTTGTTTCTCAAGATAAAGCTTAACTAGCTTGAGCAAAGATCCAGGACAATGGAGGTATTCAAACTGAACAAGGTGATTGAAAATGAAAAGCTAGATCTGGAAATGGCCATAGCTAAACTTAAGGAAGCAAAAGAACATCTTTCCCAATCCCTAAGAAGAAGGAAGGAACTTGCAAATCAGATGAATGATTAGAATTACATTGAAGAAAAGGTTGAAGATCTTTTTCCCTCAAATAGCTCAGATAAAGCAAACAATGCTGTCAAAGAACTCCTAGAAAAGAATGGGTCTCTGCAGGAAGAAGTGAGAAAATTAAAAAGAGAACAAGAGCTACACTCCACAAGATTTTGTGAGATCTTAGAACAAAGAAACAAGTTGAAAGATGAATTAGATGGAAGGAACAATGAAGTGCAAAATAAAACCCTTCAGCTAGAAAACCTAATTGATCAGATCTCCCATACAAATGAGGAAATTCTGAATCTAAGATCAGAAATAGAAAACACAAGAGAAGAACTAAGATCTGAAAAGGAAATCAATCTAAGATTGGTGGATGACCTAAACGCCGAAAAACAAATCAATGAAGGAATGCTGAAAAGCCAAGAAGACTTGAATCAGCTATATGAGCGAAATCTGCATAGGCAGAAAGGAAAAGCAGGACTTGGATACAAAGGAGAAGGTGAATCTTCTAAGCAAGGTACTCAAAGAAATAAAAAACCTACTTGTAATCATTGTGGTAAAATAGGACATACTTCAAATAAATGTTGGAACAATGAAAAAGCAGAATTCAATGGAAAATGCTACAACTACAATCAACATGGTCACAAAGCAAATGAATGCAGGAAAAAACCAAGATTCAGAGGTAATTGTCACAAGTGCAACAAACAAGGTCACAAAGCATTCGAGTGCAGATCCAAGACATTCAATCCAGCAGAACAAATTATGAAAGCAATGTTTGGATGGGACTACAACACCTAGTGTAGATGTCATTACTGTGGAGAATATGGACACATTGGCATGAACTACATAAAACATCAGCTAAGGAAAAGAGATACTACCGTAAGATGCTTCAAATGCACTAAACTCAGTCACATAGCTAGAAACTGCATGAATGCTAGTGAAGTTGAAGATGGAAAGAAGAATGAAGCAACTAAGGTCAGGAAACAGGTGAGACAAAAGTGGATTCCTAAATCTACCGAGCAAACCAGTCCAAGTAATGGAATGGGTGGCTCTACCGACTCAAACTAAATTTTCAAGAAAGCACTGGAACTGTATTCTCCTACAAAAACTCCAAGTAGTTCCAGAACTGAATTAAAAGAAAGATCTAAATCAGCATACAAGATACAGTAAGATCAAAGGAAGGTCGGTACCAGTCTTAACCGAACAAGGTCAGTATTAGTCTTTACCGAGCGAGGTCAGAGCAATATGAATTCTCTAGTTCACCGAGTTGTGAAGTCTTCACCGAGCAATTAATTGTTAGTGGGTGATAGTCTGTCAGAATTCATACCCTAATTTGTACTAAGCATTAATGACAGAGTTGTAAACAAAAAGAAAGAAATAGAACTCATTCCTCACCATGAATTTTAGCACTTTGAGAGCAAAAAACTTCAAGAGCAATCCAGCGACTCAAATACCTTTTGCGAAAAGAATTTTCTGTGAGCTACCATGGCATCATCCAGCACCTCAGCAAAGAAAGGATCTGAAATGTTAGTCCAAGGGGAATGGAGAGCACCAGATTTCAAGATCATGCCCGCAATTGCAGTAGCCCTAGACCTGAACGGAGCTCAATCTTAGATTCCTCCTAAGGTACTACTTATTAACAATATTCACAATCATTTCAACTGTGCAATTCATGAAATGGGAAACCTAGAACTAGATATTGTGCATGAAGAACTGTGTGTAGATGGTATTCTAAAACTTGAGCACAAACATCTGGAAGATAAGGGATTAGTTCACATTGCACAGTTACCTTGAAACTTTCGAGAGAAATGGGTTAGATACATTCTCAGCCGTATACATGATGGCAAGATTTTGCTTGAGCAACCCATAGAGATCACCAAGAAGATGATTCTTCAAATCACCGGTCTTCCCATGTTGAACAAAGCAAAAACTACCAAAACCCTAGGTCGGTCAGAACTGGAAAAGAAAACCCTAGCCAAGTGGGACGGTAGAGGCATGAAAGTTAGCAGCATTACCGATGCTGAACTAAAGTTTGGTACACACATAATTGCCCATAAAATATACAGTTCAAGTCGATAGAATAGTGTCTCCTATGAAGCTATTGACCTAGCATACAAAGTGGTCAAGAACAACTTATCATTTGACCTTGCAGATTTATTGTTAAAATAGTTTAACAAGAACATGGAAAGCATTCAAACTTCCAAAAACAATCCATGTAAGTTTGGATCCCTACTGGTCTGTTTATTCTTCTATGTTCAAAAATTCTTCCCTTCGAAAGGAAAAGTTGTATGGAGAAAAGATGTGCCAGTCCTTTATGAGATAAATGAATACATCTCAGAAATGGGTGAAAATTTTGAAAGCATCATGGATAGTTATTTTGAGTCTTTCAAAGAGAAATTAATGACAGATTTCGAATTCCACAGAAGTTGGTGGAGGATTACAAGGATGACATTTGTTTCATGGTAGACTGTGACAATGTATATATTCAAGCAGTGAAACTGAGGATTGTATATGTAAAACCTCTTCCTTATGAGGTAAATATTGATGAAACCAAGAATATCATTGAAGCCCTTCTTAATCAGCCTGTTAATCCCAAAGCTCCATATTTTGGAACATATGATGAAGCAAAGGTGAGAATTGAATTAAGCATAAAACTTCCACAGGTGGTAAACAAAGGAAAGAAGACGATAGCCAAAATGCAAATGCTAACTGAGGACAAAGGAGATAATGATGAAGAAGAAGAGGAAAAGGATGAGAAAATAGAGGAACCAGAACCTACAAAGAAGAAAGGAAAGGTTTTCATCACTAAGGCACCTAAGCCTCCCACTACTGTATTTACAAGGAGAAGTGCAAGAGGTAAGGCAGATAAGGTAGACAAGGCAGATAAAGACATAGTATTCAAAAGGCCTCCTCTAAACTTTCAAGAGAGGATCAAACTTTTTAGAGACGGATCGGGATCTGGAGTAAGTAACATAAAATATTTTAAATATGAAACCAGATCAGAAACAGAATAGAAGGAAATAGAAGATGTGTTATTGAAAAGATGGGATAGTGGAAATACTCTCCTGATGAAATAGCCCCACAGGTTCCAGTAGTCTTATTAAATCCAATAAGAATGAGATGGAGCAATGCAAAGCAAACTGTGATAGACATATTTGATCAAACCCTGAGACAGTTAATGCCGAGCTTGAAAAATGATGAAGTAAAGAAGGCATTAAAGGAAAATGAAAGTAAGATGACACTAAAGTTCAATACTTGTTTGATCCTGATCAACAATATTGAATCAGTTGTGAAGGTTGCAAATGCCACATGGAAGAACATATACCATCTTCACCAACCGAGTATTGAAACAGTAATAATAAAAGATATTGAAGATGACAGTGATGAACAAGAAGAAGCCACTGAGGTAGATGATACTGTGAGGATATTAGCAAAAGTCATTGCATCACTTCCTACCTCTCCAGTAAAAGTTTCTACATCTAGCCCGGAGACACCTTCAAGCATGGTTGTGACAACTTCAACTTTTTTCCAATCACCTATAGCAACAACAGAAGCAACCACCATTTCTTCTACTGAGTTGCAGTCTCCCACTTCATCAAGTTTTCCAGTAGTAAGTATTCCAGTTTTTGATTCTACAAGTGTAAATATTTTAAGTTCTCCAGTAGATAGTGTGCCAGTCTCTATAGCCAGTCCTACTATGTCTATTGTCACTACTACTAAGGCATTAAGTACAGATAAGCCTAAGGCTCTATCGAGTATAAAATTTTTGGGTAAGAATATAGTAGAGGATATAGACCTAGATGAAGAAATAGAGATTCCAACATTAGATTTTGCAAATCTATCAGCGAACCAAATGCAAAATATAGGTGAAATCCTCCGAAGGAAAGCAAAGCAAAAGAAGCTTAAAGAGGAAAGAGACAAGGAATATCAAATCATTAAGGATGCTAAAGACATTTTGTCTGATGCATTAGGTATTAAAGTAGACTCCTCTCAACATGTTTTGCTACAATTAGCTGAAGCAGTAAATAAATACAATGAGGATTCATCTGGGATAGAAAAGTTAGTTGAAAGAGCTGAGAAAAGATTCAACAATAAAGTGTTTGAGCACATTGTTCAGCACATAGCTATTAATCAAGTGGAATTGTCTTCAGATTTGTCAAACATTGAATCTACCTGTTTGAATGTCACCTCTCTTTTGGCTAGACTATGCAATATTGCTGAGTTCACAAAGGATGTTAATGATAAAATGAATAAAATGGATGAGGATATGAAGATTAGCATACAGAAGCTGCAACTTGAACCAAGTTCAAGCTCTGCTCATCACATGAAAGTCTCATACCTATCAAATATGCAGTCAGATCTACTAAAAGAAGACACAAGGATCCGGTCCACACTGCTAGACATCCAGAACATGATCCTTCCCATCATGAATACAATGTATAAGCACATTGAACATTCCAAAACATTGATTCATGACAATCAGTTCTCTATAGTAGATCACATGATTGAACTCTCTGCAGAAGTCCAAATTGCAATCCAAACATGCAAGATTCTGCAAGAAAATTGGGATAGAACCCTGGCACTAATCATGAAGGTACATTCTAATTTTCTATCAAATTTTGGATTCTCTCTGTAAATCACTTGTATATACACCTTTGGCATTATCATCAAAAAAGGGGAGATATGTATAGAAGGAGATTTGTATATAGAAAAAGTTAGCACATTGAAAGGGGGAGATAATGTATAAAGCCCTATGACAAAGACAAATCAAAATAAATCTCAGTATGATTCATGTATATAAGTTTTGAGCAATAAGTGTTTTTGTCACTAATGCCAAAGGGGGAGATTGTTGGCATTAAGGAGAATTGCCACTAGTGACAAAACTTATTCACATTCTGAGTGCAAACCGAGCAGAACAGTGCGAACTGAGAAGAATAGTGCAAACCGAGCAGAACAGTGCAAACTGAGTAGAACAGTGCAAACCAAGCAGAATAGTGCAAACCGAGCAGAACAATGCAAACCGAGCAGGACAGTGCAAACCAAGCAAGACAGTGCAAACTGATCAAGACAGTGCAAACCGAGCAGGACAGTGTAAACCGAGTAACATTATGTCTACCGAGTCACCAGTATTTACCGAGTTCAAAACCTACCGAGTGGTTAGTATGAACCATGCCTTCACTTCTACCGAGTGCATGACTATGCTGAGTAATGCAGTGGACGCCGAGTATCAGAAAGTCACCAAGTTAGTTTGCAGGAACTATGTAACCATACTTGGGCTAACTTAGTGGCACTTATGTTTATTTGTCAAGCCGACTTTGTAATTGTAATTAATTGTTTAGACTTGTATATAAACAATGTTGTAAAGATGTCAAGATGTAATTATATGAGTATGTATGTGAATAAAAAGGAAAGACAGAGATAAGAAAATTACAAAGGGCTACAGCAGTATAGGGAACAGCAAAGACAAATTCATCATAGAAGGTGATCAGTACATTCAGCGAATCTCAATCAGCAATCCAGTTGCAAAGCAAGAGATCTACTGTTTCATCCTAACAAGTGAATCAGTACTAAAATCCTTTAACCAGGTAGACTTAACAGTCTATTGTAAAATCTCTTCACCAAGTGCATACTTCATTGTATGTTTGTAAATCCTTTAACAAGGTGGATTTAGCAATCCTTATTGCTCCTAACAGGGCAGATCATCAGAAGTGATCAAATTGTAAGCCTTAACCGGCCAACTTTATTTTGCAGTACTAAAGCTTTGTGGGTTTCATCCCCACCCCAGTTTTACTTTCTGTTTGGAAGGTTTCTTGGTAACTAAATCTATGTGTCATTGTTGTGAATGCTTTTAAGTTTCATGCTTTCTATATGCATAAAGAAAAAGTGAACTATATGTTAATACATCTATAATTCTAAGAAAATTTGGAGTTACCGATTCACCCCTCCCCTCTCAGTAACTCGGTTAATCCCTGAATATTTCCAACACAATTTTGTTTTGCACACATGTTATATTATAGATTGAGTTATGTGCAATTGATGGTATGTTAGTTGGTGGGTTATTAGCCTATGGTTAAGAGAACAAAAATAAATTCATTTATTCATGAAAGTTATAAGCATTTTGGTGGAAGTAGTATTCTGGCAGTGTTCTTGAGTAGCGGCTTTTGGTAATCGGAGGATATCTCCTAACCGGGATGGAATCTAATTCTGCATAGTTAAAGGGAAGTTTGAGACTCATTTTTGGTGATGTGGTTCACAATGCAAACTTCGAGGTCACATGATTGGAAAGTTATTGTATCTGGAAGCTGACATTTTTTATGTAATTTTGATGTAGCATGTTGAAATCATTATTTTGTATTTGCATGCTGACTCATTTGTAATTATTTGAGTGTGGTATAAAGGAAGGAATGTATTCCTCTTTTTTATGGGATTGTAATAGTTGCGATATGAAATTGTGAAAGTTGTGATGCAAATGTATGCATGAAGTGAAGAAAAGAGCTAATTCGGTGATGAAGGAAGAGTTGCAAAGTACAAAGATCTAAATTTGTGATCTTGTGTAGCAAAGAGTGTAGTTTTTGCATAGTGTGAAGGAGGTTACATATTTCATATTAGTCTTTTGAATAATCCTAAGATCTATTGGACAATGAGTTTAGAGATCTTGCCTTGAAGCTGTTTGGGCAATGGGTCCTTCTGTCTTCCATAACTCCTAACAAGGTTAGAATCTTTTGACAGGGATTCAAAATCTCCTAACAGAGATTCATATGTACTAAATGTATTTCATAAGACTCCTAACAGGGTCCATCCTTCACAAGGAACTTTCATATTAGTACATCATTTTGTGGGCATCATTCCCACTATGGTTTACTCTTTGATCAGGAGGTTCCCTAGTTAACATATCTTGTGTTATTGTGTCATTGTGTATGATTATCTTTCTATGGTTGGTTACTGCATTGATTATATGGTTTAAAGCTATTGAAGTTGATATTGAAGTTGATAAATGGTTTAATTATTAGATAACTATTTCACCCCCCCCATCTCAGTTATCTTGGGGATCTTTTCTCTCTAACAATAGGAGCCATAAAACTATAGCTTCCATATGGGTTGTTCTTCAATTATACATAGGTACTCATTAGGTAATTCCATGATTATTGGATACGCATCCACTAAAGGTCCATCTGCTAGTTGGTCAGCAATTACTTGCCCTTTGATTTCTTTCTGATCTATGTACTGGATGTTAAACTCACTGAGAAACATGACCCATTTTTCCATATGGCTTGTGAGAGTTGTCTTTGATAACATATACTTGAGTATGTCCACCTTTGAGATGAGCTTGATTGTGTGGCTGAAATGTAATGTTTGAGATTTTGAGTGGAAAAGACCACTGCACAACACACTTTCTCCATTGGTGAATAATTGAGCTCATAGCCAACTAGAGTTTTACTAATATAATAAATGTCCTTCTCTTTATTATCATCATCATGCTGTGCTAAGAGTGCCCCAAGTGCTGTAGTGGTTACCGAGTTGTAGAGTATAAGAGGACATCCTAAAACTAGTGGCACAAGGAAGAGAGAGTTAGCTAGATATTCCTTGAGCTTCTCAAAGCTTCTCTGACAGATGGGATCCCATTTGAATCTTGTTTCCTTACAAAGAACATGCATGAATGGTTGGCACTTGTCTTCTAGCTAAGAGATAAACTGATGCACTTATTAGATCTTTCCTTGTAGACTTCTAAGCTACTTGAGTATTCTTGGTGGAGTCATTTACATAATGTCTTTGACCTTTTTGGGATCAATCTCTATGCTACACCATGATACTATAAAGCCTAGAAGCTTTCTAGATGTAACACCAAAGACACACTACTTTGGATTGAGCTCCAAGCCATAATGATACAGACAATCAAACACACTCTCAAGGATGTTTAGGTGTTTGCCTCATGTTTTAGATTTTGCAAGAATATCATCCATGTATTCTTCTAGGATCTTATGGATCATATCGTGGAAGATGGTTGTCATCACTCTCTGATATGTGGCTCCTAGATTCTTGAGCCCAAATGGCATCATGTTGTAACAAAAGGTACCCCATGGTGTGGTGAATGTTGTTTTATGCTAATTTGCTTTAGCTATTTAGATTTGATTATAGCCTGAGAAGCCATCCATGAGTGGAAACATCTCATGGCCCAGTGTAAGATCTATGATCAAGTCTATGTTAGGTAGTGGGAAATCATCCTTTGGACATGCTTTATTTAGGTCCCTAAAATCTGTACTGATTCTTATCTTGCCCAAAGGTTTTGTGGCTGGGACCATGTTGGAGATCCACTCTGAATAATCAATATCTCAGATGATCTTTGTGTCTAGGAACTTTTCCAATTCTATTTTTATCAATAGGGCTACTTTTCGATGCATTTTATGTAGCTTCTACTTTGCTGGTTTGACATTGGGATCCACTGTAAGATTGTGCACTATGAGATTTGGATCAAGCCCAGGCATATGCACATATGACCACACAAATTTTTTAGTGACCACAAAAATTTTGTAGTGGCTTCTTGGAGTAGTGCAGTGAGAGCCATTTCTTCACCCTTTGTTAAAGATGTTGCAATGCAGGTGATTCTTGGGCATTCTTCTATACCCAAGTTGACTAGTTTGGTTTCCTCAATGATTATAGGTGACTGCTTGAGTCTGTAATCCTAGCTGGGAGGAAGAGGCAAGTCTCCATCTTCTAGCACCTCAAAGAGGTTTTCACCAGAAGATACACCCTTTATTTTTTCTCTTTTGGAGTCAGAATGTGCCCCAAAGGGGTTTTCACATAAGGACTCATTCTTCTCTTTTTCTATTTCAATTTTAAGACTAAAGCTTGCCTCCTCCTTGAAATATCCTTTGGGGTTGAGCTTGCAGACATGAGTGGCTTTTGGATTTTGATCTGCTTGTTGCCCTGATGCTCCCATGAACCTTAGGAGTGCTTGTGTGCTTTGGAACTCATCGATGTGTGTGACACTTGGTTGGTCCCAGTCTATGAGTTTGAGGTGGATTAGGGGAAGTTCTGTGAGATTAATGGCAAGTTGAAGGAGGATAGAAGTTCCCAAGAGGGTATCATCGTCAAAGATGTCATCATATGATTTCTTTACTTTCTCTTTGAGGATGTCTTCGATCTCTATGAGGTCATCCTGGTGATTCAAGAAGGGAATGTTGGTCATGTTGGTACCCCCAGTTGCAGTATTAGGCTCTTGTATACACAGGTGAGGGGTATTAAAGACAAGAACTTGATGTTGTGGATTATTTGATGTCATGATTGGTTCTTTTCTTCCACCTTGTTGCGATCCTATACCACTGCCTTGATATTTCCATTTTTTTGTGGCGTACTTGTGTGATTGTGGGTAATTTTCTTTGAAGTTTCCAAGAAGTTGAGTGTCAGGTGGTGGGGAATCTCTATACAACCACCTATTGATGTCAAGATCCATCTCTTGATTGCTTATGTTGCCATGGGAGAAAAAATTAATAGGTCCCATTTTCTTGATTTCATGATTTTATTCGGTGGGCTTGCTTTGATGGTTTGGGTGCCCTTGTGAATGTGGATCAAGTGGGAGGGCCCCTACTACAAATACATCATTTAGGATGTATTCACCATAGCCCTAGTTATTGATCTTGATGGAAGAGAGAGTGAAGGTGAGGATAGTCTCTAGATCGCTATAGGATTGGGATGAGCTGGCAATAGAAGTGTTAATGTCAGTTCCAGGACAATGGATGGAATGAGGGAATGATGCTTCCATTGCATGGTAGTATGAAAAGGGTTGGGGGTCTGCATGGATGGTGACCTCAATTCCTTGATGCAAAAATTTGATGCACTGATGGTAAGTGGATGGTACAACCTAGATGGAATGAATCCATGGTCGGTCAAGGAGGATGTTAAATGGTAGATCAAGATCAACAACATGGAAAATGGTGTCTTGCATTGCTAGACCTAGCTGGATAGGCAAAAGAATGGTATCTTCAGAGGTACACTCCAATTTATCATATGTCTTGATGGTGATTACCTCATGTGATATGTCAACTTTTGTGAACCCTATCTGCTGAATAAATTTGAGAGTACACAAGTTTAGGGTAGAGTAATTATCTATCATGACCCTTTTAATGGAAAAGTCTTTGACCATGATGGAGATGGAAAATGGGAGATTATAGTCAGGTGCAATAGTGGTATGTCAGATAGCTTGAAGGATAGAGCATTGGATTGGGATAGATGTCCCACAAGGTTCTTGACTTGGATGGTGTTAATGTCTGTGGGGACATGTCCTTCTTGGAGGGCTCTATTGAAGATCTCTTGATGGAGGGGTGAAGTTTTGAGAAGGTCAAGGATGGAGATTTGGGCTGGTGTATTCCCAAGATGTTCTATGAGGTTTTATTTCAAATTATGTGTTGGACTTGGACGTGCATGAGCGAAAATTATCTGAGCCCCACGTGTGGTGACTCCACACTGACTATATGCTCCTTTGATGTGGATGACATTGATTATGGGCTCGACTTGGGTTATACATCCAACAAAGTTGTCATAGTTGACATGGGCTATAGTATAATATTTGTGGTCAACATGGTCTCCTTTCTTTCCTTTTCCTTGGTTTTGGTTAGGAAGATTAGTACTGGCTTGGTTCTTCCAAGAATTGTGTTATAGGAACACGTTTTGGTAGATTTGAAAGTTAGTGTTAGGTGAAGCTTGGGCTGGTGTGGCTACTTGGATCTCCTTTCTATCAATGAGATCTTGGATGCAATGCTTGAGTTTCATACACCTCAGGGTAGTGTGTCTTTTGACATGGTGATAATCATAGTACTTGTGATCTTTGTACTAGTTAGGCTTGGGAGTTACATCATCAAACTGATGGATTGGTGGGTGCGTGATCAAATTGGCCTTGGCCATTTGATGAAAGATAACATCTAGAGGCTCACCAAGTTATGTGAAGGTTATTTTCTTTTAAGTCTGGGCTTTGGGTCTATTCTGATTGGGAGCAGTGGAGATGGTATTAGCCTAATTAGTCAGATTACATTGATGAGTTTGATGTGCATGCTATTGATAGTTCTACATGGGTTGCTAATTGATTTAAGGAGGTTGCTGATACATGGGCACTTGTTGATGTTGGTATGCAAGAGGTGGTATAGGTCCAACCACAATGATTTGGACATGCTTTGTGTTAGTGACTCCATAGAAGTAACAACATTTTTGTTGTGATTCTAGTAGTGAGGTTTGTCATTACTAGATTTTTTGTGGGAATCATCTTTGTGATGTTGGATTGTGCCTTCATTTAGGAGACCTCTTTCGATATCTATCCCCTTGTCTTTGATGTCTTGATATTTTTGGATGTAGTTCATCTTCATAAAGTGGGATAGTTTGGGACGTAGGTTATTGATGAAGATATTGGTTAGATTCTTCTCAAGGGGTTGATATGATAACCTAGTAGTGAGGTTTTTCCATCATTGCAAGTAATATGCTACACTTTCTCCTTCTTTCTATTTTGAGCTGCAAAGGTTTAGCAAGGTCAACTCATTCTTGACATTATGGGCATATTGAGCAACAAACTTTTCAGAGAGCTCGACAAAAGTTGTGATGGTCCCACAAGGTATCTTGTAAACCCACTCAACAATAGTTCCCCCAAAAGATTTTGGGGAATAGGTGCAAAAGATAATTCTCATTATAAGCCACTTCTTGGCATGACATATATAACTATTTGATGTGATTTACAGGGTCTATTTTCCCTTGATATTTATCAAATTTGGGTGTCTTGAAGTGCCTAGGGAAAGGAATAGTTGTGATTGACCGATCAAATAGATAGGGACACACCTCTTCAAACTTGAAGGTTTTTCTATTTGTACCAGCTTTGAGCTCTTTAAGAGCATTCTTCATGTCTTACCACTTAGCATTGATCAATGTTGTAGTGGGTACTCCCATTTGGAAAGGGTGATTTTGAGGTGGATATTTTGGAGTAGGAGATTGTCCAACAAGATAGCTAGATTGGAATAGATTTTGGGGTGATGATTGATGGGGAGGATATTGTTGTTGAGGCATGGGGGTGTATTGTGGTGGAGGATATGGAACTACTTGTTGGTGCTGGGAGATGATGTGATACTATTGCTATGACTGGTAGGAGGAAGCTTGTTATTGCTAGGGAATGATATGGGTTTGTTGCTGCAATAGGAAGTATTTTTGTTGTGAAGGAGGTTGGTGAAATGATGCAACTTGTTGATAAGATGGCTCTTGATGTACTTGGCTTTGCACTTGGTTGATGTAGGCTGGGTGCATGCCTGCATTACTTAGGCATATAATAGATGCTAGGAAGTTAGAAGCAGGAGGTGTTTGAGCAAGATAGATTGCAAGGTAAGATGAACTCTATTGTTGGGATGGTGGATCTTGCTAAGAAGCATTGGGTGGCGTGAATAGATAGTTCATGAATGGAGGAAGGGATGAAGTTGCTAGAGGTTGGGATTTTTGTTATTGCATTGGTTGGGGGAAGGTAGCTTGTTGGGTTGTAGGTATGGATGTGGATAAGTGGGTTGGTATTCCAAAAGCTAGCATTTCTTCTCGAGTAAGGCCCCAATGAGACCTGGTTCATGGTGGGAGTTGTGATGTCGAGCATGCAGGAAAGGTAGATGTGATGGGAGTTTGGGACATGAAAGGTGGATTTGTAAATCCCATGAAAGACATACCTTTTGTGAATGTAGTTTGTTGGGCTTGTACTTGTGTAAATGTTTATTGGGGTGTGGATGAAGATGCTTATGTTCCCCATGAAAAGGGTGGTGCTGATGTGGAAGCCTGCTGGGAGAAGGAGGAGAATGATTGTGTTCTCCCAAGAAATTATGGCATGGGTGTAGAAGTTTGTGGAGTGAATGGAAATGATGATTTTATTGCCCCTAGAAATGATGGTATTGTAGTATAGGGTTTCTAGAAAAAAGAGGGAAACTATTGTGTTGCCCCTAGAAATAATGGCATTGCTTGGCTCATGGAAGGTGGAGGAATTTCTTGTGCAAAGGCTTGTGTGGGAGGTGGCATTTGGTTTTGTGAAAATATTTGGGTGGGAATGATGGATTGAGCTACTATGGAGGATGAGGGTGGGCCCATGAGAGGAAATGAAGTGGATTGTGTCGCTTGTGTCATAGGGCTTGTGAAACTTCTTTGTAAAAGAGGAGGGATGGGTGAAGCTACTTGTGATATGTGAAAAATTGGATCAGGGATTTGTTGGATAATGGGGGTGTATGCTTCTACTGGGATTCATATGGTGTTGATGGGAATGCGAGGTTGGAGATATGGTGGAATGGGAGTACCCTCCTATGTGAAGTTAGACAACATGTTTCATTGATTCTAGGCAGTGAGTGTACTAACTATTTGTGCATTCCCTAGATGATTCATGAATGTTTCTATCGCAAAAGAAGCTGGGGGATATTGGGATCATCCTATATATTGCTAGTTTGTTGGATCTGGGGATTGTAAGCTACCATTGCACTAGTAGAAACATTGGGATCGAATGAGCTGGTGGTCTAACAAGGATCCATGTTCCTTAATTTTTTCGATCTTGTCTCAATAGGCATGGAGCATAGTGTTGGTGTTCGGAAATGCTTACGCCAACTAGGGCTGCCAATATGCCTTGAGACTGATGTTAGGAGTGGTTAGCTCAAAGTATGAGAGCTCTGCAAGACAACTGGACCAATTGTAGGGACAAGACTGCCCTCTTCACTTTTGGCTCTGCAAAACCAAGGTGGGTGTACCTAATCCAGTAGCATATGGTATTTTACAACTTTAAAATGGATTGAACAAAGCAGATGATAGCAAGAAAGTACTAAATGGTAACCACACATTCATTGAATCTCCATTGCTATGGTGGAACAAAATGTCCTTGTGACCTCAAGACCTTTGAGGGATTGGTAATGATTTATCTTTTAAGTTTCTTGCAGAATGTAAACAAACATGTAACAACGTAGGGGATACTAGCTTATGATCAATGCCTTATCCATTGGGCATCACACCTAAGGTAGACATGGAATACAAGAACAACTACTAGATTCATTTGAGAACCCAAGCCATAAACATAGTTAAACATCTCTTACACTACTTACATATATCCTTCCTGACTGAACCAAATGAATCTATGCTCCACTCGGAGACTTTTAACCTAATCCTAGATCAAGGCTGAGAGATAAAACATATACACCAGTAACCTAATGCAATGAGTTGGAAAACTTAGAATTCATCAAGGAAAACTAAAGGAGAGATCCAAGAATGAGAAACTATATTAAGTATGTGGACTCAAATCCTTGCATTTCAAACTGATTCAACAATACCATAGACAATATGCAAAAGATACAGAAGGTTTCTCCCTAATATTGATACAACTTAGCAAGAAATGCTACAATCTAGGCTGAGGATACACACTTAGCTTTTCAGCTTCCCGTGCCAAGAATTTCTAGCCAGCAGCCCCTTCTAAATGATCATAAAAATCCTTTTATAGGAACAAGGATTGCAATAAGCTATGGATCATTTAGAACAAAATTTAGGTCTACAACCACCATCCTGACAAGAAGTGAAAGAATGCAAGAAAGCCTAGAAACCCGAGAAGAAATTAGATAAAATTTGATATACAATTATATCAGTTTCATCAATCAAGGCTAACTGCGATCAATGTTTACTACCTTCTTGTTGCAAGAAAAACAAACTTCAATGCCAGGATCAACCAAAAAGACTTCGCATGTACTTAGCATGAAGATCACTGACATACTCCAAACCCTAGCCACCTACGTCAAAATAGCAGTCCTTTGCATTCAAACTAGCATGACATCCCAAGAAGAAAAATCAGACCAGGACAACCACCCAGATCTTCATCATCATCTTTGCAACTGTAACTATCCTAGAGAAATCAATTCTGAGCAACCTATTTTGTCACATACGGCTCACTGTGAAAATACTGACAAGAAACCCTTTGGGAAAGATTTAAAATTTAGCTAAAACAGCTAACTAGTCAGCATTAAAACAAGACCGTCAATCTCAGTCTTTCCCGGCAAATTGAGCAGTCCATAAAATTTGACATAATGGTCAACAAGCCTAAGAAAGGTCCACAACCACATCACCACCTCGGTAGACAATATAAATCGAGCACCTCAGCATAACTGACACCTCAGATCCACCACCTTACTTACCACACCATCGAAGGGTGGTCGCATGATCACAAAGGAAAAGAATATTCCTTGTGATCATGTGACAACCATAGATCATAGCCGAACTTTAAAACTCACCCAAACACCAAAAAAACTGGCCCCACCGAGAAAAGCCATGTCATCACTGAGCACAACCATTCATAAATGAACATGTTAGGAAGACCTGACAACTGGACCCACTACAATGTTGGGCCATGAATCAAATGATGGTCGCATGAGCACAAAGGAAAAGAATATTCCTTATGATCATGCGACAATCGTAGATCCTACCAAACTACCAAAAGAAACCCAACCGCTCGCTAGATTGCTGAAGGTTAAAGAACTAACCGCTAGGGTCATGCGACCATGCTACTGAAGAAAATGCCAGGTCTCCAAATGAAAAGAACTTAATCACCAAAATCAAGAAATCCTATGAACACACAATCATGTGATCACCGAATGAAAAACTTAACCATCTGGGAAACTGGAGATCAAGCGATTGTAACCAAGAAGAACTAGGCCCTACAAGTCATAGCACTGCACATAAGAAATGTTGACATCAAAGATTAGCTATGAAGAGGTGAAAGACAAAAAAAAACCAAGGTTTACACATTGACATAAAGGTAATGAAGGAATGCGAAAACATCAAGGATTTTTATACTTTGACAATTTTGACACCACCCAACATTAAAGAATTATTTCTTGCAGACCTTGAAACTTGAATATCTCCTTGGTTTTAATGAATTAGCACGTATGATTTGAACTGGAGCATGGTGACATAATGAATAACATGGGGCCAAGAGTGAAAACCATAAAACATCATAGATTTTCTTTGCACATTAGAACAAGCTTGCAGGCAGGGCAGGACAACATCAGGAAAACTAAAAAGACTAGACCAATTTCATAGGATTTTTTCATTGATGGGAAATTCATCTACAACATAGACTAATGATGATGCAAAGGATGAATGGATGCAAGATGTTCATAAAAGACTCTATATAATGATGGATGCAAGTCTAAGAAATTTCTAAGAATGGTGGATTAACTTTGAGGATGGCGAAATGTTAGAGGATTGGTGTTATGCTCTAATTTGGATTAAGGATGGCGGAAGATTGGTAGTATGCTTGGTGATGATTGGGGATTGGTGCTATGCTTTGATTTGGGTCAAGATTGGCAGAGGATTAGTGGGATGATGGTGAAATATCTACTAAGTGTCAACAAATGAGTTGTCGCTTCTGGATATAGTACCAATGGTAGGATTGGTCAACCTAGGATAGACTAATGATCTTTGGTCGACTAGATTCTTATTAATGTAAGCCAATCTCTTGCTCGAGATGATGAGGTTGTACAAGGATAAGTTGGATTTCCTTTAGACAATGCTCTGAAAATTTCTTTTAATAAAAAAACTAGTAGGTTTGGCATTTTGATTCACTTAGAAAGTGAAGAGCATAGGCCTACTACTAAATAGTAGATTTAAATCAAATTTCCACAATTTAAGAAAAATGGAAAGGGATAGAGGCTTACCTCTTTTTGTAGTGAGGAAAGGCTAGGGGCATTTTTTATTTAACTTTTAATTGATTTACTCACCTAGTGGTGATCTTTATAGATCCTTTGCATCCCCTTTAAGATTTTTAGTCCAACACAAAACAAACAAAGTGAAGAAATCCAAGCAATTTAAATTTTAATCCCTTTCTTTCAAATTGATTAAAAATAAAGAACTTGAGGCATAAAAATCTAATTATTTAAAGAGACAAATTTTGATTTATATAAATTAATTATATGCAAATATCTAGATCAAAATCTTTACCTTCCTGCTTGGAATCCTCCAAAAAGTTATTTAGATGAATTATTTTCTCTCTTTTCAACCTTTTATTGATCGCCTTGACTTTACTCTAGATTTTGGTCTCTGGTTTCTAAACTTTTCTATGCCCTATCATCAAAAAATAATAGAGAAAATATTATATATTGTCAGATTTAACAATTTATAAAAATAGTTGTACGAACTACAAGATTAATTGAATGCACTACTTCAAGCATTAAATGCATTACAAGATTAGTTAAACATGCTATTACATAATTTAAATACTTAAATATCTGTAAATAAAACTTCAAATGTGCCAAAAAAGTGGTTAAACGTGCTGTAGAGTCAGGGTAAAAGTGTTGAAAGAATGTAAGATAGAAGACAAAAGTGATTAAACGCATTGTTTGGCTATGTAAATGCGCCAAACTTTATCATGGATGTGCTATTTTGGGTATCATATGTGATTTTTATTTGTTGGTACACACTATTTCAGGTCTTGAACATGCTACTTCACCTGTAAAACATAAAATTCAAACAAAAAATCCAACAATTTTACAAATTACTCAAAAATTTGATCAGATGAGGCCTAATGCCCCATGTTGGGTGCCATTTTGTGTACAATAAGTATCTTTATAGGATTATATTACCAATATTTAAATCAAATTGAGCTAAATTAAAAAAATTAGTAAGCTATGTAATGAAAATAAGGACAATAAGCGGGTATGTGAAGGATCATGGTATGCCAAACTAGGCCCTTAAGTGGCAATGAAAATTCAAAAAACCAGGTTTAGGCAAGTTGACATAAAAGTTTGAACAAGTTATAAATATTATATAAACAATATGTAAGAAGAGAATCTGTAGAAAATTGAATTTAGTTTCTAAGATACTAGGCCTTTTTTGAAAAATAATATTCTATATGTTGAAATTTTCAAATTTCAATGTAGTAGTACAAAAATTTCAGGAAAAAAAAGAAGTAGGTGTATGTCTGACCATCTTAAACACAATCAAATGATAATTTTATTTTACAATATTATAGATATAAGTAGTAGAGTCATGTTTGGATGTGACACATATTTTTAAATTTTTTTTTCTAAGTAAATAATTAATTACGAATTTTCTTCTACAACTTTTCCAAAATACAAAACTCTCATGTTTGACCCGTTAACTTAGTCTAAACTTTATCAAATTGAATTTTATTTTTATTTTTCTTGTAGTAAGAAAAAATAGAATGTGACACATATTTTGGATTTTAAAAATGTTGTAGAGTTTGAAAGTTATAGCTATTTTTCAACAAGTCTATCAATCGGGACTAGAAAGATAACAAGTAGGTGTATGTCTGATCACATTAAACAAAATTAAATGATAATATTTTATTATAAGATTTTAGATAAAAGTAGTAGACTCATGTCTGGATGTGATGTATATTTTTTTATATTTTTTTTCCAAGTAAATAATTAATGATGATTTTTCTCCTACAATTTTTCTTGAATATAAAAACTCTCATGTCTGACCACCTTAATTTAGTCTAAACTTTATCAAATTGAAACAATTGTTTATTATTATTGTATTAGGTGAACCATAGAATGTGATGTATATTTCATATTTCAAAAATATTATATTATTTGAATGTTATAGTTTTTTTTCAAAGAGTCTAACAATCAAGACTTTTTTTTCACATTGCCACTTTTTGGCATACCATGATCCAACACATACCCAAGCATCCTATAGTTCTCTATTTAAGTATACTAGTACAAAGCTCTCAGAAAGCTTCCATTAGTGGCAGCCTTAAAATGAGAAATTAAGCTATTTGATTGCATAATTGAAGCCCATTTCCCTAAAAACTATGCTCAATTATGCTAAAAATATGCTCCTAGCTCAAATTTGCTATAACGATGATGTAATTCCTAGATATGATGTAATTCTTAGATATGTGGATCATTTTATCCTAATTGAGTTAAGGTTAAGTCCATGGTTTCAAATATGGGGATAATTTAAATATTTTGTCCTCAAAGCTTGGGATAGTGAGACAAAATGAGTGGCCAAGATGCTCTCTCCTTATGGGTGATTGAGATTCATTTTATCTTTAATCCCTATGAGTCAAATCCTTAATTTCTATTGGTTGAGGTAACTCCTCCCATGTGGTGGGTGAGAAAAATTAGGAATTAATTAATTGAATTTAATTAATTTGTTTAGCCACGTGTATCCCTTGAATGGGTTGATTTTTATTTTAATTGAACAATATAATTAATTACATTAATTACATAATTAATCGATTATTTTGATTTATTTGATTCTTTTGGTTTTTGGTTTTAGTTAATGTTGGATTTTAGGCTTGATTGCAATTAATGCCTTGATTTTTCCTTAGTTGGTCACTTGGTTTGATCTTGACAATTTTTAGATGTCTACATTTTCCTACAACTTTCCATCTTGTCTTTAACAATCTCTTCCTCAGTAATTGTTGTTGTTTCATCTCCTAATGACATAGGGATCTTATCACATTATAGATTCTTTGTCCTTTGGTTTATTCAAAGATTGCATAGATGCCTCCTCTATATTAGAAGATTGTTTTTTTTTCTCAGTCATCTTGTTTGAATTTCCTTAGGTGCATTCAAAGGCTGGGTGTCCTTCTCCTCCATATTTGAAATAGGTTCCTCTCAACACTCTTTTTTCATCTTTTCCAAAACTACTTGAGCCTCTTCATCGATAGAAACTCATTTCATTTCTTTGGTATGAAGTCTCTTCTACCTTAATTTTTTTGGTACTATTATTCAAACATGAATAAGATCTTCCACCTCCTATAAATGTGATTCCTCTTTGAAATCTTCCACCTCTTCCTCTTTTTTTTTTCTCTTGCCTCTTGTTCAAATTTTATTCTACTTGTAGGGAATACTATTAGACTTATTATATACTTTACAATTTGACCAAATTGACTCCATCTTAAACTGAAATGCTAAAACCATTCAAATATCTAGAAACATTTTTAACCTCATCATCTATATGACTAGATCTGATATCCAAGATATGAAACTATTCAGTATACTCCTTCACACTAAGATCCTTTTATTGGAGTTGATGACTAAACAAACCAAAACTCCCAAGAACACCTGCATGCAAACACCTATCATAGAATGAGAGAGAAGAAGCATGAAGTTATGGAGGCCTGAATGCATTGATCCATGAGAGAGGAGAAATCATTCTTGATGAGCAACAAAAAAGTTGCAATTCAATTATGAATAATCTATTATCAAAGTTATGAAAACTAGAGGAGATCAATCCTTATAAAAGGAGATCTGAAAACATAAAAAGGTAAAACCTAGGTTGCACAATAATAATTAATAAAGAAATTAATTATTATATGCCTAAATTTTAGCTTAAGTAGAAAGAGATAATAAGTGACTTAGTAGTTAAATAAAAAATGATTTAATCAATAAGCAAACACTTTATTACTCTAACACCCCCCTTAAGAGGAACTTTGGGAGAAGCTAAAAACCTAGAAAGAACTACTGAAAGAAAATGGGTCCCGGTAACAAAGAACTAATTAGGTACCCAAGTACAAAAGAGAGTCTCTATAAAGAAGAGAAATAGAGAAAAATAGATGGGAAAAACTCTACTCCAAAAAGAGATAAAAGACTAGTCCGAAGGATTAAAGAAGCCTCCAAAACTAGGAATGTTCCAAAAAAAGGAACAAGAATGAACATGTAGAACATCACAGAAGCAAGGAGCTGCAAACTCTATCAAGAAGTAACTGATGATCTGAAGACCCTCCACTGAAATATGACTTGGTAGAGAAGAATTTAATATGCATGAGTTCCCTCAAATGATACTACCCAAATTAGGAGGCAAAGAAAGGCAAACAACTGAAGTCAAAGATACATAATACTATAATTTTCACGAGTGCCCTCAAATGACAATACTCAAATCAGGAAACAAAAAAAGGCAAACACCTGAACTTGAAAATACAAATGGCATAAAAACACCAAATTTTGAAGAGATGATCAATCAAAGCTGGAAGAGTGTATCCAAAAATAGGAAAGAAAGACTATCCACATGGTAAATGATCCATCTCACCGAAATGTATAGGTACCTAGCCACTACATCCACCTATTACATAGAATCAAATATGAAGATATAAATCACACTATTGAACCAAGGAAGTAGTAGAACTAATAGTAGAAACCCCCCCATAATGCTGACAATGGAGTAATAACAAGTACACTATAAAGATCATCCAATATGAATTGCATGATACCAAGAACATCGAAGGTGCAAAGAGTATAAACAAAAATAAAGATACCTGATGCTAATGTAATTGGAGGAATGCTCACATGATAAAAGTAGATGGAAAAAAAAGACAAATATTAAACCTACCCTGACACTTTATAATGGAGTGCAAGTACATAGAGCATGAACATGTGCAAAATCCCATACATGCAATAGAATGGCACTTTATCTTAGTATGTGTACATAACAGAATGCTACAAAAGTGAAGTATACGCTGCTCAAAGAAGAGTGAAGAATTCTAAAACAAAAGAACAACCTAAGATGAGCCATCCCTCAAAGGGAAGAGATCCCAGGACCTAAAACATCCAAGATATCCATGAGATTGCAAAAATGCAAAAATCTAAATAAAATCTACCTAGAGTAGAATCTAGAAAAAATAATCATAGCACTGGAAATCTCTCAAAACAAGGTTTCCAATGATATATCATTTTCCCAAAAAGGATTCTGGATGCACAAAATAGAGCTCCTAGATTGAAAAACTAAACATCTAGCTTTGGTAGTAAAATAAACCATCAAAATAGAAAAATCATCTCATTTGTCTGATTTCGACACCGTATGCTCAAGTTATGAGAAAAACACCACCAAGTGCTTCGGAAGGCCCAAAATGGTGACAAAATCTTGTTGATGCATGTTGATGTTAGCAATTGACAGGCCTAAATTTGATAGCCAAATGGCTATCATGGATCAAATCCAGCCGGGGCTAAAATCTAGGCCCGTGGTCGCCATATGATTAGGGGTAGAAGCTGCTTCTGCCATGCGATTAAATTTGATGGCTAAATTTATTTTTATTTTTTAAAATTGCATGCATTGCCTCGAGAAGTGTGCCACAACTATTTATTATAAAAAAAGCCCCAAAATGCAAATTTGTCCAAATTTGACCCATCATATATGGATTTGGAGGTTTTTGTGCGCTACGAGCTCAATGGAGAGGTCCGTTTGGGTCCAAAGTGCTTCAAGATCCATGCTGAGGCTTATTGCAAATTTTTTTTTGCCACAAATTCCAACTTTGTCCAAATTGGAGAAACTTTATATGGATTTAGGCATTCTTGGATGCTATCAACGCAACTATGAGGTCCATTTGAAGCCAAGATGACCAGAAAAAGAGGTCCCCCTAGATCTGATAGAAAACCCTCTGAAAACATAGATCTGACGAACACAGCTAAATTTTTCAAGAAGAGGATATGGGAAAATAGATCTGAAGCTTTGATTCTCTATTGAAGTTGATGAGTAAACAACCCATAGCTCCGAAGAACACCTACATGCAAACACCTATCACAAAAAGATAGTGAAGAAGCAAGAAGCTATGGAGGCCTGAATGCATTAATCCATGAGGGAGGATAAATCATTCTTGATGTGCAAAAAAAAATGTTGCAATTGAGTTACAAATAATCTGTTATCAAAGTTATGAAAACAAGAGGAGATAAATCCTTATAAATGGATATCTAAAAACCTAAAAAGGTAAAACTTGTGAGGGGGGGTGAATTAGTTAACCATAAATTTTCTTTCCATAGATCCCTTAGATGTCTTATTAAATCATTTTCTACTATTACTCGGCAAACATACAGAGAAATGCTGAAACTCGATTATTGCAGTGAGTATTAATTATAACTATTCTTAAGCATTCATCAGTGATTAACATACATGAATAAAGAAAATAACATGAACACAAGAGACACTTGATTTAACGTGGAAACCCAATATGGGAAAAACCACCAATGTAACTAGTTACTATTTTTCACTCTTCTGAAGTGAAGCCCTGTTAGGAGTCAACACGGTAAAAGGTTACAAAACACACTGTTAGGTGTGACCTTGTTAGAGGATTTAATCACCTTGTTAGGAGTGGCCTTGTAAGAGGTCTTGAAACAATTTAATAGAACTGTCACCTTGTTAGAGGATTTACAAAATGGTTGTTAAACCAACTTAGTTAGGATATTTTGAAATGACTTCTACAATGGTAAGAAAGTAACAATGAAATGACCTGAATAATGATGCAACTGAATTACTGAATATAGATCTCTGTTCTACTTCACTAGATCCTTCCTGATCAAAATATATCTCTGCTGCTCCTCAAGGATATCTAATCATCCTTCAAAATTCGCTCACACTTTTCTTCCTTTTTTTTCACTTCCACACTTTTAATTCACATCTTGACCTTCTATATATACCATTCAGATTGTCAAGTCGGCACTAATAACATTACTAATCATTACAACAGTCAGCTGGAATAATCAAACTTTATTTCTCAAATTAACAAAATCCTTTATTAGGCCGACCTTGCTCGGTAAACACTAATCTGAAAAGATTTCCTTTGGTGACCAAGAGAACTTGGTAAGCACTGTGAATTCTGCAACATCCTTTGGAGACCGAGTGAACTCGGTAAACACTAACTTTCCTTCGTTAAGCGTGGAAGCTCGGTTAACACTATTTTCTGCCATACTTTTCTTTGACACCCAAGATATCTCGGTAGACACTGAAAACACCTACTGACTGACTGAGCTCGGTAAATACTGGGAACTACTTTGCTAACCAACTAAGCTTGATAAATAATATGACATTTGTGTAACATCAAAGACAACACATAATTAATCCAAAAATCTCCCTCTTTGGCATTGATGGCAACACAATATGTCATAGCACAATGAAATTTCATTGAAAACATAGAGTAAGGAGCATATCCTTTGCTTCATTCTAATTCTCAACTATGAGAACTCCATCTGTCAGCAAACTTCACTTTCTGACTGAAAAACTCTCCCTCTTAGAAATCTAAAGAAATTTCTTGAAATGTGACAGCAAACTCTCCCTCTTTGACAACACATGCCAAAGACAACACATATCAGGTGAATAGAAATGTACCTTGAGTACTGATTCATATGCAATGATTCCTTGACTAAGCTGCATCAACTAACTGATCTTTAATATGCTCTTGTTGATGCATTACTAAAACTTCATTTAGTGAGCCTCAGATAGGGGAATGACCCCCAACTTGCCTCTTAGATACAAGATTGCATCCTTAGGTAGTGGCTTGGTGAATATATCTACAATCTGTTCTTTTGTATGAATATATTCTAATCTGATTTCCTTGTCCTGCACCAATTCTCTGACAAAGTGATATTTTATAGCAATGTGTTTGGTTTTGGAATGCATTACTGGATTTTTTGAAATATTTATTGCACTTGTATTATCACAAAATATAACAACTGGTTCTTTGATCTCAACCTTCATGCCTTCCAATCACTATTTGAACCAAACAATATTAGAGCAGTTTACTACTGCAACAACATATTCTACTTCTGCTGTGGATTGGGATGTGCAATTTTTCTTTTTACTAGTCCAAGATACCAACCTCTTGCCAAGAAAGAATGCTCCACCACTTGTACTTTTTTTGTCATCAATGTTTCTTGCCCAATCAACATCTAGTAAACACTTTTAAGTCCAGATTGCCTCCAAATTTATACCACAAGCCATAATCTTCAGTCCTTTCTGTATACACCTAAAAATGGTCACCTAGACTATTAGCCCCTTTTGCTAAATCATAAATTACTTATTCTTGATCAAATCCTAGCTCTATCATTTATTCGATTATTTTCTATGGGCTAACCATTTTATCCTAAGTTTTTATTTATTTAAAAGGAATATTTCCTCTCCTTTTAATAAATAAAAAGCCCACCTTTTCTTCTTATCCTATGTTGCACAAATAAAGCATTTAATTCTTACTTATAAAGAAAAATAAAAATAAAATAAAAGAAAAAGTATTTTTTGTCTCACATGGACATAAATTAAATGCTCAACATAAAGTAAATGCTTCTAATTTTCTTATTGGAGGATATTTGTGCACAAGGATCAAGCTTCTTTTTTTCTCCACCGTTGATTAAATCTTTTGCCTCTTAATCTCCATGGCCCATTCCTTTTTCATTCCCTATAAAAGGAGAGCTCTCTTCCTCATTTGCACACATAATTTTTATGTTATTGTTATGCTACAGATTTTCTAGGTCATCTTGGAGCTTTTGGAGATATTCTTGCATCTAGGGTTTGAAGATTTGGAGCATTGTTGGCATTCATCTTGGATCTTCATCAACACTCTATCTTTTTGTCTTCATTCTTGCATCATCATGGCTTTCTTGCTTCATAGTTAGATTTCATTTCTTGCATCTTTCATTTTCATAGCTTAGCTTGCATTGTACTTTCATTTCCATAGCTTAGCTTGCATCTTCATTCTTAGCTAGCTTGCATTACATTGCATTTCATTTGATTCTTGGGGATATTGGAATTCTTGCCCTTGTCTTCATTGAATCTCCCATTGCATGGTTTACTAGCAAGGTTATTGGCTAAATAGCTCTAGCTGAGAGCATTCTTAAAACCCTTGCACTCCATGCCTAGGGAGCTATGGATCGATTTGTGAGGCCTCATTTTTGAGTTCCCTTGCATGTAATAATTCATAGAAGTGTGGTCACATTTTCACCATACATTTTAGGTGCCCACCGTGGGGCAACCCACCTCTTACATGCTGGTTTTGATTATTTTTGGAGCTAACCCTTGTGCAGATTTGTTTGGAGATGAAAAAAACCCTAGATTTGAAAGATTTGACCATATCTCCCAAATGGCTTGGTGTTCTAGTCTAAAACTTTTTTTGTAGGTTGGCGACATATCAGAGAAGCTCCAGAAATAGTTTCAGAATTTTTGGAGGTAATTTGTATTTTTTATGATTTTTTCTTTATTTTTCATAAAAAATTGATTTTTGGCGCAAATCAGCATATTTTTTGGAAATTTTTATATTTCTGGAAAGGTCTTCAAATTCTACATGGGTTCCATTCACTTTGTTTTTAATTTAGAAATCATGTCATAGCTCATTTGGTTGATTTATAAAATCTGGTCTTTTTTGGTAAAATGGCTCTCTAGGGCACAAATGAAGAGATTTTTCTAAAATTTTTAGATTTTTGGAAAGATCTCTATTTTTTGATAGAGGTCTCTTTTCTGCATTTTGAGTTTAGGGTCTGAATTCATGTGGTAAAAATCAGATCTTGTTGACTAGGTCAAATGCAAAAAAAATAAAATTTTGTGATGGGTATGCACTTATTTTTCATTGTTCATTGCATGATATGAGTTATCATTTGGATTATTTTCTGGTTATCATTGCTCCTAACAATTGATTTTCAGATCTAACCTTAGGGTTTGCATTAATTGGATATATATTGCATATCTTGTTTGCTTGTTCTCTTGTCTTGTTCATTTGAAGGTGCTCTTGCTTTCATGGAAAATGCTTAAAATCTACTAAGCGCGTTGCATTGGACTTGAGGTAGTTTGTTATATCTCTACAACATTTGGATTTTGGGATTAAAATTGAACCTCTCATGTGTTTGGCTTGAGTGTTTACATTCTTTCATAGAACACATTTCAATTGATGCTCTTAATGGGAAATGAATGAACATAGATTTGCTTTCATACAAGTTTGTGTAAGTGAATGCTTGTGTTTAAACCTTAAGTAATTCTTGGTTCCAATATCAAATATCTCATTGAGTGATTGGGGGCATGGATTCATTCCTTGTTTACATAGAGAGTTAAATGCACCACCTTGTGGACTCACTCTATGTTTGCTTGGAAAGTTAAATATTCCATTAGTACACCCCTTTTTCATTTGTGAGTAGTATTGATAAGAAACTTTAGAGTACTTGTGATTGATCTAGATTGCTATCTTGGGTTATTGGACTCGCTAATCCACCGGCCCCTCATTTCCACCCTGTGGTTGCAATCCCAACACCATATTAAAGGGGAGGGGTCAACAGGAAAGAAGCGTTAAGTGCTCCACTTGGCAACCCTTTTGTGCTTTTTGGAACTCACTTGTTTTCTAAGGTGTGGACTCACTTTGAGTTTGTGTGAGGAGTTAAATGTTTCACTTTTTTGGAATCATCTCATGCTTACTTGAAGGGTTAAATGTACCACCTCTAGTGCTCTAAATACTTTTGATAGTGAATTACTTAGTTGTTATTTCTAGAAGGCCTGCTTGGGGACACACCACCTCAAGGGATGACCTTAACTCCTGTGTTCTGGTGGAGTATAAATAGCGGGAGGTGAATCGAAAGACACCTCTCTTGGGAATTGAGTTTGATATCACTCTTGGCTAAGCCTCAAAGAACTTTATACCTTTGAGAAGTGAAGGAGGAGATTTGGGTTACCGTCTCCCCCCGGCTGTGTGATTTTGGATTCTTCTCATCTACAGATTTGGGCCTCACGTACCTTGTGTATATCGAGGACTCCTCTTAGAAATCCATGTGTATCCTTGTAGATAGCTTGCTAAGGTGTTGTTGTGTTCTATGTGCCTGCTAAAACATTTGAAGAACATACACAAGTAGAATCTTTAAGGAGTAGAAATACTAAGTCACTATTCTTGTTCATGTGCAAGGTTGCTTTGCCCCTTGCTCATTGTTTGAAGGCAACTGCTTGCTTGAACTCCTTGATTGCTATCTTATGTGCTTGATCCATGATAAAAATTTGTTGATATACTTACTTGATCTTTTAAAACACTTCAAACTGATATTTTTATGTTCGTTGGTCATAGAGTCGTACGACTCTGCAAAAGTGTCACCCCACTTACTGGAAACTATCATCTGGCTTAAGGTGAAGTATCACCCTGTTTGCCTGAGAACTATCACCTGGGTCATTTCTATTGTCCTATCATTGTTTCAATCCAGAGCTGCTAAACTTGCATTTTAACCTGTCGTAGAGTGTCCTTTTCTGTTCTTATCTGAAGCTAGTTTTTTATCTACATGCTTAGATTTGTTCTAGACTGAAACAAATGAGCTAAAATTATTGGATTTGAGCTTAACGAATGCTACTTTTGATCACTTGTCACATCACGATTACCTCTCTAGCTACTTGCTTATTGAGCTTCTTGCTCGCTGCTCGGCTTTAGTCAATTGATTGTTGTAAGTGCTTGAGCGCTTTTGATGAGCCATCTCTCTATTTTTCTACTTTGACAAGTGATCTTTATTAGCTTTGCTTATCTCATATCTAAGAAAATTTGTCTCATTCTATTAGTCAACCAACATCTCTTTTCATGCCGGTTACAACTCGATCTCAATTTGAGCAGGAGAATCACCCTCCATTTAATTATACACAGTTACCTTCTCCAACTAGATGCTCACGAGCACCCGCTAGCAACGACAGTTCTAGTTGTGACCAATCTAAGGATTCTAAGGCTACTCTGTGGTACAAAGGAGGTTTCCTCTTTTCTGCATTCAAGACCCCCAAAAACACAGACAGTGTCTCACTCACTTTGACTGAACAAGAAAAATTTCAACAGTTGCAAGCACACTTTAAGCACAAGGATAACCAAGCACGCTTAGACAAAGAACACAATCAACAAAGAATGGATGCTACTAGGCGCATGGCTTATAGAGGGACATTTCATGAGCAACCTGAGACTAGTAATCATGAGCATAGACCTCTTTTTACTAATGGAAATAATGGCAACAACATGCCACCAAGATCTCCTCTAAGACCTACTTTTGGTGTGCCTTCTTCACCTCCTAGACCTCCTCCCTCTCAACATGAGGCAGAGGAAGATGATGAGATTTATAGTGAGGATCTTATGAGATTTGAACAAGATGTGGTCTCCCAACGAATGATGCATAAGCTTTTAGAGTGTAATGGCGATCAATATTTTCAATATATGACTTCTAGAGGATACAAGCTTCCTCTTGGCTATGATGTTAGACAAATTGTCCAACAAAGAGTACCAACTAAATTGGAAGTCCTTCAGGAAGAACTGTGTTAGACAAATCAACGCCTTACCCAAATGGCAATAGAAAGAGAGCCTCCAAAGGTCTCTTTTGTAGAATCAATTTGTGCTCTTCCTTTTGATAAAAATCTATACATGGTCCCATTTCCTAGGGATATTGAGGTTCCCAAATATGACAAGTATGATGGAAATGGTGATCCCCATGATCATGTACGTCACTTTTATGCTCTTAGTATGGACTTTCTTCATGAAGACACATATCTTCTATGATTATTCCCTCGAAGCTTAAGAGGACAAGCTTTAGAATGGTTTGCAAAGTTGACACCTCCTTTGAAGACTTTTGATGAGTTAGCTATGCGCTTCACACAACACTATTCATACAACATCCAACAACCTATCACCGTGAT
Source organism: Chamaecyparis obtusa (assembly GCA_027943335.1). NCBI lineage: Eukaryota > Viridiplantae > Streptophyta > Pinopsida > Cupressales > Cupressaceae > Chamaecyparis > Chamaecyparis obtusa. Next base: position 696,062 of record BSBK01004606.1, read on the forward strand.
AGATCTTGGTAATCTAAGACAACATCAAGGTGAGCCATTTGCAACTTACTTACAACGTTGGAGGTCATTGTATTCTTGATATCCTCATCAGCTACCTGAGAGAGAAAAGATTGACATTTTTGTCAACACTCTGGTGCCTGAGCTATATTATAATCTAAGGAAACAACTATTCCCTTCTTTCAATGACATGGTTGAAAGTGCATATCGAATTGAGGATGTAGCTATAAGAAAAGGGGATATTGTTATTAATAAAGATGTTAAAGGCAATGGCAAAGACAAGAACAAACCTTGGAATAAGAACAAGTATGTTGTTAATGATGGGGTTGTTGACGCTCCTAAAGTTAAAGAGCCTGCTTTCAATCTCTCGAATGCTATCTATGCAGCAAAACAACAAGAAGCTACCAACACTCACAGTGCTCCTAAACCTCAGTATGCAGATAAGCCTAAGAAGTCATTTCGAAAGTGAGTCTATACCAAATTGGCAGAACCTTATGATGTGATCCTTAAGACTTTGGTTGATAATGGATATCTTACACTTCCTGATAAACCTGGTAACCGGGATCCACTAGATAAGCCTGATTGGTGGCGAGAGGATTCTTATTGTCATTATCACAGAAACAAGGGACATCCGACAGATAATTGTTTTAGGCTTAAGGATGATATTCAGGATCTTATTGAGAATGGCACAATCTCCACTGATGGCTTAACTAGAAATTCTGATCACACAGCTTTCAAAGATCCTCTACCTAAGCATGATAAGGGGGAAACCTCTGAAGCACATAAGAAGAATCATGATGCTAAGATCAATTACACTTATCCTTCTAATACACCTGTGATCAACATGGTAGAGCCCGTTGAGAGTGTTCTTATGGTAAGATCTCAAGATGATAATAAAGCCAATCATGATAAGCCAAAATTGGTCTTGCAAACATGTGGTAGTTCATCTTCCTGAAGTGAGACACTGAATGCTATTACTAGGGGGCAAGCGAAGATTGTCCTTAAAACTGCACAAGATCTCAAGCAGGCTTTACCTTCCAAACAAGCGGCTCCTTCAGCCACCCCTAGATATGATCTTGTCCAACATTTGCAAAAGATGCCAGCCCAAATATCCATTTTTGAGTTGCTTCAGTTATCCCCTTCGCATAGAGAAATCCTTGAGAAAGCTTTGCATACAGCACATGTCCCCAAAGACATTGATCCAGATCAATTTCAGGCTATGGTCAACCACATTTCATCTCCACTATCTCTCTCCTTTTCTGCAGAAGATGACATATCTATTGCTCACCCTCATAATTTGGTTTTACACATTGAAGTTCTAGTCTACAACACCCGAGTCCACTGAATCCTGATAGACAATGGTGCAGGGTTAAATATTGTTTCTTTCAATGTCATACAATAGTTGGGTTTGTCAAAATTTGCTGTGGATTCCAAGAAGAAGATTACTATAAAAGCTTACGATGAAGAGGAAAGATCTTCCAAAGGTCTTGTCACACTGCCTGTTTGAGTGGGTCCTATCACAAAATATATTAGCTTCCAAGTATTGGACATCCCACTCGCATATAACATTCTTTTGGGTCGTCCTTGGATCCATGACATGTAGGCTGTTCCTTCCACTTTTCATCAGTGCATCAAATTTCCATACAATGGCACTGAAGTTGTGATTCCTGGAGACCATACTATTTCTATTAATGCTCTGGCTGTTGCTGAAAAATTTGTTCCTCATAATGAACCTTCTGTTGATCCTAGTACATCTCTAGTTGCTGCTGAGAAATCACTTAAGATGATGAGCCTTGGTATGGGTGAATATACGCTAGATTCATTTGCTTCTATACCTGTTTCTCCTAGGCCATATGGGAAACCTTCTGATACAATGAATCCTTCCACTTCTGCTATGGTGATCTTAGATACTTTCATTCCTTCATCCATTCCTTTAGAAGAAGAAAGAGAAGAACAAGCTATTCAAGAATGGATCTATAGAGAAGATTCCAGAAATACTCCCATGCTCAGTAATTCAGACACAGATATAGATGAGTCACCACTACACACTATGGCTCACATGGGAGATGATCTTCCTTCTACTTCACTTCTTTGGGGGGAAGCATGTATGCCTATTGATGATATTGCTGAGTCTTCTATGTCTAGAACCTATGTTCCTAAAGAATCATTGCACTATGATAGACAACGTCACAACATTGAGCGACTGCTACAAAGAGGTGATCTATCACATAACGACATGAGTGTTTCTACTTCTCAGCATATTAAGCGTCTTCCAGAAGATTCTTCCATGATAGATATGGATGTTGATGTAGTTCATATTTCTCGTAACCCACCCGACATAGTTGATGAGTCTTGTGTTGGATCTGATGAGTTTGTTCCCCGTATTGCCTTAGTGGACTACGTTGGTCCTCCTATGACGAATCTAGATCTAGCTACTTTTGGATCCTACCCTATAGGCTCAACCTCTCTTGTTACCAAAGATGACATCCCTCACATAAATGCTATTGAACCAGTCACTCCATTTCATCTCGCATCAACACCTATTACTTCTTCCACTAGCGAACTAGCAACAAAAAAGATTGAATCAGAAATCAAGCATCATAGTCATCAAGTCAAAAGAAAAGAGCAATGGTCGGATGGCGAAAACCACATAGTGGTAGTATCCAAACCTAAGAAAAGTAAAGATAAAAATTTTCTCAAAATAATGACTCCAAAATAAAAGATGAGAAGCTGATTCTCTACAAACAAATGGTGCATTACTTCAAGCATGATCTCATAACTGTTATACTTCAGCCCATTCCTAAAGCTGAGAAAAGAGTTTCTAATGCCTTGGTTACTTTGATATCCATCTTACAAATGAAAAAGCATAAATCTCGCTTCAAGTTCCTGGTGGATGAATTACGCTATCCTGCTCACAAATCTTACAATCCTACCATCTTTCCATGTCTTCCACCTCATACTCCTCCATGCCATTCTTTCCACCATCCCTTACACTTTTCCTTTGTCTCTGGTGGCTTGTATAGGAAGGGTCTAGATGGAACTCTCCTTAGGTGTCTAGAAATAGAGGAGTCAGAAAAAGTACTAGCTGAAATCCACGATGGCATATGTGGATCACATTCTAATGATCCTCCACTAACTCAGACATTGCTTAGGGCTGGTTATTATTTGTCGAACTGGTTGAGACCTCCTATCATCACATCTGTAGCATTTGGGCCTGGGGCCTATCAGTCCTCTACATCAAAGGAAGAAGATCTTTAATGCCTGTTCCTGTCTGGGGCATTCCTTGTATATACTTTATGATCCTGAAAAAATTACAAAAAAAATCATATATGATGCTGAAAAAAACCTAAAAAGCATATAAAGTACTGAAAAAATGAGCATCCTAGTGAAAACCTAGCAATAGGCGCTTTGATGTCTCACCAAAAAAATCAAAAAATTCAAAAAATTCAAAAAAAAATAGAAAAAGTGCCTTGGTGAAAACTTGGAAACAGGCGCCTTGGTAGCAAAAATACAAAAAAATTATAAAAAAGTCCTAAAAAAATCTATCAAGTGGTGAAAACCTAGAAACAGGCGCTACTTGAGACCCTTTGCACCTATGTCTATCAGTCTTGCGTGGCGCTCTTTTGCTCCACTTCTCGATTTGCCTCTCCTAGCCTGGAATTGATTCTTGTCTTAGTCTAGGGGGCATATGTTGCTTTAAGCTTATCTTGGGTCTCTTTGTGCGTCTGGGTTTCTTGGGCAACTTGGTTCCAATGGTGTTTTTCAACACCACCCTAATGGTGTTTTTCAACACTACCCTTGCGTCGAGTGTTTCTCAACACTTATCAGATGTCCTACCTGCAGTCTAGTATGATGCAATATTTCTCATTTGCAGATGCAATACTCAAAGTTTGACTCTATGACCTACACACACGCACTTGACTTGCTGAGATTTGTTTGAATTTATTTCTTTGCATGCTATCTATGATGATTTCTTTGCTGAGTGGTCTCTCCCTGAGAAGTTTTCGATGATGCATAGCTAGAAGACTGAGGGTATGAGAACATGTTTTATTGCTTTTTCTGCTTGTGGGTATATTTTGTTGATCCTAACTGTCATGAGCATTTATGCTGGTCTTACTTGACACTGTGGATTGACAGGGTATTATCCTTGACTGTTTTTGTGTAAGTGCATACTTGTAGCCATCTTGACTTTCCTTGTGTCTTGATGCGAGTATAATCTTGCTATATTAAACTTAGGTAATCTCACTGTGCTAGTCATCTTGACCTACATGTCTTTGATGCCTAGGTGAGATTTCCACATTCCTATCTGATAAAGATCATATTCATATTCACATAGTTATGCTAGTGTGTATTGTATGATCTTACGACGCTACCAATAATGCTCGATGATGAATATTAGATGTCTATTGGCTTTGTAACCTTGTAAGTAAACCACTTTTCATGTAGCTTGCATTTCTTAGGTTCATGTTAGTTTAGTTTTGCATCTTGCATATGGAGAGAGCTCTCCTTTCATTTTTCATGGACTTGTTAATCAGCTGCGCTCACCTTTCTCTTCTTCCCGATCATGTCTTTCACTTTCTTGTCTTTCATCTCACATCATTTTCTCTTCATTTCGGGATCCAAACTGAAATCCACATTCACCTTGACCCTTTCTCCTTTTTCCGTACAGTTGGCTGACCTTTTGAGGCCTGATCCTTTGATCTTCGCTGGGGCATCATAACCTCTTCATCCCCATCTCTTTCAACCTTCTAGTCTTTCATTCAAATCCCAAGTTCTAATTCCCCCCTCTATGGCATTTACGGGTTGAGGGACCGATAGGTTCATGCCCCGTGTCCCATGTGTGGGGCATCCCTTCATTGGTTGATGGTTATTCTATTATCTTTCATCTTTGATTATGATTTCTAGTGTTTGATCATGTTGCTCTTGCTTCTGCATTCCCTCTACTTGATTTCACTTTCAATCCCGAGGGGGCAGACACATCATATCTTATTAGCTATCTCTTTCCTAAGTGTTCAGTACTGTCGCTACCAGGCTGACCATGCAGGATTTGCTATCTCTCTGTATTTCATTCTTTGGAGTCAGATCACTATCTTCTTGCCTTCTTGGCTATTTTATTCTTTGACTGCATGTGATCCCAAATCGATCTCACATTTGTCAAAATCGCTATTGCTTGCTTTCTTGGTTGTCTGCTTGCCAGTGTCAAGTAAGACCAGCATAAATGCTTTTTCTTGGCTGATCTATTCTTTGACTACATGTGTTCCCAGATCGATCACACATTAGTCAAAGAGGTCACAAGCCATAATCTTCAGTCCTTTCTGTATACACCTAAAAATGGTCACCTAGACTATTAGCCCCTTTTGCTAAATCATAAATTGCTTATTCTTGATCAAATCCTAGCTCTATCATTTATTCGATTATTTTCTATGGGCTAACCATTTTATCCTAAGTTTTTATTTATTTAAAAGGAATATTTCCTCCCCTTTTAATAAATAAAAAGCCCACCTTTTCTTCTTATCCTATGTTGCACAAATAAAGCATTTAATTCTTATTTATAAAGAAAAATAAAAATAAAATAAAAGGAAAAGTACTTTTTGTCTCACATGGACATAAATTAAATGCTCAACATAAAGTAAATGCTTCTAATTTTCTTATTGGAGGATATTTGTGCACAAGGATCAAGCTTCTTGTTTTCTCCACCGTTGATTAAATCTTTTGCCTCTTAATCTCCATGGCCCATTCCTTTTTCATTCCCTATAAAAGGAGAGCTCTCTTCCTCATTTGCACACACAATTTTTATGTTATTGTTATGCTACAAGTTTTCTAGGTCATCTTGGAGCTTTTGGAGATATTCTTGCATCTATGGTTTAAAGATTTTGAGCATTGTTGGCATTCATCTTGGATCTTCATCAACACTCTATCTTCTTGTCTTCATTCTTGCATCATCATGGCTTTCTTGCTTCATAGTTAGATTTCATTTCTTGCATCTTTCATTTTCATAGCTTAGCTTGCATTGTACTTTCATTTCCATAGCTTAGCTTGCATCTTCATTATTAGCTAGCTTGCATTGCATTACATTTCATTTGATTCTTGGGGATATTGGCATTCTTGCCCTTGTCTTCATTGAATCTCCCATTGCATGGTTTACTAGCAAGGTTATTGGCTAAATAGCTCTAGCTGAGAGCATTCTTAAAACCCTTGCACTCCATGCCTAGGGAGCTATGGATCGATTTGTGAGGCCTCATTCTTGAGTTCCCTTGCATGTAATGATTCATAGAAGTGTGGTCACATTTTCACCATACATTTTACTAAGAAAGAATGCTCCACCACTTGTACTTTTTTTGTCATCAATGTTTCTTGCCCAATCAACATCAGTAAACACTTTTAAGTCTAGATTGCCTCCAAATTTATACCACAAGCCATAATCTTCAGTCCTTTCAAGTATCTCAAGATTCTTTTGATTGCCATCATATGATTTTCTCTTGGTTTTGCTGAGAATCTTGCTACTATACCAACTACTAAGGCAATATCAGGCCTTGTATGAACTACATACTATAATTTTCCAATCATTGATCTGTATAAGGTCTGATCTACTTCTTTTGAATCATCATTTTTGGTAAGCTTCAGTCCAGTACACATGGGGGTACCAACTGGTTTTGCATCTTCCATACCAAACTTCTTAAGTATTTCCTTGATGTATTTAGACTGAGTAATGTAGATACCATTCTTGCTCTACTGAATTTGAAGACCAACAAAATTTTTTATCTGACCAAACATAGACATTTCAAACTCTTTGTTCATTTTCTCTAAAAATTCTTTGCACTGATCATCATTACTTGTAAACACAGTATCATCCACAAATATTTCTACCAAAACAATTCTATTAGCTGGTCCTTCCTTGATGTACAAACTATTGCTATCATTAGCTCTTTTGAAACCAATCTAGATAAGATAGTTATGTAATCTTTCATACCATGCTCTAGGGGCTTGTTTCAGACCATACAATGCTTTATGTAACTTGCAAACCATATCCTTTTTGTTTGGATCAACAAAACCTTCAGGTTGCTCAATGTAGACTTCTTCATCAAGAATACCATTGAGAAATGTAGATTTTACATCCATTTGATATACCTTAAATCCTTTATGTGTTGCATATGCAAGTAGAGTTCTTACACCTTCTAATCTTGCAACAGGAGAAAAAGTCTCTCCATAATCTATACCTTCTTCTTGAGAATACCCTTTACACACTAATCTAGCTTTGTTTTCAGATACTTGACCATCTTCATTCAGCTTGTTCCTGAATACCCATTTTGTTCCAATTACATTTTTGTCTTTAGGCCTACGTACAAGAGTCCATGTCTTATTTTTCTCTATTTATTCTATTTCTTCATTCATAGCCTCAATCCAACTTTCATTTTCCAATGCATTTTTAACATTTTTAGGTTCAAAGTTAGCAAGTAAACATGTACCTTTCAATTTACTTCATGTCATAGTACCATCTAATTTGTTTCCAATAATCTGATCTGGTGTATGATGCTTCCTGACATACTTGGCCAATAGAGGTTCCTTGCTTCTTGAATGAGTTACATTGTCATCTTCTTGAATTTCATCTTCAGGTTCAGTTTTCTTGGGCTTGATAGATATTCACTCGGTAGCTTCAGGCTGAGACTCGGTTTCTTGTGACTCGGTTTGAATTTCTTCTTGTGACACGGTTACTATACTGGGCTTAGTAGATACAGTTTCCTTATTGACAGATGTGTCTGGCAATGTATCAAGTTCAATGTAAACAAATCTTTTGTAATCCTCTGGTTCTTTTTTGCTTTCTTCTTCAGTCTTTTCTACAAACTCATGAACTTTCACATGTGCACTTTCTATGATTTTGTGAGTAGACAAATTTAGACATCTATATGCTTTACTTTTGCAAGAATATCCCAAAAATATTCCTTCATCACTTTTTACATCAAATTTTCCTTTTCTAGATTCTTTTAAGATGTAACATTTACTACCAAATACTTTCAGGTAACTTACATTGGGTTTATAGCCATACCATAACTCATAAGGAGTTTTGAATGTGTCTTTCCTCAACTGTACTCAATTCAAGGTATGAACTGCAGTGCTAATAGCTTCCTTCCAGTATTTCATAGCAATGTTCTTTTCAATCATTAGAGTCCTTGCACAATCCATGATAGATCTGTTCCTTCTTTCAGCTATTCCATTCTGCTCAGGAGTTCTTGGGGCTGATACCTATATTTTGATTCCTCTTTCAATGCAGAAATTATTGAATTCATGGGAGATGAATTCACCACCTATGTTTGATCTCAAGAAATTCACTCTTTTTCCTATTTCCTTTTCTACTCTTGCCAGATACCATTTTAATTTCTCAAATGCCTCTGATTTTTCTCTTAAATACATAATAGTCATCATTCTAGAGTAATCATCAACAAAGAGAATAAAGAATTTTTCTCCAGTATAGCTTTCAACTCCAATAGGTCCACATAAATTAGTATCCACAATATCCAAAATATCTTCAGACTGATAGTTTTTACTTTTAAAGCTAGTCTTTCCCATTTTACCAATCTGACAATTCATGCATAGACCAACATTAGGTTTCTTCAAAGTAGGAATACCTTTTACTTTCTTGAATTTGCTTATTTTCACCATATTATCAAAATTTACATGACATAACCTTTTGTGCCATAACCAACTTTCTTCAATTTGAGAAATAAAACATGAGCATTCACCAAGATCAAGATAAAATAGGTTACCTTTGGTTTGTTTGCCTGAACCAATCAGTTTTCCTTTGTCATCCAGTAGTCTTGCTTTGCCATCCATGAATTTAACTTTGAATCCAATGTTGATTAGCTGTGCTACACTTAGAAGATTATGCTTTAGTCCTTCAACCCAATATGCATTATCACATACAAGTTCTTTGGTTAATGAAATTCATCCTCTTCCTTTTATACAACAAGGTTCATTATTTTCAAACCTTACATTACCACCATCATAGTCTTCAAGGTGTTCAAACTTTGTTCTGTCACCAGTCATATGATGTGAGCATCCATAGTCTATAATCCATGTATCATTTTTTCTTATATGGGAGATAAGTGCAATCTCATCTTCATCATCATCAAATTCATCTTTTACAACAATGAAGACAATTTCTTCTTCACTATCATCAAAATCCTTAGCCAAAAAACATGTTTTCTTACCTTTATCCAATTCAAAAGTTGTCAATCTTCCAACCAAGGCATCCAAAGTTATATTGTGATTTTGTTCACATCTTCTTTCTTGAATAGCAGATACTCTTATTGCATAAATAGGAAGAAATGTTCTAAGAACCTTACTTATAATAGTTTCATCATCAATTTTTCCTCCAGAAGCTCTGATTGCACTAACACTCACCTTGATTCTTTCAACATATTTTGCAATGTTTTCATCTTCTTTCATCTTCATCTAATCAAACTATCCTCTTAGGCTTTCTACTTTGGCTCTCTTCACATTGTCATCACCACCATAAATTTTCTTCAGCTTGTTCCACATTTCATAAGCAGTTGTGCAGTCTTTGATCTCATCAAATTCTTCATAGCTAAGAGCTGATGGAATGTCTATCATCATGGTGTTATGGTTCTTTTTCTCTGCAATGTCTTCAATAGTTAATGTGCCAGTAGGAACTATATATTCTTGATTAATATATTTGCATCCTAAGTCACCAATGGAAGCTAGATGAAGTCTCATGAGACCTTGCCATGTTGAAAAGTTATCTCTATTAAGCCTTGGAATTTCTCTCTTGTAAGACATCTTGATCTTTATCTTAGGTCCTTGAAACCCTTCCTACAAGCACCAAAAGCTCTGATACCAATTGTTGGAAATATAGATGTAGTAACTGAGAGGGGGGGTGAATCAGTTAACCATAAATTTTCTTTCCATAGATCCCTTAGATGTCTTATTAAGTCATTTTATGCTATTATTTGGCAAACATACAGAGAAATGTTGAAACTTGGTTATTGCAGTGAGTATTAATTATAACTATTCTTAAGCATTCATTAGTGATTAACATACATGAATAAAGAAAATAACATGAACACAAGAGACACCAAATTTAATGTGGAAATCCAATATGGGAAAAACCACCAATGTAACTAGTTACTATTGATCACTCTTCTGAAGTGATGCCTTGTTAGGAGCCAACCTGGTAAAAGGTTACAAAACACACTGTTAGGTGTGACCTTGTTAGAGGATTTAATCACCCTATTAGGAGTGGCCTTGTAAGAGGTCTTGAAACAATTCAATAGAACTGTCACCTTGTTAGAGGATTAACAAAATGGCTGTTAAACCAACTCGGTTAGGAGATTTTGAAATCATTGCTAATTGTTGGAAATATAGATGTAGTAACTGAGATGGGGGGTGAATCAGTTAACCATAAATTTTCTTTTCACAGATCCCTTAGATGTCTTATTAAATCATTTGCTACTGTTATTCAGCAAACATACAAAGAAATGTTGAAACTCAGTTATTGCAGTGAGTATTAATTATAACTATTCTTAAGCATTCATCAATAATTAACATACATGAATAAACAAAATAACATGAACATAAGAGACACCAGATTTAATGTGGAAACCCAATATGGGAAAAACCACCAATGTAACTAGTTACTATTTTTCACTCTTCTGAAGTGATGCCCTGTTAGGAGCCAACCCAATAAAAGGTTACAAAACACACTGTTAGGTGTGACCTTGTTAGAGGATTTAATCACCCTGTTAGGAGTGGCCTTGTAAGAGGTCTTGAAACAATTCAATAGAACTATCACCTTGTTAGAGGATTTACAAAATGGCTATCAAACCAACTTGGTTAGGAGATTTTGAAATCACTACTACAATGATAAGAAAGTAACAATGAAATGACCTAGATAATGATGCAACTAAATTGCTGAATACAGATCTCTGTTCTGCTTCACTAGATCCTTCTTGATCAAAATATATCTCTGCTTCTCCTCAAGGATATCTAATCAACCTTCAAAATTTTCTCACACTTTTCTTCTTTTTTTTTCACTTCCACACTTTTAATTCACAACTTGACCTTCTATATATACCATTCAGATTATCCATTCAGATTTTCAAGTCGGCACTAATAACATTATTAATCATTACAATAGTCGGCTAGAATAATCAAACTTGATTTCTCAAATTAACAAAATCCTTTATTGGGCCGACCTTGCTCGGTAAACACTAAGCTGAAAAGATTTCATTTGGTGATTGAGAGAACTTGGTAAGCACTATGAATTCTACAAGATCCTTTGGAGACTGAGTGAACTTGGTAAACACTAACTTTCCTTTGTTAACTGTGGAAGCTCGGTTAACACTATTTTCTGTCATACTTTTCTTTGACACCCGAGATATCTCAGTAGACACTAAAAACTGCCTGCTAACCGACTGAGCTTGGTAAATATTGGGAACTACTTTGCTGGCTGACTGAGCTTGATAAATAATATGACATTTGTGTGACATCAAAGACAACACACAATTAATCCAATAGCTGAGGCTTGTTGCAATTTCTTTTTTGCCACAAATTCCAACTGTGTCCAAATTGGAGAAACTTTATATGGATTTAGGTATTCTTGGATGCTATGAATGCAACTATGAGGTCCATTTGAAGCCAAGATGACCAAAACAAGAGGTCCCCCTAGATCTGATAGAAAACCCTCTGAAAATGTAGATCTGATGAACAAAGCTGAATTTTTCAAGAAGAGGATATGGGAAAACAGATTTGAAGCTTTGATTCTATATTGAAGTTGATGAGTAAACAACCCATAGCTCTAAAGAACACCTACATGCAAACACCTGTCACAAAAGGATAGTGAAGAAGCAAGAAGCTATGGAGGCTTGAAGGCATTGATCCATGAGGGAGGATAAATCATTCTTGATGTGCAAAAACAAATGTTGCAATTGAGTTACAAATAATCTATTATCAAAGTTATGAAAACAAGAGGAGAGAAATCCTTATAAATGGAGATCTAAAAACCTAAAAAGGTAAAACCTATGTTGCCCAATAATAATTAATAAAGTAATTAATTATTATATACCTAAAGTTTAGCTTAAGTGGAAAGAGATAATAAGTGACTTAGTAATTAAATCAAACATGGTTTAATTAATAAGAAAACATTTTATTGCTCTAACACCTTTTTCTTTAGGTTTTTAAATTTCCTAAAAAAATTTACTTAGTAATTAGTAGGTAATAACCTAGCCTTCAATAATTTCACCATCTGATTCCATGATTTGATTTTATCTTTGTCTCTCGTTTGTCTATCATTTTGCAAATGTCTTCACCATAAGGATGCATATCCACTCAAATTTGTGCAAGCACAATTCACTTTCTTAGCATCATCAATGCCTTCATAATAATAGTATAAATCCATCTCTCCGATCCAATCAAGAAATTCATCTAAATCTAAATTTCCATCATTATTAGGTGGATTGAAATATGGTCTAGCATTAACCCTAGTCAGGGCTCTCAAAAATATATCTTCTCCTTGATCAAGTTCTGGTTTCTCTTGACCTTTTCAATTTTTTCTTTATCTCTTTCTTCTTATTCATCACTTGCATCCTCAATATGTTGACCTCTCCTCTAGGCCATCTCCTCAACTTCCTTTCTATTTGCAATTTGTCTCAACATTTCCAATACTTTTAGATCTTCATGTCTACTTCCACCTCTAGCATATCCTCTATGATCCATATTAGTTGAGCCCTTTGTAATTGTAGGTTAAATCCCCACTCTGCCACCCCACAACAAACTAATTTAGTAATTTTCAGGGGCAATAACAAAGATCTCACTTCCACAAGGAATGCAAACTTTCTCTGATACCAAATGATGTAGCCAATGAAAGGAGTAGCCTCACATAATTAAATCCAATCCTTGCATCAAGAGTCACACAATGAAAAAAATATAGTATAATATAGAGATACATAAGATCAATCTTCTTATTATCAAATAATCAAATACAATTGACCTTCAACATGTAGTCTTAAATTTCAAGAATATAGGCTTGATTCTAGAACCTTTTGTGTGTGTGATTTAGTGTACCTGTTATCCTAAAACACAAAACTTCAATAAGTCATTATATTGTTATAAAATCAATAAATTGAAAGATTAAACATACTAACAAAACCATCCTATTGATCTCTAACTAACAAGAGTATGATTAAAATCTAGATTTCTCTCAGCCCTAGACTCTAAAGAGTGAAAATGGAATACTAGAATGATAGATTATAATGAATTAAAACTAAGAAGCATGAAATATTACTAAAAGCTATTAATTCGTTAACCAATTAAAATATTCAATTGAAATGTGATCTAATTAACTATGAGTTCAAATTAGCAGCCTATAGATATGAATGCAATTAAGTATATGTTTTGAGTTTGAAAAATTATCTTTTATAGAACTTCATCAAATTGAATAGTTGAGATGCATTTTATCAAGAGTGGTTGAGATGTGTCCTTCCTTGATGCATGTGATATGATCCATGGGACTCTCCTCTCATTAGCTAAACTTGTCCTTGTTATCCCTTGAGAGGTGACTTGTAATTTTGAGCCTTTTTATTAATTTATTTTAATTACTTATTCTAGTCATGCATTTAATAGGATTGATTTAATTCATTGGGCTTAGAGGTAATCAATGTATTTTTTATCATTTAATGATGATTGAATGCTTGATTTTTTATTTTTATTAATTTTATCAAATTATGTTAGTAATCAATAATCAAATTAACATAATTGGGAGATTACTCTGAATTAGGGAAAATAGGTCCTTTGGTTCTTTTAGCCTGATTTTGGGCGATTACATTTGCCTCTCTTTGAATTTCTTTGTGAATAGCACAATCATTCAAATAAAATAGATTTAGCAAATAATTTGGTAGAAACTAATAGATTTAAGGAGATTTAGAGAACAGTGAGAACCACTTTGATTTAAAGTGATTTAGAGAGTAGTAGACAAAACTAATCTACGTTCAAGTGATTTAGAGAGAAAGGAGAACCAATCTAAATTTGCAAGAGATTTAGAGAGCAGTGAGGACCAATCTAAATTGAATGGATTTAGAGAGAAGTAGAAAGAACTACTCTGAATTTTGAGAATTCTGATCTTGATCAAATAAAATTCCATGTGATTAGAAAGTTATCAATTTTGAACCTGATCGAACAAAAATTGACCATACCAACTTTGAGCTTGATTGAACGAAGGTTGATAAGATTTAATCAAAATATCCAATTTGATTTGGTTCATGTAAAATGAATAAGGAAGACCATGATAATGACAAATAATCAACTTCATTTGAAGTGATAAAATTAATCAATGTTAGAAATATTTGATTGAGGCATAGATAATAAACTTGATCTAAAGCTAATTATCCAATAGTTTCAACTTGATTAAAAATAATTGTCATGCCCTTCGTGTTGAAGATTTGATCAACTTCTAAATCTCTGATTAGTTTTTTTTAAATTAATCAATTTAGGTATGATTATTCCCCCTCGAAACCAAAATCAAAATAGAAATTTGATAAAATCGGCCTATTCAAGCATTTACATTAATAAAAATGAGTTTGCACTAAGTATAAATCATTTAGAATGTGTTAGATTTCAATTAGGATTGATTTTAGTGTTAAAAGAACATTGTTTGACCAAGTTTGACTAAGTTTGACTTTTAAAATATCAGAGTTGACCAAGTTTTACTAATGTTTGACCAATATCCTATAGTATAAAATTGATGTGAAAGTGATAAAACTACTTCATGTAGTTTCTAATAAGCTTTTGTGGATTATTTTATATTTTGTTGAGTACTCGTAACTTGTATTTAACTAAAAGTTGACTTTTGTTGACATGTCCATCAGAATAATAATCATCATTGCATATATCTTCCATGTCTGTACTATCATTTCTACTCATTCTACCCCTTTTGAACTGCACTTTGAGCATAGTTTACATTTACTTTCCAAAGTTGACCTTTCTCTGTAACTTCATTTTTAGTGTGTTTAAGTGATATAAATCACTTATTTCAATTTTTGTTTCAATTTCAAGCTTCTGTGACATTCTAGCATGAAAGTGCCCTAGGTCATTAGGGTCCTCGGGAGGATTAAATAGGACCAAAAGGGTAATTTTACTATTCATTTGCACTATATTCAGAGCTCTCATCGATGAAATGGTGGTTCTTTTTTAGCGTCATCATTTCGAGCTTGCCCAGTGACATGATCAGCCAACACATTATGTGGCACAAGCGATTACTTGATAATTCTTCCATTCAATATTTCATTTTGAATTTTTACTTTATTTCATGCTTTCTAGGTTCAATTTATTTTAGAGTCACACCTTGTAAAGATGGTCACACCAGGTAAATCTCATGTCACATCTGATTTTTGGCTAAATTCTGGATCACATCCTATAAATTATGGATTGCACCTTGCTACACATCACATCTAGTTATTTTGGTCACTTTTTAAAACCTTTCCACTAGTTTGTCACTTTTGGTCAAAATAGAGTTGCATCTAGATTTTGGATCAGAGCCCGTAGATCCTGGATCACATCTTTAATGCGAAGGATTATATCTAGATGAAAGAGTGCATCTCATATATCCTAAATTGCATCCAGGGATCAGGATCATTTTTTGTTTTCTTGCAAAATTTCTTTAATTTAGACTGTCTGCCTTGTATGTTTAGCCAATTTGGATTCAAATTCTCTTGTCTGATGCTTACATAGTACCATTTTTCTATTTGCATTCCCATTTTAGTGTAGTTTCATTTCCCAATCCTAGACCAATATAGGTCTTAGAGATATCTGAGAATCTCACTACTATAAAGAAGCAAGTAGTAGGATGATGTGGTCTCTGATGCTTAGCCAATTTATTTGATATTTGGGTAAATCAAGGGTTGTTGACTTCTCTTTTTGAGAGATGGCATTTGGAGCACAACACCTTTCATTTACCTACTGGAGAGATGATCATTACCCTAAAGGACATCTGGAGGATCCTTTCAGTTCGAGTGATGGACGCTCACATGGGGTATAAGGCTGGACCATGACCATAGGGATCCTTGTACTTTAGTACTAGGCATGGGAGAATATCTCACTGACTCGGCCTATAGTAGAGAGGTAAAGGGACCCTGAGCTTCTTTACAAATTTATCTATTATGGAATGATCTAGTAACCCCACCTAGACAAACTGGAATACTGGTTTCATGTGCTCCATGATGTCACAAATGTTGTATGGATGACTTATCTTGATTACAAGGAGTGGAAAATAGATGCGTGGTAGATGTCATTCTTCTTTGATAATAGGTACCTAATTGGCCAGACCCACTACATTTTTGAGAGGTTTATTGTTACATGAGTGATGAGGGAGTATGGGTGGGTATAGGACATGCACTAGGACTTGTCAGTTTATGCCCAAGTGAGAGATGAGGAGGCTCAGTTGGGAGCCTTTTTAGTATAGAGACAACACTACATGAGATATCCCAGATGGTTCCTCTTTCCTCGGATTATTTACCAGAGATTTTTGATGGTGGGATCATAGAGGGTTTCCACATCCACTATACACAACATCCATTTGTAGGTTTTACTGCTCCGGATGAGATTTCTCCTCACATAGAGGATGCCTTAGATTATGATCCTGTAGAGGATGGTCCAGGTCAAGGCCATCTTGGTTGAGGGAGGGAAAAGGATAGAGGGAGAGGGAGGGATAGAGATGGGGATGGAAATGGAGGTGGAAGAGGTGGGGGTGATGGGGATGGTTGGAATGGATAGGGTGGGGGAGGGGGAGGAGGGATGGCAGAGTGGACTCCAGATCAATAGTAGGTGTGGTCACAGGAGTGTTTTCTTCTATATTTTTCTTCTTCTCCTTAGGATCATCATTCTTCTCTAATTTTACTTCAAAAGAGGGTGCACTCTCAAGTTGCATTCCAATCTTGGCTTCCCTAGATTTATCTAAGTCTTCTTGTGTGACACCATGAATTTTCTGTATGTCTGATGTGATTTTAGATGCTTTTCTTTTTGTAGTTGCATTGTACAAGATAGAGTCTACTTGTCTTGTCTTCTCTTCATAAGTAACCCATCTTGGTTCATTAGGATCTTTTGGCATAGATAAGAGAACTTGTGCATAAGCTTCTAGAATGTGTTCCTCTACTTCATAACCAAGTGGATGAATCCACTTAGTCCTAGGCTCCACTGCTTCCATGCATGTGATATCTGTTTCCACCATGAAACAAATGTTTTCCTTATACTTTTCCACAATACTCTCAGGTATCCTATACCTCCTCTACATTCTGATTTTGAATGTTTTTATTTCTAAGTTAATGAAATCTTTCAATGTTCTCTCAAATGATGCCTTGAACGAAATTTGTGGCATTGTGGGTAAAATCCTGTCAAGATAAAGATCTAACACATTACCAATAATATGAAAGTATGTGTAAATGATAAGTGACCCAAATCTGAACACTTTTCTCTTATCATGCTTGATAGCCCTTATGTTATCTAACAACTATGTGCACAAGATTTCACACAGGTTAAACTTGTTAGAAAGTAAAGTCCACCAAGATAACTAAGAAGGGGTGAATCAGTTATCAGATAATTATAACCTTTATCAAATTTAATAGATTTTAACCATATAAGCAATGTAATCAACAACCATACAACAATTACATAATGACACAAGATATGTTTACTAGGGAACCCCTTGATCAAAGAGTAAACCCTGGGGGGAATGATGCCCACAAAAGATGCACTAATTGTTAGAAAGTAAAGTCCACCAAGATAACTGAGAAGGGAGGGGGGGGGTGAATCAGTTATCATATAACTATAACTTTTATCATCTTCAACAACATTAAACCATATAAGAAATATAATTACCAACCATAGAAAGATATTCATACACAATAACACAATGACACAAGATATGTTGACTAGGGAACTTCTTGATCAAAGAGTAATCCTCGGTGGGAATGATGCCCAAAAAAGATGCACTAATATAAATATTCCTTGTGAAAGGATGGACTCTATTAGGATTCTTATGAAATACATTCAGTACATATGAATCCTTTTTAGGAGATTTTGAATCCCTATTACAAGATTCTAACCCTATTAAGAGTTATGGAAGACAGAAGGACCCACTACCCAAATAGCTTCAGGGTAAGATCACTGAACACACTGTCCAAATAATACTCACATTACTCAATAGAATAATATGTTACCTCTTCTCTGACTATGCCAAACTGCACTCACTGTTACATCAGATCTCAATTTTAGATCTCTGTACTTTGCATGTCTTCCTTCGCAAATTCACTTTTATACTTAGATCTTTTCTTCACTTCATGCATATAGCATCACACACAACCGATGCTACCATATCATAATTACACACTTACACACTATATCAAGGAAATACATTTCTTCCTTTATACCACACTCAAATAATTACAAATGAGTCGGCATACAATTACAAAATAAAAGTTTCCACACACTACACCAAAATTACACAAAATTGTTGGCTTCCAAATACAATAAATCTTCACTCATGTGACCTCAAAGTCTATGCTATCATCCACATCACTATCAGTGTGTCTTCAACTTCCCTTTAATTGTGTAAAACCATATTCCATCCTGATTAGGAGATATCATCTGATTTCCACAAATCACTACTCAGCAACATTGCCTGAATACTGCTTGCACCAAAATGATCATAACTTTCATGAATAAATGAATTACTGTCTTCACTCTTAACCATATACATATAACATATCAAAGAGTATAACCTCAAAATCACATAGCTTGAACTACAATAACCCACCTGCACTAATCCAAACCCTGTCTGCTTCTTTGTAAGTCTTTAGTAAATCATAGTGTTGACATCAATGACAATCATAGTCATGAATGAAACAACAACTGCTACAGAATGTTTTCCAAACATTTAGCATTCATTCCTAGCAATCTCCCCCATTGTAATTTATGGAAACATAGATGAAAAACATGCAATGTTCCAAAAATCCAATACTGCAACACTGCTTCTTCAAATCATCTTCATCAATCAAATCTTGCTTCATTATCCTATTTAGTTCTCTCCAACAGATGTTTCAGATTGTTTTTCATGCATACTTCTCCCCCATTGACATCAATGATAGAAATTTCATCACTATGTCAACAACAACTCAATGTCAAAAGACACTTTTCAAAAAATACATTTACTAGAGTCCTCATGACTCAGCTCAGATACACATACTCCCCCATAGAGGAAGTACCAACATCCAGTCCAAAAGAAAGATAAGGCTCATATACCATTGGATGGATGCAACCAACTATATCACTTCTCAAAAGAAGGCTAGGGCATAACCCCAAGCATACCTCTTAGATACTCAAATGTATCCTTAGGAAAAGGCTTTGTGAATATATCTGCTATCTGCTCCTTTGTACTTATGTACTAAAGTCTGACTTCTTTCTCAACAACTTTCTCTCTTACAACATGATACTTAATCTCTATATGCTTTGTCTTAGAATGTAATATGGCATTCTTAGACATACTAACTATACTGGTGTTGTCACAACCTATGACAATAGGTTCAACAAATTTTATTCCAATACCCTTCAGCATTTGCTTCATCCAAATTATCTGGTTATAATTTTTTGCTACTATTACATATTCTTCTTTTTTCTTAGCCAAGAAACTAATCTTCCTCCAAGGAAAAATACTCCACCACTGGTGCTTTTCTTATCATCAACACTACCTCCTCAATTAGCATCTGTATATGCACATAGGGTAAAATCATTAGATTTTTCATACCATAGTCCATAGTCCATTGTGCCTCTTAAATTTCTCAGTATCCTCTTTACCACTGCATAATGTGATTCTCTAGGTTTAGATTGAAATCTTGCTACAATACCAATTGAATGTGCTATATCAGGTCTTGTATGACTCAAATATTACAATCCTCTAGTCATAGATCTGTATTTCTTTTGTTCTACTACAAGTTTCTCATCTATGCTAGATAACTTATGTTCGGTCAGCATAGGTGTTCCAACTAGTTTACACTTCTCCATTCCAAATATTTTCAACAAGTCATTGAAGTACTTTGTCTGACTTACAAAGATACCATCATTATTTTGTGTTATCTGTAATCCCAAAAATTATTTCATCTCACCAATCATACTCATTTCAAATCTAGTTTTCATTTCATCAGCAAATTTATCACTAGCTTTATCTTCTCCTCCAAAGATAATGTCATCAACAAAAATAACTATAACTAAAAAACCATTTTCAATTTCTTTTGTGTATAGATTTCTATCAGCTATTCCTTATGTAAATCCCAATTTTAACAAATACTTATCCAGTCTTGCATACCAAGTTCTAGGTGCTTGTTTAAGCCCATATAAAGCTTTCTTTAATTTACATACCATGTCTCCTTCTTGAGTTAAAGGAAAACCTTCAGGCCACTCAATGTAGACTTCTTCTTCCAATTCTCCATTCATAAATGCTGACTTCACATCCATCTAATATACTTTGAATTTCTTGTAAGCTGCATATGCCAAAAACATTCTTACTACTTCAATTCTTGCAACAAGTGCCAAGGTTTCTTCATAGTCAATTCCTTCTTTCTGTGAGTAACCCTTACATACCAATCTTTCTTTGTTTCTTTCTACTTCTCCTTGTTCATTCATCTTGTTTCCAAATACCAATTTAGTTCCAATAACATTCTTGTCTTTAGGTCTAGGGACCAATTCCCATGTCTTGTTCTTTTCAATCTGATCTAGTTCTTCTTTCATAGCATTAGTCCAACTTTCATCTTCACAAGCTTCATCAGTAGTCTTAGGTTCAATTTGAGAAATTAAACATAACTATTCTTGTGCCTTATTTTGAGTTAGAAATCCTCTTTTGATGCTCCCAATAATATGTTCAAAAGGATGATTCCTTAACAAGCTCTTGCTAGGTGTCATTGTTTCAGATCTCTCTTCAGATGTAGGTTCTTCAATGACTTCACTGTGGCTTTCATTCAACAAATCAATGTCAGTTTCATCAAATAATTCAGTAGATCCAATGTTAGGTTTAGGATGAGCTTCTTCATCAGATTCATAATCAAGCATTCTTTCCTCAATTTTGAACTTTTCATCAACTTTAACATTTTCACTTTCAACAATAGTCTTAGTTCTTTTATTGAAACATCTATATGACTTTCTTTTCAAAGAATATCCAAGAAATATACCTTCATCACTTCTAGGATCAAACTTTCCAATATCATCATCTCTCTTTATATAACATTTGCTTCCAAAAATTCTAAAATACTTAACTAAGGATGCATGTCCAAACCATAATTCATAAGGTGTCTTGTCTATTTCTGCTCTAATTTGTACTCTATTCATTATAGACACTATCGTGTTCAATGCTTCTCTCTAGAATATCTTCACGAAATCATTTTCAAACAACATAGCTCTTGCTACTTCAGTCACTAATCTATTCCTTCTTTTTGTAATGCCATTTTGTTCTAGTGTTCTAGGGGCCGAATACTGTCTCTTAATACCATTTTCTTCACAAAAGGTGTTAAACTCTCAAGAAGTAAATTCTCCACCTCTATCAGATCTCAAACATTTAATCTTCATTCTAGATTCATTCTCAACTTTATTCTTAACAATCTTAGACTTATCAAATGCTTCAGATTTTTCTTTAAGAAATGCAATCTACATCATTCTTGTAAAATCATCAACAAGAATCATAAAACAACTTTCTCCATAGAATCCTCTAGTCCTAGTAGGACTGCTCAAATCTATATGAACAATCTCCAACTTCTCTGTAGATGTAAACTTCTTATTGGGAAAAAAACTTCTCTTCTATTTAGCCATTACACATTCTTTGCAAATCATGTTAGTAGGCTTCATAATTTTAGGTAAATCTCTTACTGCAAGTGTAGTACTTACTTTCACAATGTTATCAAAGTTTATATGACAAAACCTTCTATGCCATAACCAACTGTCATTAATCTTAGTAATCAAAAATGTCATCTCAGTAAGATTCAACTGAAATACATTACCTATGGTTATAGATCTAGTTCCAATCAGATTTCCATGTTTATCCTTTATCACACAACTTTTCTCAGTAAACCAAACTTGATATCCCTTATCAACTATCTATCCAACACTCAAAAGATTATGTTTCAATCCATCCACAAAATAAACATCATCAATATTAGTCTTTCCATCAAGAGTAATAGATCATATACCTTTAATCAAACAAGGTGCATTGTTTCCAACTCTAACAAGTCCTCCATCATATTCATTCAAATTTATAAACTTTTTCATGTCTCCAATCATATGATGTGAGCAACCACTGTCTATTATCCAATCATCTTTCTTTTCAACTTGAGAAACTAAGGATTTTTCTTCCTTAACATCAGTTCCAGGATTCTCTTCTTTAATAGCTACAAATCCTATGTCATCATTATTCTTAGTATCACTTTCACTTAAAGTTCTTTCTATAATAGCTTCAAGATCTTCATCATTAGCATAATAACATTCCTTAGATCTTCTAGGTTTCAAATTGCTTCTATAATTTTTAGCTCTCTTAGGACATTTAGATGCAAAATGACCATATTCTTGACAAGTCCAACATTTAAATATTTTCTTACCATCTGGTTCTCTTTTCACAAGCAAGGCAATACCTTCTCCAATCTTCTTGTCTTCTTCATTTTTAGATCTGCTACTGCCAGCATAATCTCCACTCACACTGATGCTTCTTGACAAAGTAGGGAAAACAGTAAGAGAAATAAATGATGTCTCCATTCTAGGTAAGTCTCCTAATAATATTAGGTTCATTTGTGCTACTTCTAATCTTCCAAGAAGAGTCTCTCTTGTAAAGTTTGTTGTACAAGATATGAGTTGTTCAATCATCTGTATTGTCTGTTTAAATACAAGAGTCAATGTCCTCAGAATTTTCCATATCACTTCATTCTCTTTCTTTGTTCCTCCACAAGATTTTACACCTATAATAATTTTTGACATTCTACCAATATAACTTCTAATAGATTCATCTTCCAACATTCTTATATTTGGGTATGTGCAAGATCATGGTATGCCAAAAAGTGGCGATGTGAAAAAGAAGTCCTGATTGGTAGACTGATTGAAAAATATCTATAACTTTCAAATGGTATAACATTTTTTAAATCTGAAATATGTGTCACATTATATGCTTCACCTACTATAAGAAAAAAAGAAAAAAAAAATTCAATTTTATTAAGTTGAGACTGTGTTAAGGTTGTCAGACACGAGAGTTTTATACTTTGGGAAAGCTATAAAAGAAAAATCATAATTAATTATTTACTTGGAAAAAAATTACAAAAAAATATGCATCACATCCAGACATGAGTCTACTACTTATATCTATAATCTAGTAAAAAAATATTATCATTTGATTGTGTTTAAGGTGGTCAGACATACACCTACTTCTTATTTTTTTTGTCATGATTGATAGACTGATTGAAAAATAGGTATAGCTTTCAAACATGATAACATTTTTGAAATCCTAAACATGAGTCACATTCTATGCTTTTCCTACTACAATAAAAAAATTAAAAAATTTCAATTTGATGAAGTTTAGACTAAGTTATGGTGGTCAGACACAAAATTTTTTATATTCTAGAAAAGTTGTATTAGAAAAATCATAATTAATTATGCACTTACAAAAAAATTACAAAAAAATATTCATCACATCTGGAGATGAGTCTAATAATTATATCTATAATCTTGTAAAAAAATATTATCATTTTGTTGTGTTTAAGGTGGTCAGACATACACCTACTTCTTATATTTTTCTTGAAATTTTCATACTACTGCACATAAATTTGCAATTTCACCATATAGAATACTAACTTTTTAAAAAATGGATTGTAGAAAAGTAACTAAATTCAATTTTCTACAAATTCTCTTCTTACATATTTTATAAATAAGATAGATAACTTGTTCAAATTTTTACGTCAACTTTCCTAAACCTGATTTTCTAAATTTTCATTGCCACTTAAGGGCCTGATTTGGCATAGCATGATCCTACACATACCCATCTTCAAATGCACATATCAAATTATGTAATTTGTGTAGGAGAACCTACTCTAGAGTCAAAAAACAAAACTCTTTAGAGTCCCAAACACATCTAGTTTAGATTAGATTCATTAGTCAGGCACCTAGACCAAGTTGTGAGGCCTAGTTCAAGGATTGGCACAATTATAAGCCCCTAGCTAACTATGGTCAAAAGTGGTCAATGGGCCTAAAATCATAGGATTTTACTCATTTTCATGTTTTTAAATATTTTAGATCCATGTTGGATCACTAGGATAGGTTAAGACCAAGTTTGGTCTCCTAGAAAGCAAAAGTTGCAAAAATATTGTAAAAGTTGCTTAGCAACTTTAACAACTTCTTGCCAAAAGTTGTAATCATGCTGCCAATGGTCAGATGGTTTAAATTTCAGTTGTAACCAATGGGGGAAGCCTTCAATAAGCCCATTTAGGTGGGTGGAAGTTAAGATGTGTAACTTGGCATTTGAATCAATAAGAAAAACAACTATTTCTTTGTAATTCTCAGGAACATAGCGCTAGTACGGATGGGTACAGACCTATGTTCATCAATCATTTAAACCAAAATATTTTTCATCAAATATACTTCCTTTTTCAATTGGATTCATGCTCTAATTCATCCTAGTTTAAGAGATATCAGGGTTTCTTATGCGCTTTCTTGGATTGAAGGTCTCCAGCAGGATTTCCGATAGGGTTTGATCTTTTGACCCAATTCCACCATGGGAATTTGATCCCCCTTGGTGGAATTAGACCTTTGTTTATGCACTTTCACAATATACAGGTTAGAGGTGGAGTTTTGCAGGGAGTTGGTTTTGCCACAAAGCCCTAGGTGTACATCTCTATGTGTGCACCAGTTTGTGACTTAGGACAGTCATTATAGATTTTGGTTGGGGATTCTTAAGAACTCAAAAAATTGCATTCTAATGTCTTTTGTATATCCACAGATGCCTCCATAATTAGGTTGCATTGGCTTAGGAGAAAGAGCACTTGTAGTGCATTTGGAGACCTAATTAGGCCTATTAGCCAGGCTAACATTGCAACATTAGTGACCCTTGCTTGTCTCCACTCCTTGGTGCTTGGATATGTCTTATAAAACCCAAAAGGGTATTATAATCCCTAACCAATTCATCATCTCATTTGGGAACATTTTGACTTATGTTTAGATTTCCTTCTAGGATGGGCTACAAGCCAAATCCTTGGTTAATGAAGAAACCTAGTGTTATAGGTGGCTTGCAAATGAAAGAACCATTGGAACTAAAGGAATAGGACCTAAATAGGATAGATCAATGATTGTAAGTCACCCCTAGTCTTATAAGTCATTTCATGGGGTTTGGTTGCCTATTGGGCTAAGGAGACCTATTAGTAACTTCTCAATTGTTGGTGTTTTGGACTTGGCATAGCCTAGTGATTAGGTTACCTTGGGTGTTGGGGTTGTGATAACCATTTACCCTAGTCCTTACCTTGTGATAAGTATTGGGCACTTGGACCCCTATTTGGGTAGTTGAGACATTGAAACTCACCAATTGTTCACTATTTGAAGGCTTCCGCTTGCCACTTTGCATCAATAATCTAACTCTTTTTCCATGTTCATCACCTTCAAAAGTAGAGTGTAAAGCTTTCCAAATTTCATGAGACTTTTTCAAACATTTTACCTTACTGTACTCATTCTCTGGAAGTGATGTCAAAAGTGTTTCTCTTGCAAGTATGTTACACATGAATAGTTCTCTCTCATCCGTAGTACATGTTTCAAGATTGTCCTCTTCAATGATAGTCTTATCATTCTTTGTAATGAACCAATAACCTGGTCCTAAACATCATAGATGTGTCTTCATCTTTTCTTTCCAGCTATCAAAATTTACTCCATCAAACATAGGGCTTTCTTTCATGAAATTCTCCATGGATCTCCTTAAGTTGTTAAACTTCTTTTTCAAGGACCTATCGCTCTGATACCAATTATTAGAAAGTAAAGTCCACAAAGATAACTGAGAGGGGGGGGGGTGAATTAGTTATCAAATAACTATAAATTTTATCATCTTCAACAACATTAAACCATATAAGAAATATAATTACCAACCATAGAAATATATTCATACACAATAACACAATGACACAAGATATGTTCACTAGGGAACCTCTTGATCAAAGAGTAAACCCCAGTGGGAATGATGCCCACAAAAGATGCACTAATATGAATATTCCTTGTGAAAGAATGGAATCTATTAGGAGTCTTATGAAATACATTTAGTACCTATGAATCCCAATTAGGAGATTTTGCATCCCTGTTAAAAGATTCTAACCTTGTTAAGAGTTATGGAAGATAGAAGGACCCACTGCCCAAACAGCTTCATGTTAAGATCATTGAACACATTGTCCAAATAATATTTACATTAATCAATAGAATAATATGTTACCTCTTCTCTAACTATTCCAAACTACACTCACTATTACATCATATCTCAATTTCAGATCTCTGTACTTCGCATGTCTTCCTTCACAAATTCATTTTCATACTTAGCTCTTTTCTTCACTTCATGCATACAGGATCACACACAACTACTGCTACCATATCATAATTACACAATTATACACTAAAAAAAGGAAATACATTCCTTCCTTTAGACCACACTCAAATAATTACAAATGAGTCGGCATACAATTACAAAATAAAAGTTTCCACACGCTACACCAAAATTACACAAAACTGTCGGCTTCCAAATACAATAAATCTTCACTCATGCAACCTTGAAGTCTGCATTGTCATCGACATCACTATTAGTGTGTCTTCAACTTCCCTTTAATTTTGCAAAACTAGATTCCATCCTGATTATGAGATATCATCTGATTTCCACAAACCACTACTCAAGAACACTACCTGAATACTACTTCCACCAAAATGATCATAACTTTCATGAATAAATGAATTACTATCTACACTCTTAACCATAGACATATAACATATAAAAGAGTATAACCTCAACATCACATAGCTTGAACAGTAATAACCCAAGTGTGTTAATCCAAACTCTATCTACTTCTTTATAAGTCTTCGGTAAATCACTATGTTGACATCAATGACAATCATAGTCATGAACGCAACAATAACTTGTTGGTGTCCAAAATGATGCTTATGCTCTTTAGGCTACCAATATACCCTCAAATAGATTTTAGGAATGGTTAACTCCAAAATGTTATGAGGTCTTAGGGTAATTGGACCAACTATAGGGACAAGACTGCCCTCTTCTGCTTCTAGCTCTACAAAACCAAGGTGGGTGCACCTAACCTAGTATAAATTATACTTCACACACCAAAGACTAGATTTGAATAATAGATAAAAGGATAGTAAGAAAGTACTAAATGATAACCACACATTCATTGACTCTCCATTACTATGGGGTGGAACCTTACACAACCAAATACTGAAAACTTAAGGATGGTTCTTAATTTCATGTGTTTGAATCATAAAAACCTCGATCAGGACATGTCAACAAGGAAATACTTATCTAGGCCAGTGCCTCATCCAGTGAGAAAGGTTTCTTAGATAGACTACACACACACACCAGAATATATCTGAGATTCAAAGCCATAAACACATTTACAATCTCCTTTACTACTTACAAAGTATCCTTACATAGACAAAAGATAAATCTATGTCCCATCTAGAGCATCATTTCATCTAGTCCTGGATTAGAACTCAAGAATGAAGGCATATACATAAAATGGTTATGCAATGAACTAGAAAGTTCAAAATTTATCTATGTTGACACAAAGGAGAGACAAGAATCAAGTGCCTGCATTAAGTATGAAGAATCCTCAAGTGTATACAATCCATCCAAAGGAATCATGCTTGCAAACTACAGCTTAGACCTACAATTTTCTTTCTATTGTCAAAATATACCAAAATAGGTCATTACAATTCAGACTGGGTAGAAGACTCACAACCAGAAAAGTTTGAAAACCTAACTCCCAATGACCTAGAATGATCATAAAAATCCCTTTATGTCAAGGTTACAATGCAAGCACAATGATCATTTCAAACTCAAAATTCAAATCCACCTAACCCCACCGAGGAGTTAACACAAACAAGAAAGGGATCAAGCCACAGCATGCAAGCCCAAATAGTCTAATTTCAACAGCCAACTAGCCCTGTACTGGTCCAAGTACCAAATTATCATCAAACCCTAAGAAATCTAGCCACATTTGACCTCTACAACACATTTCAAGGTACTGTTTCATTTACTCCCCTATGACAAGACACTCCTCTATAGAATTTGAATTTGAAATCCAATGGTCACATCAAAATTTAAAATGAGCCCATAGATCTTTTTCCCTTCTCGGAAAATCGGGTGATCATATTTAATTTATAATAGTCATAGGCCCCTTGAAAAGTCATCAGTTGAGTCAGCAGTCAACAACCAATAGAAAAAGAACACCTCAGCAACACCGACACTATGGGCCCACCTTAATTCCGCAACTGTGATGTCCAAATAGTTATCGCATGATCTTGTAGCCAAGAAAAGGGCTATGTGAACATGTGACAAGCCTCCATGTCAGCACCATGTCACCACTCCCCACCAATGCAAAAAATGCACCTCCACAACAAAAGATAATGGGCCCACTGACAAGCCTCATCACCACCTTGGACCAACCGGAAGATGCCACATCACCACCTTCCATCAGGCCTTAGCAAGGAAGAACCTTGTCGCATGGTCGCAAGCTATGAAAATGGCCCTTGTGATCATGTGACAAGGCCATAAGACCGCCACCTCTCCACCAACGGCCCCACAAGACATACGTCAACTGGTCGCATGGTCGCATGTCAAAAATTCCTGACATGCGATCATGTGACAACCAATAAGAACATGTGCCCCTACTTCCCTTCTAACACTGGGCCCACATCTCTACTCTGCATCCAATAGAACCTTGCCACCTCAACATCCTTTGACACCAGGCCCACTACAAACAAACCCATCGGCATCCAATCGGACGGTGGGTGCATGATCACATGGAGTGAGAATATTCCATGTGATCACACACCGACCGTAGATTGAAATCACTAAGACAAGCCCCGCTGACATTTTTGACTCATCATCACATGGACCAATCAGAAATGAGCACCTCAACACTATTTGACATGCAGACCCACTTGGACCCACGACACGCCCACACAGGAAAATTTGATGGCTGTCGCAAAAGCGTGAAGGATAAACACTGTGCATCTTTACCATGTGAACATATGACAACCACTGATTATGTCTAAGCTTTAACCACACCTAGAAACTGAGAAGAACTGGGACCCACCAATGATCGCACTTGCCCAGTTAAGACCGAGGTCGAAAACACACAAAGTTTTCGACACAGTGAAAGACTAAAAACACATAGAGTTTTTGATGCCAGAAGACAAGTGCACAAAAGTGAGAAGGCATAAGGTTGAAAACAATGAAGGTTTTCACACAGATTGAAAACATCATGGATTTTCAAAAACACTGTGCATTTTTGACACTGTGGTAGATTCTTGAAATTGTTTCCTGCAGACCTTAGAACTTGAATAACTTTTTGGATTTGTGATTCAGGAGATGCGATCTGAACTAGAGCAAGGTGACAACATGAAGCACACAAGGCTAAGAGCTCAAACCATGAAACACTATGAACTTTCATCACACATAAAACTATGACTGTAGGTCGAGCAGGACAACTTAACAAAGCTTACAGGGAAAAGGCCATTTTCATAAGATTTTGGCACGAACAGGAAAACGGACTAACACAACTGGTAAAAAATGTCTACCAAACATTTAGCATTCATTCCTAACACTAATATGAATATTCCTTGTGAAAAGATAGACTCTATTAGGATTCTTATGAAATACATTCAATACATATGAATCCCTTTTAGGAGATTTTGATTCACTGCTAAAAGATTCTAACTCTATTAGGAGTTATGGAAGATAGAAGGACCCACTCCCCAAATAGCTTTAGGGTAAGATCATTGAACTCATTGTCCAAATGATCTTGTATTACTCAATAGAATAATACCAAAAGATTACTGACCTCAATAATTCAATACTCCTTTAGATCTCAATACCAGATCTCAGTACTTCACATATCCTTTTTCAATAATTTTGCTTTCACAATATACTTATATTCATCACATTCCATATATCAACAAGGAATACATTCCTTCCTTTATACCACACTCAAGTAATTACAAATGAGTTGGGATAAAAATTACAAAATAAAAGTTTCCACATGCTACACAAAAATTACACAAAATGATCAGCTTCCAATCATTATAATTCTTCACTCATGTGACCTCGAAGTTTGCACTATCATGCACATCACTAACAACATGTCTTCAACTAGTTTCTAACTATGCATAACTAGATTCTATCTCAATTAGGAGATATCATTTGATTAGCACAAACCGCTACTCAAGAACACTGCCTGAATACTGCTTCCACCAAAATGCTTATAACTTCCATGAATAAATGAATTACTATCTATGCTCTTAACCATAAATATGTAACACAACATAGAATAATTCCTTAACATTGCATAGCTTGATCTCTAATATCCCACATGCGCTAACCCAAACACTGACTACTCCTCTGCTATCCTTCAATAGATCACTATGTTGACATCAATGACAATCACAGTCATGAATGCAACAACAACTGCTACAAAATGGCTACTAATACTCCCATAGGATATATTTAGCATTCATTCCTAATAATCTCCCCCATTGGCATTGATGGCAACATAGATGAAAAACATCCAATGTTCCATAAATCCAAAACTGCAACACTGCTGCTCTAAAAAATACTTCAAGTCTCTTCATCAATCAAATCTTGCTTTGTTTTCATATTCAGTTCTCTCCAACCGATGGTACAAATGGTTTTTCATGTACACTTCTCCCCCATTGACATCAATGACAAAAATTTCATCATTATGTCAACAAAAAACTCTAATGTCAAAAGACACTGTTCAGAAAATACATTCACTACAGTCCTCATGACTCGACTCAGATATAGATACTCCCCCATAGAGGAAGTACTAACATCCAGTCTAGAAGAAAGATAGGGCTCATATACCACTAGATAGATGTAAAAATCTACATCACTTCTCAAAAGTAGGCTGGGGCATAACCCTAAGAATACCTCTCAGATACTCAAATGTATCCTTAGGCAAAGGTTTTGTAAATATGTCTGCAATCTTCTCCTTTGTGCTTATGTATTCAAGTCTAGATTCTTTCTCAACAACTTTCTCTCTTACTACTTGATACTTTATCTCTATATGGTTTGTCTTAGAATGTAATATAGGATTCTTAGACATAATAACTATACTGGTGTTGTCATAATGTATAAAAATAGGCTCAACAAATTTTATTCCAATATCCTTCAGCATCTGCTTTATCCAAATTATTTGGTTACAATTGTTTGCTACTGCTACATACTCTACTTCTACTGTGTTTTGTGAAATACAATTATGCTCCTTTCTTAGCCAAGAAACCAATCTTCCTCCAAGGAAAAATACTCCACCACTGGTGCTTTTTTTATCATCAACACTACCTCCCCAATCAACATCTATATATGAACATAGGGTAAAATCATCAGTCTTTTCATACAACAATCCATACTCAATTGTGCCTCTTAAATATCTCAGTATCCTCTTTACTACTGCATAATGTGATTCTCTAGGTTCAGCTTGAAATATTTCTACAATTTCAACTAAGTGTGCTATATCAGGTCTTGTATGTGTCAAGTACTGCAATCCTCCAATCATAGATCTGTACTTCTTTTGTTCTATTGAAGGAGTCACATCTGTGCTAGATAACTTGTGTCCAGTTACCATAGGTGTTCCAACTGGTTTATAGTTCTCCATTCTAAATCTCTTTAACAAATCATTCAAGTACTTTGTCTGACTTACAAAGATAGCATCACTGTTCTATGTTATCTGCGATCCCAAAAAATATTTAATTTCACCAATCATACTCATTTCAAATTTAGTCTTCATTTCATTTTCAAATTTATCACTAGCTTCATCCTCTCCTCCAAAAATGATATCATCAAAAAAAATAACTACAACCAACAAACCATTTTCAATTTCTTTTGTGTACAGGTTGCTATCAGCTTTTCCTTTTGTAAATCCTAATTTTATCAAATACTTGTCCAATCTTGCATACCAAGTTCTAGGTTCTTGCTTTAGTCCATATAAATCTTTCTTCAGTTTACATGCCATATCTCCTTCTTGAGTTAAAGGAAAACCTTCAAGCTTCTCAATGTAGACTTCTTCCAACTCTCCATTTAGAAATGCTGACTTCACATCCATTTGATATACTTTGAACTTCTTAAAAGCTACATAAGCCAAAAACATTCTTACTACTTCAATTCTTGCTACTGGTGCAAAAGTTTCTTCATAGTCAATTCCATCTTGCTATTGATGAACTACAAATGATTTAGAACCAGAATGAAGAATCTGTAATTTGAGATTACTGAGGAGTTGATGATTAGATATGCAAGATTATTAAATCAGTATTATGTTGTCATTGATGTCAACTAGCTTGACAGTACTTATCTTGTAAGTTACTATACCAACACATCTAAAGGAAGGTAAAAGAGATGAAGAATAGAAACATCTACATGAGGAAGATGTATATGAAAGATGAGGATAAGGAATGCACTGATTAACTTGTTGATGAGTCTATGAATTGATAAAATTGACTTTATTATGTTGCATTTATCTATGATGAAGAATAGAGCTGAAAGACACAAAGAAGTGTTGTCAGTAAATAAAGCATTTTAGTATACACCGACAAAGTGTAGTGTATACTGAGCGCAATATTAACTGAGCTTGTGTTCACTAACGCATTTCTTTGTTAACTAAGCAAAATAGAAAGGAATTAAATGATCAGTTTAGCCGATAAAGTGATGAGCTATAAAGTGTATGAAATCAAGGTAACAGATAATGTTTGTTATAAATATCTATGGCTAACATAAATAAAAAGGGATCTAATGGAATAGATTGAAATGTGTTACTGACACATCAGCCAAGGGAGCTTAAAGCGGAAAAATCTATGAATATGATTAAGCGAAAAAATCTGATGGAGGAAAAGAAAATGATTTACTCATCTATATAAGAGACATTGGTTTCATTATGAAAGGGATGTTGGAAGAAGAAGATGCTACGGAATAATCACATGGAGAAATTTTTTGATCATACTAGTTAATAAGAAACGAGCTGCAGAATAGTTGTCGAGCTACAAAGAATTATTACCGATGGATAGTAAGTTGATACAGTATTGAATCTCAAGTGTTATATTGGTCAGAAATATTTGAATGAGCTGAACATTGATCTATAAACTACAAAATGAAGTTCTATTTAGGCAGATCATCTACTGTTACATATTTAACCATTGTACATAGTCAAATCTCTTAACCAAGTGGACTATGAAAGTCTTTTGATATTTCATTCATAGAGTGAACATTGATATCATGTCAACCCCAGAGTGACTACTGGTTGGATGATAAGTTCTAGTCTAAAATCCTCTAACAAGGTCACACCTAATAGTGTGTTTGTAAACCTTTAACAAGGTTGGGTCTTCACCGACCTCACTTCAGAAGAGTGAACAATTTTGGGTTGCCGGTCCTAGGTGGTTTTTCCCTTTATAGGGTTTCCACGTTAAATATCTTATGTTATGTGTTGATTATGATTATCATACTTTTCATATTACATGTTAGATTTAATTGGTAATTATTACAAGGTTTAGACTGTCAATTGGTAAATATATAGACAGTGAGAATATTTTATGTTTACCGACTTGCAGAAGTATTAGAATTGTTTTGGATTATACATTTTGATTTGGGACATTGGATAACTGATTCACCTCCCTCTTAGTTATTCTAACAGCTGTGAGTATCCTTTACATACCAATCTTGCTTTGTTCCTGTAGACTATGATTTTGAACCTGTTACCTGTTTTGAAAGGCTGAAACATTCAAACATTAGACTAATCTAACATATTCATGAACTAAAAAAATAGCATAAGACATGAAAACAAAACCAAAGCCACCTCAAGATTGTTGCTAAAAAAACAAGTGCTATAGAGCAAATGTTTGATTAGCTTCAATTAGAGGGATGTGGGTGTGCTCTCTAAGCACTTGGAGCATATTCTAATGCATACTAAGATTGATTTTAGACCAAATATAGGTGTGATATGATGCTATATGCTATGCAAAATAATAAAAGAAACTATGTTAATCCATTATTGCTAAGCTATGATGTTCTTTAAGAAAGCTTGAAGATGATAAAAAGAAACTAACAATTAGTATTGCTTATGCTAAGTCTAGAGCTAAATGGACATGATAACAATGCATAAAATGAAAGGTGAATGGATATTTTGCTCTTGAAAATGAGGACTATTTATAGACTTTTGGGAGGATGAATGAGTGGCTAGGATCAAAATCCTTAAGAGAGGCCAAGATTCATTCAAAGGGGAGCACATGGATTGTGCTAGTTCAAGGCCACCTCCTTGTGACAAGTGTCACAAGGGCATTGGGTTGAAAGATGGGAGGAATGTGCACAATTTGGGAAATGTGCCTAAGGTCAAAGGGTGTAAGAAAGGGGTGAGGGGCTTCTTAAATGCATCATAAATGCATGTAAGAGGGATAAGGAGGCTTTAAATGCACTTAATGCATGTAAGAGAAGCCTCTAGAAGTTTGTTGACTTTGGGTCAAGCTTAGAAGTTGGCTAACCTTGTTTAGGGAATGTGACAAGGTTAGGGGGAGAATTAGGATTAGGATTAGGGGATTTTAGGATTAGGATGGGTGAAGAGGTTGGGTTGAGAAGATTCTAGAAGAGTCTAGAATTCTCCTTGGTTTTATGGAATAAAAGTTTATTCATTCCAAAAGCTTAAGTTTTGGGAATATTTATTGAAATATTTTCAATAAATATGAAAATTAAATATTTAATCTTAATTAAATATTTTGAGTTGAGATTAGGGTTAGAAAAGGTGGGATTAGCCTTTTAATCGAAATTAAGAAGGGATTAGAAGATTTTGGAAGAGGTTAGTGGTCTTAGGAAAAAAAGGCTAACTTTTGGTCAAAAAATAAATTAATTATTTTTTGGGGAATTTTTGGTCAATTTATTAATTAAAATAATTAATAAATAGGGGATTAATGTTTAAATAAGATTTAAACATTTTTGGGAGGGATTTCTTAATTAAATATTTTTAATTAAGATAAAGGGATTTAATGACATAAAAATAAATTAATTAATTAAATAAATAATTAATTAATAAATGATGATGTCATCAGGGATTTTTCAGAAAATAAAAATAATTTATTTTCTAAATGATTTTTAGGTGTCTACATTTTGCCCCTCTTTGATGCGATGTCGCAAGTGGCATGGCGTCAAAGACAAGAAAATAAGATGCCCAAGGCTAGAATTTAGAGGAATAAGGGATTGTGCCCCCTCGAGAAAATAACGCAAGGAGCAAACATTGTGAAATTTTCTCGAAAGGAAACAGAGAAGGAAGGACCTAGGAAGAAGGGGAGATAAATAACCAAGCTTCCAAGAGCAAAGATGAGTGAATGCAAGATGAGATGGAATGCAAAATGCAGGATGCAGCTACATGAGGATGCAAGATTAATCTATATGATGCAGGATGCAGGGGAGATGGGGAAGCTCCAATTGCAAATGTGGAGAGCACAACCTAGTTTAATATAGCAATGCTAGAGACCTGCCAAGGATACTGGGATCACGAGGCCTTGTCACCAGTGTTGCATAGGACTGACGTGAAAAAGACACGCAGGGTTGCCCCAGCATCGCACATGAAACCCGAAGGAGGCATGGTGGAAATGATGCTGAAGAAACCACAAACACATGACTGACTCACAGGAAGAAGCAAAAGATCAAAAGACCTTGCCCCAGATGATCCTCATTCGCAGCACACCATGATATAAAGGATCGTGGTGACGTTGAGTAGAGAACAATGAGAAGCTGTAAAAGATTAACAAGACCCAAAGGACAAAATCCAAGGTCAAAATGAAAACTCCAAAAAGACATCCTTTGCCAAGGAGAGAGATGTGATTTGATTGATGGTGGGAAGATTGGTCGGACAGGAGGAACGATATATCCTCAAGGACCAGGATGGAAGATTAGGTCAGACAGGAGGAATGATATATCCTCAAGGACCCATGGGTTGGTGAGAGAATAAGTGTAGTTGTTCGCTGGCAAAAGCTAAAGTTCAAGGAATAATCAGGATGAGCAAGGATAAGTCGACAATTGATGTTGCTGAAGCACAAGGCCCGAGTGGGACTAAAAGTTTTCTGAGGCTGGGGATGGGACAAGATATTTGATCAAATGCTGCTGCAGGATGGACAAAGGTTATGTACAACAAGGAGGAACGATATGCACAAGGGATATGTACAGAAGCTCAGGATTGGGGATAGGAAGATCACACTCGGCGGGACTCTCACTAGGACGGAGACAAGAAGGATATTTACAGAAAGGATTGCATTGTATAGGAAAGGGATAAGGATATGGTACAAGATATGGTACAAAGCTTTGGAATAGGATATGGATTGCAGATGGGTTGGAGGAAGATGGAAGCCGAATGCTGGGAGGATAGGGGAGATGGAACTACTGGGAGATCTGTTATGGATGGAGGAAGAGGACGGTAGCTGAAAGGACAACTGAATAGATAAATAGCCCAGTTTACTATGTTGGCACCTGTTTACCAGGTTTTCACCAACATACTTGTCCAAGGCGCTTGAATTGCCAAGTTTTCACCGTTTGGACGATTATTTTCTCTCTCTCTTTTCTTTTTTGCTTTTTTTTGCTTTTTTGAATGTTTTTGGATTTTCTGATATATGCAGGATCAGGTTCAGGCATAGAACCTCTTCAGATGGATGATGTTGATAGGATCATTCAAGGGCTCACCTTCTGGTGTTGATAGCTGATAGGCTCCCGAGCCGAAGGATGCGGTGACAACATAGGGGCCCAACCAAGTAGGCTCAAACTTGCCTTTCTTTTCTCTATTTGCTAGGACCTTCTGATTTTCTTTAAGGACCATGTCACCGACCTAGAATTGTCTAGGATGGACCTTTTTGTTATAACTCCTTTTGAGTTGATTTTGGTATGCCACCAGGTGATCATATGCTTGCTGTCTCTTTTCATCTAACAGGTCTAGCTGTGTGAGACGGGCTACACGATAATCTTCATCAATGGTGTAGTTCTTCATGGAGACTCGCAATGAGGGGAGCTCAACCTCGATCGGTAGAACAGCTTCAGCACCATATACAAGGGAGTATGGGGTGGTGCCTGTGGGAGTGCGATAAGAAGTGCGGTAGGCCCAAAGGGCGGGATTGATTTGGAGGTGCCAGTCACGACCAGAATCATTGACAACCTTCTTGAGTATTTTCAAGATAGTTTTGTTAGTTGCCTCAGCTTGGCCATTTCCTTGAGGGAAATATGGACTGGAGAAATGGTGATGGATGTGGAGTCTGGCACATAGATCATCCACATGCTGGTTTTCAAAAGGTGTGCCATGGTCTGTGAAGATGGTAGATGGTATGCCGAAGCAACAAATGATATGATAGAGGATGAACTTGGATATTTGGATGCCAGTAGTAAGGGTGAGTGGAATCGCTTCAACCCATTTGGTAAAGTACTCTGTGGCTGTTATGATATACTTGTGTCCATCCGAAGAGAGGGGGGTGATCAAGCCAATGAGGTCGAGGCCCCAACATGAAAAAGGCCATGGTGGTGCAATAGGCTGTAGATCTTGTGCTGGTGCATGTATCAAATTGGCATGCTGTTGACATGGGAGACATTTCTTGACAAAATCACATGCATCATGTTCCATTGTTGGCCAATAATATCCAACTCTAAGCAGCTGCTTTGCTAGAACCATGCCACTCATGTGGGCACCGCAAATTCCAGCATGAACTTCTTGTAAGGCCAGGACGGCCTCATTTGAATCTAAACATCTAGATAGGACATTGTGATACCCACGACGATATAGGGTGTTGGCTACAAGAGTGTAGCGGGAAGCTCTGCGAATAAGGTTTTGGCGTTGGTTATTGGTGAGATGGGGAGATATGATACCATTTTTTAGATATGCATGGATGTCATGGTACCATGGGGATTGGGGACCAACCAATACACATACCATTTCTGCATCAGCGTTCTCATAAGCTGGCGTATGTAGCTGCTCGACTAGGAATTCATATTGTGATGCGTCGCGTGGGATTTCTAACAAGGATCCAATGGTTGCCATTGCGTCCGCTGCTTTGTTCTGAAGTCTTGGGATCTGTGTGAACTGTAGATGTAGGAAATGTTCTTGCAGTTTGTCCACCAGCTCTTTGTAAGGTAGCAACTTGTCATCCTTTGTTTGATATTCATCTAGGACTTGTTTGATAATCAGCTGTGAATCTCCAAATACTTGTAATTCTATGATATTCCACTGAATGGCTGTTCTGAGACCTAAGATGAGTGCCTCATATTCTGCAATGTTGTTGGTACATGGGAATCCCAATTTGAATGATTTTGGGATGTAGTCACCTTGAGGTGTGACGAATAGGATTCCTGCCCCTTATCCATGTGATGTGTAGGAGCCATCAAAGTATAGTTTCCACATGGGCTGCTCTTCAATCATGCATAAGTGTTCATCAGGGAATTCCATGATTAGTGGATAGGCATCCACCAGTGGTGCTTCTGCTAGTTGATCAGCAATGACTTGCCCTTTGATTACTTTGCAATCAATATACTAGATGTCAAACTCACTGAGTATCATGACCCATTTTTCCATACGGCCTGTGAGAGTTGTCTTTGATAGTAGATATTTGAGGGGGTCCACCTTTGAAATGAGCTTGATTGTGTGACTGAGCATGTAATGTCTAAGCTTTTGAGTGGTAAAGACCACTGCAAGGCATGCTTTTTCCATAGGTGAATAATTAAGCTCATATCCGACAAGAGTGCGACTGATGTAATAGATGGCTCTCTCCTTGTTGTCATCATCATGCTGAGCTAAGAGTGCCCCCAGTGCTGTAGTGGTTGCCGAGATGTAGAGTATGAGAGGGCATCCTGGAATTGGTGGTACTAGGATTGGAGAATTGGCAAGATACTCCTTGATCTTATCAAAGCTTCTTTGACATATGGGATCCCATTTGAAGCTTGTGTCTTTGCATAGGAGATGCGTAAAAGGTTGGCACTTGTCTGCTAACTGAGAAATGAACCGACACACTGATTGAAGCTTTCCTTGTAGGCTTCTGAGCTGTTTGAGTGTTCTTGGTGGAGGCATCTCTGTTATTGCTTTGACCTTCTTGGGGTCTATCTCTATGCCTCGTCACGATACTATGAAACCTAGGAGCTTTCCAGATGTAACACCAAAGACACATTTCTTTGGATTAAGCTTTAAGCCATAATGATTCAGACGATCAAACACACGCTCTAAGATGTTGAGGTGTTCATCCCTTGTTTTGGATTTTGCAAGGATATCATCCACATAGTCTTCAAGGATCTTGTGGATCATGTCATGGAAGATCGCTGTCATTGCTCGCTGATATGTTGCTCCTGCATTCTTTAGCCCAAAGGGCATCATATTGTAGCAGAAGGTACCCCATGGGGTTGTGAATGCTGTTTTATGTTGATCTGCTTCTGCTATATGAATCTGGTTGTAACCGGAAAAGCCATCCATGAGTGATAGCATTTCGTGACCCGCTGTGAGGTCTACAAGCATGTCTATGTTTGGCAATGGGAAATCATCCTTAGGGCATGCCTTGTTCAAGTCCCTGAAATCAGTACAGATTCTGATGTTGCCAGAAGGCTTTGTGACTGGCACCATGTTAGAGATCCATTCTGAGTAGTCAATTGCTCTGATGATTTTTGCTTGAAGGAGCTTCTCAAGCTCTGCTTTGACGAGCAATGCTACCTTTGGATGCATTTTCCTTAGCTTCTGCTTCACTGGCTTGACATTAGGATCCACTGCTAGATGATGAATGACAAGATTAGGATCAAGCCCAGGCATGTGGGCGTATGACCATGCAAAGTTGATAACTAATTCTTTGAGCAAGGCACTGAGAGCGATTTCTTCTCCTTCTGTTAGGTTGACTGCAATGTAGGTGATCCTTGGACATTCTTCTGTTCCCAAGTTGATTGGCTTGGTCTCCTCTATGATGATTGGCGACTGCTCTGGTCTATAATCTTGGATAGGGGGAAGAGGCAAGGCTTCATCTTCTAGCACCTGAATTGCCAGGTTTTCACTAGAAGATACGCCCTTTATTTTTACTATTTTGGAATCAGAATGTGCCCCAAGGGGGTCTTCACATAAAGACTCATGATGTTCTTTTGCTATTTCATTTTTGCGACTAAAGCTTGCCTCTTCCCCAAAATATCCTTCTGGGTGAAGCTGATAGACAGAGGTTGATGTTGAATCCTGATGGCTTGCTGGACCTGATGCCCCCATGAATTCTAGGAGTGCTTGTGCGCTTTGGAACTCGTCGATGTGTGCGATGCTTGGTTGGTCCCAATCTATGAGGTCGGGGTTTGTGAGGGGAAGATCTATGAGGTTAATGGAGAGTTGTTGGAGGACAGAAGTCCCCAGGAGGGTGTCGTCGGCAAAGATATCATCGTAGGATCGGATGTCTTTCTCTTCGGGGATGTCTTCGATTTCCACGAGGTCATCCCAGCTATTCGAAAAGTTCACGTTGGTCATGTTAGTGCCCGCAGTTGTGGTATTGGGCTCTTGTTCAAGCAGGCGAGAGGTATTAAAGCCAAGTCCTTGCTGTTCTGGATTTTGGGATGGTATGATAGGAAACAAATTTCCATCCTCTTGTGGTCCTAGACCACCACCTTGATAGTTATAGTGTTCTGTGACATTTTTGAAGGGGATTGGATATTTCTCTTTGAAGTACTCAAGAAGTTGTGTGTCACGTGATGGGGGATCTTTGTATAACCATTTGTTAATATCTGGATCCATTTCTTTGCTGTTGATGGTACCATGAAACTCAAAAGTCATGTTTCCAATTTGCTTGAGCTTATAATGTTCTTCAACAGGCTTGTTTTGACAACTTGGGCACCCTTGAGTATGTGGATCACGTGGAAGAGCTCCTACAGCAAATGCATCACTGAGGCTGTATTCGCCACAACCCTGGTTGTTGATCTTGATGGATGATAAGGTGGAAGAGAGGATGGTCTCTGGATCACGATGGGATCAGGATGAGCTAGCAATAGAAGTACCAATATCGGTTCCAGGACAATGAGTAGAATGAGGGAAAGATGTTTCCATCGCAAGGCAGTATGCGAAGGGGTTAGGGTCAGCGTGGATGGTAACCTCAGTGCCTTGATGTGGAAACTTGATGCACTGATGGTAAGTAGATGGTACGGCCTTAATGGAATGGATCCATGGACGACCGAGGAGGATATTGAACGGTAGGTCAAGATCAACAATGTGGCAGAGAGTATCTTGTGTTGCTGGGCCTAGCTGGATAGGCAAAGTCATAGTACCTTCAGAGGTACGCTCCAAGTTATCATATGCTTTAATAGTGATCATCTCATGTTGTATGTCGGCCTCCGTGAACCCGATCTTCTTGATGAATTTTAATGTGCACAAGTTGAGGGCTGAGCCATTATCCACTAGAACTCATTTGATGGCGAAATCTCTGACCATGACAGCAATGCGGAGAGGAAGAATATGGTCAGGAGCGACATCTGGTATATCAGATTCTTTGAAGGATAAGGCACATGCTGCTGATAGGTGTCCCACAAGAGTTTCAAACCGAGTTGTGTTAATGTCCGTGGGGACATGGCCTTCTTTTAGAGCTTTGTCCAGGATCTCCTGATGGATGGGTGATGTGCGGAGCAAATCCAAGATAGATATTTGGGCTGGCATGTTCCCAAGATGCTCTATGATATTGTATTGTGCACTTGGTGCATTATGCTGTGTTGTGCGTGCATTTGATGATGGCCTGGTGTTAGACTATGCTATGGATGTAGTAGATGTTGGCCTTGGAGGAGCAGCTGACCTCGGAGGAGCACCGGCAATAGTTATCCTACCACTACGGGTAGTTGCAGCACATTGTCGATCCGGCCCTCTGACGTGGATGGTATTGATGGTGGGCTCATCTTGGATGGGCTCAACTTGAGTTATGCATCCGACATACTTGTCATAGTTGATGTAGGCCGCTGTGTGATCTTCTTGCTTGCCTTTGCCACGATTTTGGGGCTGATTGGCGTTGGCTTGATTCTTCCCGGTATCGTGTTGAGGGAACACATTTTGATATATTTGCAAACCGGCATTGGGTGAAGCTTGAGTTGGTGCATCGACCTGGATTTCCTTGCGATCGATGAGATCCTGGATGTAGTGCTTAAGCCGCATGCACTTCAATGTTGTGTGCCCCTTCACACGATGGTAATCACAGTATTCATGTTCTTTATACCAATCAGACTTTGGTGCATTGTCATCCTTCTGTGGGATGGGTGGATATGTGATCATATTTGCCTTGGCTAGCCGATAAAAGATCTGATCCAGAGGCTCACCCAAAGGTGTGAAAGTCCTCTTTGGATTGTTCTGATTATTGGGTTTGTTCTGCCTTGGGGCAATGTTAACTGCGTTAACAGGATTGCCCTGACGTGCTGGCTGTTGCTGTTGGTATTGCTGCTGATACTGTTGCACAGGTGGTTGATGAGCTTGAGGAGGCTGCTGATAAATAGGTGCTTGATATGCGGGAGCTGGGGGTTGCTGATAGATGGGCGCTTGTGGCGGTTGGTATGTTTGAGCTGGTGTAGGACTAGCCACAATGAATTGTACATTTTTAGTGTCAGTGGCTCCATCTGTAACAACATTTTTGTTACGATTCCAGTAACGAGATTTATCATTGTTGGGTTTGTTCTTGGAATCATCCTTGAAGTGACGAATAGTGCCTTCGTCTAGGAGAGCTTTCTCGATGCCTATGCCTTTGCTCTTGATGTATTGGTATGTCTAGAGATAGTTCATTCGCATGTGATGGGATAGCTTTGGATGCAGGTTATCAATGAAGATCTTTGTTAGATGCTTCTCTGGCGGCTGATATGATAACCTGGTTGTAAGATTCTGCCATCTTTGCAAGTATTCTACAAGGCTTTCTCCGTCTTTCTACTTTGAGTTGCATAGGTCTAGCAAGGACAACTCATTCTCCACATTATGGGCATAGTGTGTGATGAACTTCTCAGAGAGTTCAGCAAAGGTTTTTATTGTCCCATGTGGTATTTTGTAAAACCACTCAACAGCAGTTCCTCCCAAGCTTTTGGGAAACAGGCGCAGGAGATAGTTATCACTGTAAGCTACTTCTTGGCACGCCATGTAGAACTCTTTGATATGGTTTACTAGATCTCCTTTCCCTCAATACTTGTCAAACTTAGGCATCTCAAAATGCTTGGGGAAAGGGATAGTTGCTATGGACCGATCGAAGGGATATGAGCACACCTCTTTGAACTTGTAGGTTTTATTCTCTGTTCCACTTTGTAGCTCTTTTAGAGCATTTTTCATTGCTTCCCACTCAGTATTGAGTGGCGAGGGAACTGGAACCTCTGCTTGTGATGGAAGCTATGGAACTGGATATAGCGCTTGCTGTGGATAAATGGGTTGGAACTGATTCTGGGGTAATGGTTGCTGGGGATATTGCTGGTGTGGCATAGGGGGATATTGTGGTAAATGATATGGAACCGCTTGATGTTGTTGGGCTACTTGCTGTTGTTGAACTGGTAGTTGTTGTGGGACTACTTGCTGATATTGGACATTTGGAACTTCCTGTTGTAACTGATGGGTGGGAACTTGTTGTTGCTGGGGGATGATAGGGATTTGTTGCTGAGGTTGATAGCAAGAGACTTGCTGTTGTTGAGGAATGATGGGTGTTTGCTGAAAGGGGACATGTGGTTGCTGTGGGGGAGGCTGTTGGAACGATGCTGCTTGCGAGTATGATGGTGGTAGTTGCTGAGGTTGGCTTTGGGTTTGGCTGATATAAGCTGGGTGCAT
This sequence comes from Chamaecyparis obtusa, assembly GCA_027943335.1. Classification (NCBI taxonomy): domain Eukaryota; kingdom Viridiplantae; phylum Streptophyta; class Pinopsida; order Cupressales; family Cupressaceae; genus Chamaecyparis; species Chamaecyparis obtusa. The sequence continues at coordinate 740,137 of BSBK01004606.1, forward strand.
GCCTGCGTTACTTAGAGGTGGAACAGATGTGGGGAAGCTAGAAGCAAAGGGTGATGGGGTAAGATAGCTGGGGAAAGTTGGCTGTTGAGGTGGTGGAACTTGCTGGAAGGTATTTGGGATTTGGGATGAATAGCTTGAAGCCAGCGGTGTTTGGGGTAATTGCTGCTGTGCTTCTTGGGCGAAGGCGGTTTGTTGACTTGCAACCATAGATGTAGGGGATTGAGATGGGATCCCCCATGCCTTCATTTCTTCTTGTGTAAGGCCCCACTAAGAGCTTGTGTTAGGGTGCACTGCAGCGGATGATGGAATGGTAGGAGCAACGGGAGCTTGAGACATGAATGATGGTTGGGAGAAAGGAGCTTGTTGAGGTTGTGGTTGAGCGGATGCTTGTGAAGAGGAAAATGAAGGAAACACCCAAGAGAAGGATGAGGTTAGAATGGGGAGCAATTGCGCTAACCCCAAAGAAGAAGGTACAGGTGCTTGGGGGATGAAGGGTGACGGTGCTCCTTTGATGGTGAAAGGCGTTGCTTGACTTGTGGATGGCGGTGGTGTAAAAGCTTGTGTGAGAGGTGGAAGCTGACTTTGGGTTAAGTGTTGGATTTGGGCTTGGGCAGCCATAGCAGATGATGAAGCAAAAGGGGTATGAGATGGAGCGGATGGTGCTACAGCTTGTGTTGCGGGACTGGTGAGGCTTCCTTGCAAGAAAAGGGGAATGGTGGAAAGCTCTTGGGGTGTTTGCATGATAGGATTAGGGAATGGAGAGTATGCTTGTGCTGGAACTTGGATAGTTTTGATGGGGATGCATGGATAGAGAGATGGTGGGATGGAGGTACTTTCTGGCAGGTAGTGAACAAATGTGCTTTGCTGATGTTGTGGTACAAGGGCATTGGTTGCTGGTGGGCTTTCTGGAGGATTCAAAAATGCTTGGTTTGCCAACGGGGATGAAGGGATGTTTGGATCTTCACATGGGTTACTGGCTTGGATCTGGGGATTGTAGGTCATCATGGCGTTAGTGAAAAGGTTGGGATCGGATGAGGTTGTTGGTGGATAAGGATTCATGCTTCTTCTTTTTCGAGATCTGGTCTCAACAGGCATGGAGATGCAAGTGCTAAATGTATGCAAGATGTTTGGCTAAAAGATGTTGATGGATGCAAAGTTGATGAAATTCTAAAGATGATGACTTCTAAGATGCAAATGCAAAGATAGGGATCAAGATGGTGATGATGGAAGCTGGATGGAACTGATATGGATCAAGATGGTGGAGGAAAGATAGGTTGCTGATGGAATGCTGGTGAAAGATTTACTGAGTGGTCAACAAATGAGCTGCTATTTTTCCCAAATGGAGGATCAGAGATATGATGGGGTCAACCTAAGATAGACTGATGATCTTCGGTCAACAAGTTTCTTATCAATACACTCCAATCTCTTGCTCGAGATGATGGCTATGCAAGGACAAGGTTTGATTTCTTTATGACAACACGTTGTGCCAAAAAAGAGGATGATGGTCTCTGATCTTGGATATAGGATAGGAACAACTCAAAAGGTAGAACACTAAGTGTTGGTGGATCTCTGGATTTAGAACAAAGGATGGTGGATCTGCTGCAAAGATATGGAAAGCTGATGGGGGGATGCTGGTGGAAAAGGTATCGAAGGTTGAAGGGACAATGCTCTATGCGAATGACAAGGATTGATTCTAGAATGCTGGTAGGAAGATGAATGCATATGCAACTTTATGATGTTCTGAAATGCAACTAAGGTTTTAATGCTGATGCAAAGGGTGAAACTAGGATGAAACTAAGATGCAAGGCATGTTGGAGACAAGATTTCAAGATCTGAAGATGGAACAAGACATGAACAAGGATTGGCTAATCTTCTGGCTCAAGGTTGACAAAGTGATGGTTAACTCGGAAATGGAAGGCGAATTGTTTGATGCGGGCGTTATGGGAAATGTTCTCAAGTCTGGCTTGAGACTTTTCTTCTGCTTGGGTTGCTTGGATAATGGATTGATAGGTCTTGGCGTTCTTCTTGGCAACTTTTTTCTCTTGATAGGCTTGGGATTTGGGCAACTTTGCTTTAGGATGTTTGTTCTTGCTGGGCATCACTTGGAAAAAAGGCTTCTGATTTTGAGGCAAAGGTTTCCAATGGAAAAAGTTAAAGTCAAAGTAATCTCCGCAAGGGACAAAGCAACCCTACGAGATACAAACAAAGGCAACTTACTCTGACAAAGCTTTGAAAGTTTATGTTTCAACAAGTGTTTTCACGGAGTCTTTGACTGTCAAGCACTTCAAACAGATCTACCTAAGGAAGGTGAGTATCAAAATTGCTTGCCCATAGCTTGGTATCCCCTAGAAGGGAATACAAATGGTGAGTAATCTTGAGGCGACCCGGTAAACCCCTTGGAATCGGTCCTTGCACAAGGATTTTGATACTTTCGGATGTAGATAGGGTAGCCTCTATTTTATCAGGTTGCTAATGATTCTGTGGTGTCTCCATACCCAGTTATGCTGATCATCCATGACTCACTTAAGAGCCTTGCCAATTATGCTGGGGGAGAGGAATGTTTACCATCCCCAGTCACGTGTTTGGCACGAACGCCCGGTGATTAGGAGATGTAAGTGATTCTTTTGGTATTCACTTATTTGTATACCGGCCGGGGGGGATACCGGTTTGAGGTCGTTCTCCGAGGAGGAAGCGCTTCTCCTTGGACAGGCCTCGCTAAAAGTAGAACAAGTGAACTTGTCCAAGTTCAAATGTTCCACGTTGCTTACTCTAACAAGGATTATGCCAGAATTGAAAAACTCCTACATGCACATCAAGCAGATTTTGTTCATTTTCCCAAATTTGATTAAGTGATGTTTGAACTTTGAAATGAAGACACTCGTGATTAGATTTTGATTTGTTCCTTTCCTCAAAATGTAAATGAATTGAACGTTTGCAAGTTATTTCCTTTTGTGCATTCAAGATTTGATTAGCGAGTTGATTTAAGAACTTTGAAAAAGCTTTGTTTTGTCCCTTAGATCACTCAAGATTGAATTTGGCTTGCTTGCTTTGAAAACTGAAACAGATGAGGGAATAGAGTTGTTTGTTCCTTTTAGTGCATTCAAGATTGAGTTTGATTTTCAAATTGACAATGACACTTAGGACCTAAGTTCTTCCTTTTAGCTTCATTCAAGATTTTGTTTTGACTCGTTTGAATGCAGATTTGATGTTCTTTTTATGCCCAAAAAGATATGATCATTCCTACTTTGCATGAATGCATTGTTAAAAATCCTTGATGTTGCAAGGATGCAAATGCCTTGATTAATTTTTTTGTTTTGTTTGTTAGAATAAATTTTGCAAATTTTAGTCCTTAATGCATTCAAGAATGATTTCGGGGTTCATTTTAAGCACTAAAATAAGGTGTGTCTGATTTTGCTTCCTTATGGATTTTATTATTATTTTTGAAAAAAAAATGGCCATGACCTCCTTGCTAGAAGAAGAAGAAGAAGGAGACGGAATAGAAGAAGAATATAGACAAGAAGAGGAAGAAGAATATAGATAAGAAGAAGAAGAAGAAGGGATCGAAGTGCTCCGTCCACCTATAAGCTTGAAAAATCTGAAAATGGTCTAAAACCCATCAGAATGTTTGCAAAGAACCCGTGATGTGGGTCCCACCGGGCGTGCCAGAATGTAGACTATGATTTTGAACCTGTTACCTGTCTTGAAAGGCTGAAACATTCAAACATTAGACTAATCTAACATATTCATGAACTAAAAAAATAGCATAAGACATGAAAACAAAACCAAAGCCACCTCAAGATTGTTGCTAAAAAAACAAGTGCTATAGAGTAAATGTTTGATTCGCTTCAATTAGAGGGATGTGGGTGTGCTCTCTAAGCACTTGGAGCATATTCTAATGCATACTAAGATTGATTTTAGACCAAATATAGGTGTGATATGATGCTATATGCTATGCAAAACAATAAAAGAAACTATGTTAATCCATTATTGCTAAGCTATGATGTTCTTTAAGAAAGCTTGAAGATGATAAAAAGAAACTAACAATTAGTATTGCTTATGCTAAGTCTAGAGCTAAATGGACATGATAACAATGCATAAAATGAAAGGTGAATGGATATTTTGCTCTTAAAAATGAGGACTATTTATAGACTTTTGGGAGGATGAATGAGTGGCTAGGATCAAAATCCTTAAGAGAGGCCAAGATTCATTCAAAGGGGAGCACATGGATTGTGCTAGTTCAAGGCCACCTCCTTGTGACAAGTGTCACAAGGGCATTGGGTTGAAAGATGGGAGGAATGTGCACAATTTGGGAAATGTGCCTAAGGTCAAAGGGTGTAAGAAAGGGGTGAGGGGCTTCTTAAATGCATCATAAATGCATGTAAGAGGGATAAGGAGGCTTTAAATGCACTTAATGCATGTAAGAGAAGCCTCTAGAAGTTTGTTGACTTTGGGTCAAGCTTAGGAGTTGGCTAACCTTGTTTAGGGAATGTGACAAGGTTAGGGGGAGAATTAGGATTAGGATTAGGGGATTTTAGGATTAGGATGGGTGAAGAGGTTGGGTTGAGAAGATTCTAGAAGAGTCTAGAATTCTCCTTGGTTTTATGGAATAAAAGTTTATTCATTCCAAAAGCTTAAGTTTTGGGAATATTTATTGAAATATTTTCAATAAATATGAAAATTAAATATTTAATCTTAATTAAATATTTTGAGTTGAGATTAGGGTTAGAAAAGGTGGGATTAGCCTTTTAATCGAAATTAAGAAGGGATTAGAAGATTTTGGAAGAGGTTAGTGGTCTTAGGAAAAAAAGGCTAACTTTTGGTCAAAAAATAAATTAATTATTTTTTGGGGAATTTTTGGTCAATTTATTAATTAAAATAATTAATAAATAGGGGATTAATGTTTAAATAAGATTTAAACATTTTTGGGAGGGATTTCTTAATTAAATATTTTTAATTAAGATAAAGGGATTTAATGACATAAAAATAAATTAATTAATTAAATAAATAATTAATTAATAAATGATGATGTCATCAGGGATTTTTCAGAAAATAAAAATAATTTATTTTCTAAAGGATTTTTAGGTGTCTACAGTTCCTTACTAATTCTCCTTGTTCATTCATCTTATTTCTGAATACCCATTTTGTTCCTATAACATTCTTATCTTTAGGTCTAGCAACCAATTCCCATGTCTTTTTCTTTTCAATCTAATCTAGTTCCTCTTTCATAGCTTTAATCTAATGTTCATCTTCATAAGCTTCACTAGTAGATTTAGGTTCAATTTGAGAAATCAAACATAATTGTTCTTGTACCTTATTTTGACTCTAAACTCCTTTGTCTATGCTTCCAATAATCTGCTCAATAGTATGATTCCTTGACAAATTCTTGTTAGGTGTCACTATCTCAAATCTCACTTGAGGTGTCGGTTCTTCAATTACCTCACTATGGCTTTCATTTAATAAATCATTGTCAATATCATAGAATAATTCAGTAGTCTCAATATAAGATCTAGGATGATTTCCTTCATCTAATTCATAATCAAGCATTCTTTCCTAAATTTTGAACTTTTCATCAACTTTAACATTTTCACTCTCAACAATAGTCTTATTTCTCTTATTGTAACATCTATAATCTTTTCTTTTCAAAGAATATCCAAGAAATATACTATTGGAAATATTCAGGGATTAACCGAGTTACTGAGAGGGGAGGGGTGAATCAGTAACTTCAAATTTTCTTATAATTACAGATGTATTAGCATATAGTTCACTTTTTCATTATGCATATAGAAAGCATGAAACTTAAAAACATTCACAACAGTGACACATAGATTTGGTTACCCAGAAAACTTCCAAAAAGAAAGTAAAACTGGGGTGGGGATGAAACCCACAAAGCTTTAGTACTGTAGAATAAAGTTGGCCGGTTAAGGCTTACAATTTGATCACTTTTGATGATCTGCCCTGTTAGGAGCAAAAAAGATTGCTAGATCCACCTTGTTAAAGGATTTACAAACATACAATGAAGTATGCACTCGGTAAAGAGATTTTACAGCAGACTGTTAAGTCTACCTGGTTAAAGGATTTTAGTACTGATTCACCTGTTAGGATGAAACAATAGATCTCTTGCTTTGCAACTGGATTGCTGATTGAGATTCGCTGAATGTACTGATCACCTTCTATGATGAATTTGTCTTTTCTATTCCCTATACTGCTGTAGCCCTTTGTAATTCGCTTATCTCTGCCTTTTCTTTTTATTCACATTCATACTCATATAATTACATCTTGACATCTTTACAACATTATTTATATACAAGTCTAAACAATTAATTACAATTACAAAGTCGGCTTGACAAATAAACATAAGTGCCACTAAGTCGGCCCAAGTATGGTTACACGGTTCCTGCAAACTAACTCGGTGACTTTATGATACTCGGCGTCCACTGCATTACTCGACATCATCATGCACTCGGTAGAAGTGAAGGCACGGTTCATACTAACCACTCGGTAGGTTTTGAACTCAGTAAATACTGGTGACTCGTTAAACACAATGTTACTCGGTTTATACTGTCCTGCTCGGTTTGCACTGTCTTGCTTGGTTTGCACTGTTCTGCTCGATTTGCACTATTCTGCTCAGTTTGCTCAGGTTGCACTATTCTGCTCGGTTTGCACTATTCTACTCGGTTTGCACTGTTCTTCTCAGTTTGCACTATTCTACTCGGTTTGTACTGTTCTGCTTGGTTTGCACTGTTCTATTTCTGATCTAGTTTCATATTTAAAAGATTTTATGTTACTTACTCCAGATCCTGATCCGTCTCTAAAAAGTTTGATCCTCTCTTGAAAGTTTAGAGGAGGCCTTTTGAATACTATATCTTTGTCTGCCTTATCTTTATTTGCCTTACCTCTTGCACTTCTCCTTGTAAATACGGCAGTGGGAGGCTTAGGTCCCTTAGTGATAAAAACCTTTCCTTTCTTCTTTGTAGGTTCTGGTTCCTCTATTTTCTCATCCTTTTCCTTTTCTTCTTCATTGATATCTTCTTTGTCCTCGGTTAGCATTTGCATTTTGGCTATCCTCTTCTTTCCTTTGTTTACCGCCTGTGGAAGTTTTATGCTTAATTCAATTCTTACCTTTGCTTCATCATATGTTCCAAAATATGGAGCTTTGGGATTAACAGGCTGATTAAGAAGGGCTTCAATGATATTCTTGGTTTCATCAATATTTACCTCGTAAGGAAGAGGTTTTACATATACAATCCTCGGTTTAGCTGCTTGAATATATACATTGTCACAGTCTACCATGAAACAAATGTCATCCTTGTAATCCTCCACCAACTTCTGTGGAATCCAAAATCTGTCATTCATCTTCTCTTTGAAAGACTCAAAATAACTGTCCATTATACTTTCAAAATTTTCACCCATTTTTGAGATGTATTCATTTATTTCATAAAGTGCTGGCACATCTTTTCTCCATACAACTTTTCCTTTGGAAGGGAAGAACTTTTGAACATAGAAGAATAAACAGACTAGTAGGGATCCAAACTTACATGGATTGTTTTTGGAAGTTTGAATGCTTTCCATGTTTTTGTTAAACTATTTTAACAATAAATCTGCAAGATCAAATGATAAGTTGTTCTTGACCACTTTGTATGCTAGGTCAATAGCTTCACAGGAGACACTATTTTGTCGACTTGAACTATATATTTTATGGGCAATAATGTGTGTACCAAACTTTAGTTCAGCATCGGTAATGCTGCTAACTTTCATGCCTCTACCGTCCCATTCGGCTAGGGTTTTCTTTTCTAGTTCCGACCGACCTAGGGTTTTGGTAGTTTTTTCTTTGTTCAACATGGGAAGACTGGTGATTTGATGAATCATCTTCTTGGTGATCTCTATGGGTTGCTCCAGCCAAATCTTGCCATCATGTATACGGCTGAGAATGTATCTAACCCATTTATCCTAAAAGTTTCGAGGCAAATGTGCAATGTGAACTAATCCCTTATCTTCCAGATGTTTGTGCTAGGGTTTCAGAATACCATCCACACATAGTTCTTCATGCACAGTATCTAGTTCTAGGTTTCCCATTTCATGAATTGTATAGTTGAAATGATTGCGAATATCGTTAATAAGTAGTACCTTAGGAGGAATCTGAGATTGAGCTCCGTTCAGGTCTAGGGCTACTGCAATTGTGGGCACGATCTTGAAATCTGGTGCTTTCCATTCCCCTTGGACTAACATATTAGATCCTTTCTTCGCTGAGGTGCTGGATGATGCCATGGTAGCTCACAGAAAATTCTTTTCACAAAAGGTATTTGAGTCGCTGGATTGCTCTTGAAGTTTTCTGCTCTCAAGTGCTAAAATTCACGGTCAGAAATGAGTTTGATTTCTTGCCTTTTATTTACAACTCTGTCATTAATGCTTAGTAAAAATTAGGGTATGTATTCTGACAGACTGTCACCCACTAAGAATTAATTGCTCGGTGAAGACTTTGCAACTCGGTAAACTCGAGAATTCATATTGCTCCGACCTCACTCGGTAAAGACTAATACTGACCTTGTTCGGTTAAGACTGGTACCGACCTCCCTATGATCTTACTGCATCTTGTATGCTAATTTAGATCTTTCTTTTAATTCAGTTCTGGAACTGCTTGAAGTTTGTCTAGGAGAATACAGTTCCAGTGCTTTCTTGGAAATTTAGTTTGAGTCGATAGAGCCACCCATTCCATTACTTGGACTGGTTTGCTCGGTAGATTTAGGAATCCACTTTTGTCTCACCTGTTTCCTGACCTTAGTTGCTTCATTCTTCTTTCCATCTTCAACTTCACTAGCATTCATGCAGTTTCTGGCTATGTGACCGAGTTTAGTGCATTTGAAGCATCTTATGGTAGTATCTCTTTTCCTTAGATGATGTTTTATGCAGTTCATGCCAATGTGTCCATATTCTCCATAGTAATGACATCTACACTAGGTGTTGTAGTCCCATCCAAACATTTCTTTCATAATTTGTTCTGCTGGATTGAATGTCTTGGATCTGCACTCGGATGCTTTGTGACCTTGTTTGTTGCACTTGTGACAATTACCTCTGAATCTAGGTTTTTCCCTGCATTCATTTGCTTTGTGACCATGTTGATTGTAGTTGTAACATTTTCCATTGAATTCTACTTTTTCATTGTTCCAACATTTATTTGAAGTATGTCCTATTTTACCACAATGATTACAAGTAGGTTTTTGATTTCTTTGAGTACCTTGCTTAGAGGATTCACCTTCTCCTTTGTATCCAAGTCCTGCTTTTCCTTTCTACCTATGCAGATTTCGCTCATACAGCTGATTCAAGTCTTCTTGGCTTTTCAGCATTCCTTCATTGATTTGTTTTTTGGCGTTTAGGTCATCCACCAATCTTAGATTGATTTCCTTTTCAGATCTTATTTCTTCTCTTGTGTCTTCTATCTCTGATCATAGATTCAGAATTTCCTCATTTGTATGGGAGATCTGATCAATTAGGTTTTCTAGCTGAAGGGTTTTATTTTGAACTTCATTGTTCCTTCCATCTAATTCATCTTTCAACTTGTTTCTTTGTTCTAAGATCTCACAAAATCTTGTTGAGTGTAGCTCTTGTTCTCTTTTTAATTTTCTCACTTCTTCCTGCAGAGACCCATTCTTTTCTAGGAGTTCTTTGACAGCATTGTTTGCTTCATCTGAGCTATTTGAGGGAAAAAGATCTTCAACCTTTTCTTCAATGTAATTTTGATCATTCATCTGATTTGCAAGTTCCTTCCTTCTTCTTAGGGATTGGGAAAGATGTTCTTTTGCTTCCTTGAGTTTAGCTATGGCCATTTCCAGATCTAGCTTTTCATTTTCAATCACCTTGTTCAGTTTGAATACCTCCATTGTCCTGGATCTTTGCTCAAGCTAGTTAAGCTTTATCTTGAGAACCAACAATGCTCTGATACCAATTGTTGGAAATATTCAGGGATTAACCGAGTTACTGAGAGGGGAGGGGTGAATCAGTAACTTTGAATTTTCTTACAATTACAGATGTATTAGCATATAGTTCACTTTTTCATTATGCATATAGAAAGCATGAAACTTAAAAACATTCACAACAGTGACACATAGATTTGGTTACCCAGAAAACCTCCAAAAAGAAAGTAAAACTGGGGTGGGGATGAAACCCACAAAGCTTTAGTACTACAGAATAAAGTTGGCCGGTTAAGGCTTACAATTTGATCACTTCTGATGATCTGCCCTGTTAGGAGCAAAAAGGATTGCTAGATCCACCTTGTTAAAGGATTTACAAACATATAATGAAGTACGCACTCGGTAAAGAGATTTTACAATAGACTGTTAAGTCTACCTGGTTAAAGGATTTTAGTACTGATTCACCTGTTAGGATGAAATAGTAGATCTCTTGCTTTGCAACTGGATTGCTGATTGAGATTCGCTGAATGTACTGATCACCTTCTATGATGAATTTGTCTTTGCTATTCCCTATACTGCTGTAGCCCTTTGTAATTTTCTTATCTCTACCTTTTCTTTTAATTCACATTCATACTCATATAATTACATCTTGACATCTTTACAACATTGTTTATATACAAGTCTAAACAATTAATTACAATTACAAAGGCAGCTTGACAAATAAACATAAGTGCCACTAAGTTGGCCCAAGTATGGTTACATGGTTCCTGCAAACTAACTTGGTGACTTTCTGATACTCGGCGTCCACTAAATTACTTGGCATCGTCATGCACTCGGTAGAAGTGAAGGCATGGTTCATACTAATCACTCGGTAGGTTTTGAACTCGGTAAATACTGGTGACTCGGTAGACACAATGTTACTCGGTTTATACTATCTTGCTCGGTTTGCACTATCTTGCTCGGTTTGCATTGTTCTGCTCGGTTTGCACTGTTCTGCTCAGTTTGATCGGTTTGCACTATTCTGCTCGGTTTGCACTGTTCTGCTCAGTTTGCACTGTTCTACTCGGTTTGCACTGTTCTGCTCGGTTTGCACTATTCTACTCGGTTTGCACTGTTCTGCTCAGTTTGTACTATTCTGCTCGATTTGCACTATTCTGTTTCCAATCTGGTTTCATATTTAAAAGATTTTATGTTACTTACTCCAGATCCTGATCTGTCTCTAAAAAGTTTGATCCTCTCTTGAAAGTTTAGAGGAGGCCTTTTGAATAGTATATTAAATCTATTTGATGGAATATGGATGAAGTGACTGAGAGGGGGTGTGAATCAGTCAACCATAAAACACTTCAAAATTAATTCTTTCTAGATCCCTTAGGATATCTTAACAATGTTATCTATTTTTTCACTCGGTAAATAGATTGCAGTAACTTTGAAGATGCAGAAAGTATTAGCAAAATTATCTTTTAGATATTCATCAGCACTGGTGTATGATTAAGATAGCAATTGAGAACACAAGAGACACAAGATTTTAACGTGGAAACCCAATATGGGAAAAACCACCAATGTATCTAGATACTGATTTTCACTTTTCTGAAGTGATGCCCGGTTAGAAGCCAACCCGGTAAAAGGTTACAAAACACACTGTTAGGTGTGACCTTGTTAGAGGATTTAAACACCCTACTAGGAGTGGCCTGGTAAGAGGTCTTGAAAACAATTCAATGGAATTGTCACCTTGTTAGAGGATTTACAATATGGTTATTAAACCAACTCGGTTAAGAGATTTAGAATTCACTGTTACAATGATAAGAAGGTAACAATGAAAAATGACCTGTATAAATAATGCAACTGTCTTGCTGATTACAGATCTCTGTTCTACATATGTGTGATCCTTCCTGATCAAATAAATTTGTGCTGCACCTCAAGGATATCTGAACATCCTTCACAAATTCGCACACACCTTTCCTGTCTTTCTTCTATAAATCTTCTGCTATATTTCTTGTTTATTTTTCACATTTGACCTTTTATTTATATGATTTTAGATTTGTCAAATCGACATTATTTAGTATAACAGTCGGCTGAATTAAGCAAACTCTATTTGCAAAAATCCTTCAAGGGTTGACAGTGCTCGGTGACCATAACTTTCTATAATCTTTCAGAGACCGAGGGAACTCGGTAAACACCGACAATTCTTTACCTTCGATAACCGACTGAACTCGGTAAACACTGAATTTCCTTTGACGACCGACTGAACTCGGTAAACTCTAAATTTCCTTTGATGACTGATTGAACTCGGTAAACACTGAATTTCCTTTGATGACCGACTGAACTCGGTAAGCACTGAATTTCCTTTGATGACTGACTGAACTCGGTAAACACTGAATTTCCTTTGATGACCGACTGAACTCGGTAAACACTAATATTCCTGTCTGGCAGACCGACTGAGCTCAGTAGGAACTGATTGCTGTGGACTATGACATTGTGTGACATCAAAGATAATACATAATTTGAGTAGCAATTTCCTTCAAACAATTGTTTCCAATAATCTCCCTCTTTGGCATTGATGGCAACACAATATGTCATAGCATAAGAAATTTGAAAGAGTTAGCTCGGTTTAGATTCAAATCTCCCTCTGTCAGCAAACTTCCTTTATCCTAAAAATTCTTCCTTCTGACTATTGAAAATTTCTTGAAGTAATAGAAAAGACATAGCAAACACTCCCTCTTTGACAACACATGCCAAAGACAATTCACATATTACCGGTGAAAATTAATGTACCTCAAGTACTGATTCATATGCAATGATTCCTTGAATATGCTGCATCAACTGGTTGATTTTCAATCATGTTCTGGTTGATGCATCACTTAAACTATATTTAGTGAGCCTCGGATAGGGGAATGACCCCTAACTTACCTCTTAGATACACAAATGCATCCTTAGGTAATGGTTTGGTAAAAATGTCTGCAATCTATTCTTTTGTATGAATATATTCTAATCTAATTTCCTTGTCCTGCACCAATTCTCTGACAAAGTGATATTTAATAGCAATGTGCTTGGTTTTGGAATGCATCACTGGATTCTTAGAATGTTTATTGCACTGGTATTGTCACAAAATATAACAACTGGTTCTTTGATTTCAACCTTCATACCTTCTAATAACTATTTAAACCAAACAATATTTGAACAGCTTACTACAGCAGCAACATATTCTACTTCAGCTGTGGATTGAGATGTGCAATTTTTCTTTTTACTAGTCCAGGATACCAGTCTTTTTCCAAGAAAAAATGCTCCACCACTTGTGCTTTTTCTGTCATCAATATTTCCTGCCCAATCATCATTAGTAAACACTTTTAAGTCTAGATTGCGTCCAAATTTATACCACAAACCATATTCTTTAGTTCCTCTTAAATATCTTAAGATTCTTTTGATTGCCATCATATGATTTTCCTTAGGTTTTGCTGAGAATCTAGCTACTATACCGACTACTAAGGCAATATCAGGTCTTGTATGTACTACATACTACAATTTTCCAATCATAGATCGGTATAGGGTCTGATCAACTTCTTTTGAATCATCATTTTTGGTAAGTTTCAGTCCAGTACACATGGGTGTACCAACTGGTTTTGAATCTTCCATACCAAACTTCTTAAGTATTTCCTTAATGTATTTAGATTGAGTAATGTATATACCATTCTTGCTTTGCTGAATTTGAAGACCAACAAAGAATTTTATTAAACCAAACATAGACATTTCAAATTCTTTGTTCATTTTCTCTGAAAATTCTTTGCACTGATCCTCATTCCCTGTAAATATAGTATCATCCACAAATATTTCTGCCAATACAATTTTGTCATCCAGTCCTTCTTTAATATACAGATTGCTATTATCATTGGCTCTTTTGAAATTAATCTGAATCAAATAGTTATGGAGTCTTTCATACCATGCTCTAGGAGCTTGTTTCAAACCATACAATGCTTTGTGTAACCTGCAGACCATGTCCTTTTTATCAGGATCAACAAAACCTTCAGGTTGTTCAATGTAGACTTCTTCATCAAGAATTCCATTGAGAAATGCAGATTTTATATCCATTTGATATACCTTAAATCCTTTGTGTGCTGCATAAGAAAGTAGAGTTCTTACACCTTCTAATCTTGCAATAGGAGCAAAAGTTTCTCCATAATCTATACCTTCTTCTTGAGAATAACCTTTACATACCAGTCTAGCTTTGTTTTTAGATACTTGACCATCTTCATTTAGCTGATTCCTGAATACCCATTTTGTTCCAATTACATTCTTATCTTTAGGTCTAGGTACAAGAGTCCAAGTTTTGTTCTTTTGTATTTGTTCTAATTCTTCATTCATTGCTTCAATCCAACTTTCATTTTCCAATGCATCTTTGATATTTCTAGGTTCAAAGTCAGTAAGCAGACATGTACCTTTTAGCTTGCTTCTTGTCATAGTACCATCTGATTTGTTTCCAATGATTTGATCTAGTGTATGATGTCTTCTGACATATTTGGCTAGTATAGGTTCCTTGCCTTTTGAATGATTCATGCTGTTGTCTTCTAGGATCTCTTCTTCAGGTTGCTCAAGCTCGATAGATATTTTCTCGGTAACTTCGGGCTGAGACTCGGTCTGAATTTCTTCCTGTGACTCAGTTTGAACTTCTTCCTGTGACTCGGTTTGTGACTCGGTAACTGTGCTCGGCTCGGTAGATATAGTTTCCTTATTGATAGTTGTGTCTGCCAATGTTTCAGGTTCAATGTAAACGAATCTTCTGTAGTTCTCAGGTTCCCTTTTGCTTTCTTCTTTAGTCTTTTCTGCAAACTCATCAAATTTTACATGTATACTTTCTATGACTTTGTGAGTAGATAAGTTCAGACATTTGTATGCCTTGCTTTTGCTAGAATATCCTAGGAATATTCCTTCATCACTTTTCACATCAAATTTATTTCTTCTGGATTCTTTTAAGATATAACACTTGCTACCAAATATTTTCATGTAACTTACATTGGGTTTATAGCCATACCATAATTCATAAGGAGTTTTGAATGTGTCTTTCTTCAATTGTACTCGGTTCAAGGTATGAACTACAGTGCTGATAGCTTCCTTCCAGTACTTTATAGCGATGTTCTTTTCTATCATTAGAGTCCTTGCACAATCCATAATAGATCTGTTTCTTCTTTCTGCTATTCCATTCTGCTCAGGAGTTCTAGGAGCTGATACCTGTCTTTTGATTCCTCTTTCAATGCAAAAGTTGTTAAAATCATGAGAGATGAATTCACCACCTCTGTCTAATCTTAAGCATTTCAATCTTTTCCCTATTTCCTTTTCCACTCTTGCTAAGTACCATTTGAAATTTTCAAATGCTTCTAATTTTTCTCTTAAATACATGACAGTCATCATTCTAGAATAATCATCAACGAAAAGAATAAAGAATTTATCTTCAGTATAGCTTTGTATTCCAATAGGTCCACATAAATCAGTATGCACAATTTCCAAAATTTCTTTAGACTGATAGTTCTTACTCTTGAAACTAGTTTTACTCATTTTGCCAATCTGACAATTCTTACATAGACTAGTATCAGGTTTCTTCAAAGTAGGAATGCCTCTAACCTTCTTGAATTTTCTTATTTTTATCATGTTATCAAAATTCACATGACATAACCTTTTGTTCCATAGCCAACTTTCTTCTATTTGAGAAATAAAGTATGAATATTCACTAAGATCAAGATAAAATAAGTTACCTTTTGTTTGTTTGCCTGATCCAATGAGTTTTCCTTTTCCATCCAGCAGTCTTGCTTGACCATTCATGAATTCAACCTTGAAACTAGTGTTGATTAGCTGTGCTACACTTAGAAGATTATGTTTTAGTCCTTCAACCCAATAAGCATTATCACATATGAGTTCTTTGGTTAATGAGATTCTTCCTTTTCCTTTTATACAACAAGGTTCATTATTTCCAAATCTTACATTACCACTATCACAGTCTTCTAGATATTCAAATTTTGTCTTGTCACCAGTCATGTGGTGTGAACATCCATTGTCTATTATCCATATATCATCTTTGCTTATATGACAAATAAGTGCCATCTTATCTTCATCATCATCAGATTCATCCTTTATAGCAATAAAGACAATTTCTTCTTCACTATCATCAGAATCTTTAGCCATAAAACATGTTTTCTTACCTTTATCCTTGTATGATTTGAAATTCTTTTTGCCATAGTACTTGTGACTTCTCTTCTCTTCCTTGACTTGCTTGTTTGGGCACCTAGCTGCAATATGTCCAATTTCTTCACATGAGAAATAGATTAAAGGAGTTTTACCTTTATATTTACCTTTCCCTCTAGAGTACTTCTTTGCAAGTAATGCTTCTACAATTTCAAGATCACTATCAGAACTTTCTTCTAATACTTCTTCACTTTTTGACTGAACTTCTTTAATTTTCTTGTTCTTCTTTAGTGAAACCTTGGCCTCAAATGCTGATTCAATATTTTTGGAACTAGGAACATAGTTGTCATAGTTGTCTAATTCAAAGGCTGTCAATCTTCCAACTAAAGCATCCAAAGTTATATTGTGGTTTGTTTCACATCTTCTTTCTTGAATAGCTAATACTCTTATTGCATAGATAGGGAGTAATGTTCTGAGTACCTTACTTATAACAATTTCATCTGAGATTGTTCCTCCAGAAGCTCTAATTGCACTTACACTTGCTTTGATTCTTTCAACATATTTTGCAATGTTTTCATCTTCCTTCATATTCATCTTGTCAAACTGTCCTCTTAGGCTTTCTACTTTGGCTATTTTCACATTTGCATCACCACCATATATTTTCTTCAGTGCCATCCACATTTCATATGCAGTAGTGCAGTCTTTAATATCATCAAATTCTTCATAGCTGAGAGCAGATGCAATGTCTATCATCATGGTGTTGTGAGTCTTTTTATCTGCAATGTCTTCAACAGTTAATGTGCCATTAGGAATTGTGTATTCTTCATCAATGTATTTGCATCCTAAATCACCAATGGAAGCCAGATGAAGTTGCATGAGACCTTGTCATGCTAAAAAGTTATCTCTGTTGAGCTTTGGAATTTCCCTCTTGTAAGACATCCTGATCTTTAGCTTAGGTCCTTGAAACCCTTCCTGCAAGCACCAAATGCTTTGATACCAATTGATGGAATATGGATGAAGTGACTGAGAGGGGGGGTGAATCAGTCAACCATAAAACACTTCACAATTAATTCTTTCTAGATCCCTTAGGATATCTTAATAATGTTATCTGTTTTAGCACTCGGTAAATAGATTGCAGTAACTTTGAAGATGCAGAAAGTATTAGTTAAATTATCTTTTAGATATTCATCAGCATTGGTGTATCATTAAGATAGCAATTGAGAACATAAGAGACACAAGATTTTAACGTGGAAACCCAATATGGGAAAAACCACCAATGTATCTAGATACTGATTTTCACTTTTCTGAAGTGATGCCCGGTTAGAAGCCAACCCGGTAAAAGGTTACAAAACACACTGTTAGGTGTGACCTTGTTAGAGGATTTAAACACCCTGCTAGGAGTGGCCTGGTAAGAGGTCTTGAAAACAATTCAATGGAATTGTCACCTTGTTAGAGGATTTACAATATGGTTGTTAAACCAACTTGGTTAAGAGATTTAGAATTCACTGTTACAATGATAAGAAGGTAACAATGAAAAATGACCTGTATAAATAATGTAACTGTCTTGCTGATTACAGATCTTTGTTCTGCATATGTGTGATCCTTCCTGATCGAATAAATCTGTGCTACACCTCAAGGATATCTGAACATCCTTCACAAATTCGCACACACCTTTCCTATCTTTCTTCTGTAAATCTTCTGCTATATTTCTTGTTTATTTTTCACATTTGACCTTTTATTTATATGATTTTAGATTTGTCAAATCGACATTATTTAGTATAACAGTCAGCTGAATTAAGCAAACTCTATTTGCAAAAATCCTTCAAGGGCCGACAGTGCTCGGTGACCATAACTTTCTATAATCTTTCGGAGACCGAGGGAACTTGGTAAACACCGACAATCCTTTACCTTCGATAACCGACTGAACTCGGTAAACACTGAATTTCCTTTAACGACTGACTGAACTCCGTAAACACTAAATTTCTTTTGATGACCAACTGAACTTGGTAAACACTGAATTTCCTTTGATGACCGACTGAACTCGGTAAACACTGAATTTCCTTTGATGACCGACTGAACTCGGTAAACACTAAATTTCCTTTGATGACTGACTGAACTCGGTAAACACTAATATTCTTGTCTGGTAGACCAACTGAGCTCGGTAGGAACTGATTGCTACGGACTATGACATTGTGTGACATCAAAGACAATACATAATTTGAGTAGCAATTTCCTTCAGACAATTATTTCCAACAGTTTTTTTATTAAATCTTTTCTTTTCAAAGAATATCCAAGAAATATACCTTCATCACTTCTAGGATCAAACTTTCCAATGTCATCATCTCTCTTTATCTAACATTTGCTTCCAAAAATTCTAAAATACTTAACTGAGGGTGCATGTCTAAACCATAGTTCATAGGGTGTCTTGTTTGTGTCTTCTCTAATTTTTACTATGTTCATGGTATACACTATTGTGTTCACTACCTCTCTCCATAATAACTTCCCTAAGTCATTTTCAAATAACATGTCTCTTGCTACTTCAGTCACTGATCTATTTCTTCTTTCTACAATACCATTTTATTTAGGTGTCCTATGGGCTGAAAATTGTCTCTTTATACCATTCACTTCAAAAAAGGTTTTAAATTCTCTAGAAGTAAATTCTCCACCTCTATTTGACCTCAAACATTTAATCTTCATTCCAGATTCATTCTCAATTTTATTCTTAATGACCTTAAACTTATCAAATGCTTCAAATTTTTCTTTAAGAAATGCAATCCACATCATTCTTGTAAAATCATCAACAAGAATCATAAAATATCTTTCTCTATAGATTCCTCTAGTCCTTGTTGGACCACTCAAGTCTGTATGAACAATCTCCAACTTCTCTTCTGATGTACACTTCTTACTAGGAAATGAGCTTCTCTTTTGTTTAGCCATAACACATTCCTTGCACATCATGTTAGTAGGCTTCATAATTCTAGGCAAATCTCTTACTACAAGTGTAGTACTCACTTTCACAATGTTATCAAAATTTATATGATAGAATATTTTGTACCATAACCAACTATCATCAGTCTTAGTAATCAAGCATGTCATCTTAGTAGGATTCAACTAAAATACATTACCTTTGGTTCTAGATTTAATACCAATCAAATTCCCATCTTTGTCTTTTATCACACAAGTTTTTTCAGTAAACCAAACTTGATATCCCTTATCAACTAGCTATCCAACACTCAAAATATTATGGTTCAAACCATCCACAAAGTAAACATCATTAGTATTAGTCTTTCCATCAATTGTAATATATCCTATACCTTTAATAAAACAAGGTGCATCGTTTCCAACTCTAACAACTCCTCCATCATAATTGTTAAACTTTATGAACTTTTTCATGTCTCCAGTCATATGATGTTAATAACCACTATCTATAATCCAATCAACTTTCTTTTCAACTTGAGAAACTAGAGATTTTTCTTCCTTAACCTCTGTTTTAGGATTTTCTTCTTTAATTGCTACAAATCCTATTTCATCATTATTCTCATTATCACTTTCACTTAAGATTCTCTCTATACTAGCTTCAAGTTCTTCATCATTAGCATAATAACATTCCTTAGATCTTCTAGGCTTAAAATTGTTTCTGTACTTCTTAACTCTCTTAGGACATTTAGATGCAAAATGACCATATTCTTGACATGTCCAACATTTAAAAAATATCTTACCATCTAGTTCTCTCTTCACAAGCAAGGCAATACCTTCTTCAATCTTCTTGTCTTCTTCATTTCTAGATCTGCTACTACCAGCATAATCTTTTCTCACACTGATGCTTCTTGATAAAGTAGGGAAAACACTAGGAGCACTAAATGTTGTGTCCATTCTAGGTAAGTCTCTTGATAACCCCAGGTTCATTTTTGCTGCTTCCAATCTTCCAAGAAGAGTCTCTCTTGTAAAGTTCATAGTACAAGGTATAACTTGTTCAATCATCTATGTTGTCTTCTTAAATGCAGGAGTCAATGTCCTCAAAATTTTCCATATCACTTCATTCTTTGTCTTTGTTCCTCCACAAGATTTTATACCGACAACAATCTTTGACATTCTACCAATATAGCTTCTAACTGATTCATCTTCCATCATTCTTATATCTTCAAATGCACATATCCAATTATGTATTTTAACTTTCTTAGCATGTTCATCACCTTCAAAAGTAGACTATAAAGCTAACCAAATTTCTAGATGTTTTCAAATATTTTACTTGATTGTACTCATTCTCCGAAAGGGCTGACAAAAGTGCTTCCCTAGTAAGTATGTTACACATGAATAGATCTCTTTCATCATTAGTACATGTTTTAATTTTTTCCTCATCAATGACAGTCTTCTCATTCTTAGTAATCAACTAATAACCTAGTTCTAAACATAGTAGATGTGTCTTCATCTTTTCTTTTGAGTTTTCAAAATTCACTCCATCAAACTTAGGGCTTTCTTTCCTAAAATTCACCATGGACCTCCTTAAGTTGTTAAACTTCTCTTTCAAGGACCTGCTCCTTTGATACCAATTGTTAGAGAGTAAAGTCCACCAAGATAACTAAGAGGTGGGGGTGAATCAGTTAGCAGATAATTATAACCTTTATGAACTTTAATAGATTTTAACCATATAAGCAATGTAACCAACAACCATAGAAAGATATTCATGTACAATAACACAATGACACAAGATATGTTGACTAGGGAGCCTCTTGATCAAAGAGTAAACCCCGGTAGGAATGATGCCCACAAAAGATGCACTAATATGAATATTCATTGTGAAAGGATGGACTTTGTTAGGATTATTAAGAAATACATTCAATACATATGAATCCCTGTTAGGAAATTTTGAATCCTTGCTAAAAGATTCTAACTCTGTTTGGAGTTATGGAAGACAGAAGGACCCACTGCCCAAATAGCTTCAGGGTAAGATCATTGAACTCACTATCCAACTAATCTTGTATTACTAAACAAAATAATACCAAAATATTACTGACCTCACTAATTCAATACTCCTTCTCTGACTATTCCGAACTACACCAACTCCTTTAGATCTCAATACCAGATCTCAGTACTTTGCATATCCTTTTTCAATAATTTTTCTTCCACAATATACTTACATTCATCACATGCCATATATCAACAAGGAATACTTTCCTTCCTTTATACCACACTCAATTAATTACAAATGAGTTGGCATACAAATTACAAAATAAAAGTTTCCACATGCTACACAAAACTATCAGCTTCCAATCAATATAATTCTTCACTCATGTGACCTCAAACTTTGCACTACCATCCACATCACTAACAACATGTCTTCAAATGTGTAGGTGTTCAAAATGATGCTTATGCTCCTAGGCTACCAATATACCCTCAGATAGATTTTAGGAATGGTTAGCTCCAAGATGTATAGGGATCTTAGGGTAACTAGACCAACTATAGGGACAAGACTTCCCTCTTCTGCTTTATGCTCAACAAAACCAAGGTAGGTGCACCTAACCTAGTGAAAATTATACTTCAAACACCAAATAATAGGTCTAAACAATAGATTTAATAGTAAGAAAGTGCTAAATTCTAACCTCACATTCATTGACTCTCCATTACTATAGGGTAGAATATTACAACCAAAGACTTAAAGTTTAGGAATGGTTCTTAATTTATGTTTTTGAATCATAACAACCTCAATCAATATATGTTAATAAAGAAGTACTCATCTAGGCTAGTGCCTTATCAATTGGGTAGAATCTCTTAGACAAACTATACACACACACCAGAGTATATCTGAGATTCAAAGCCATAAACACATTTACAATCTCCTTTACTACTTATAGAATATACTTACATAGACAAGAGATAAATCTATGTCCCATCTAGAGCATTGTTTCATCTAATCCTGGATCAGAACTCAAGAATGAAGACACATACATAAATTAATATGCAATGAACTAGAAGGCTCAAAATCTATCTATGTTGATACAAATGAGAGAGAAGAAGCCTCAAGTGTATACAATCAGTCCAAGCAAACCATGCTTGCAAATTATAGCTTAGACCTACAACTTTCTTTCTATTGTCAAAAAATACTAAAATAAATCATAACCATTCAGACTAAGAAGATGACTCACAACCAAAAGATTTGAATACCTAACTCCCAATAATCTTGAATGATCATAAAAAATCCCTTTATACCAAGGTAACAATACAAGCATAATGATCATTCCCAATTCAAAAATTCAAAACCACCTAACACCATAGAGGAGTTAACACAGACATGACAGGGACCAAGCCATAGCTGGTAAGCTCAAAAATAGTTCAATTTCAATAGCTATCTAGTCCTGTACTAGTCCCAAGTACAAAATCATCAAAAAACCTAGGAAATCCAACCAAAATGATCCCTACAACACATCTTGAGTACTACTTCATTTACTTTCCCATGGAAAGACATTCCTCTGCAACTACCCATGGCAACTTGGACCACACTGCAATAGTTGACAACCATTTCCACCTACTCTAGCCACTCAAAAAATTGAATTCTAGTACTTTTTGTCATTGAAAACCCTCTACAGAAATTTGAATTTGAATATAAATGGTCACTTTATGGTGCCTGCAGCAGATCGGCGGTCCTCATTCAAATCTCAGTCAACTTTAAGTCATGCTTGTCTGATTATTCCATTTTGTAGGTTATGTTTTTACTTTATAAAAATCTAGTGAATAGGCAGCTAAAAGACCTTTCACCCATTCACAAGAACTTTGAGAGCACTGCTAAACTATTTAGCGATTACATGACCACTGTTCGCCAAATCGCTAAGTCTACAAGACCTCCGCTAAAACATTACGCGAACCAGCGAACACTTGACAAATTTGTCAGAACCACTACATTTTATCCATTCTGCCAAGAACACTAGGAAACTTAACCAGGCCCACACAAGAAGATCAAGGGCCATCTTAAGATCTCATAGACCCCCAAGATTCTATTAGAACATATGCCATCCATCGATTAAGAATCTTACCCTGCTTGAAAGAAAATTGGCCCCACTGACACAAAATAGTCAGCAACATGCGAATCAATCAAAACACTCTGAGTCAGCTCCACCTGACACTGGGACCACCACCAAAGAAACATCTAGGACAAATGAGATCAATGGCTGGCATAAGATCTCAAGCCTCTGATAGATTCCATGAGAACTTATGCCCATCATTGGATGGATTACGGATGTCAGGACCCTCTGACCCATCAGAGAATCAGGTCCCACTAACACATGCTGAGTTGTTTACCCGTGGACCAATAGGAAAATGCTAACATGGCACACCTAGTAGTTAGGACCCACTGAGAAATTTATACCGCCTGGAAGATTGAACGGTTGGCAAAAGATCTAAAAGGCTCCAAAGATTCTCTACGCTTATATGCCAATCATTGATTAGGAATCATCTGATTGAGATACTAGGCCCACCATGACTTATAGGATATTTTGATGAATGATAGACTACCATGTGAGCCTACCTGGTAGTAGACCCACCTGCATTGAAAGGGTTATGTCATGGAAATGAATCAACGGTCGTCTCATCTTCGCAAGCCTCTGACACATCACTTGAGAAGATGCACCCACCATCGGATCAAGATGTTGTCAGATCCATTGGGCCTGGGAAACATTAAGCCAAAAGCATAGGAAATATTAAAGCATTGACTTAGGAAATAAAAGGCCACTAGGGGTATAAAACTTAGGCAAAAATAAAGGGGACCCCACCAGACATAAAAACCTAACCACGCGACATGAAAAGAAGACCTTTTAAAAGACACATGTGGATATAAGGTTTTAAGTCACCCTAAAAAGTAACATGAAATTAGAACAGGGCCAAGGTATAACAAAGGGTATTTTTCACCAACGGTAAGTTTTTTTGAAAATTTGCAAGGGTTTCAAGGCCAGAGACACAAAAATGACTGCAGAGACCAAAATAAAAAGGGGAGAACCTTGAAAATTTTACAGAGTGCTAACAGTGGTTCATACTATGGGATGCATGTCTCTTGTAGGCATAGCAAGGATCCAGAATCACTGGGAGAATAGACCAACTCAAAATTCTGACCTAAAAACAAAACACAGACAAACTGAAAATAGGGGAAAACCTAAACTACTGTTCATGGAAAAGATGCTTCAGGAGAAGTAAAACTTTAGAAATTGTCCATGAACAGGCAATTCCAAAGTACCACCAGTTAAGTCCTTCAAGATATAAGAATCTATCCCCCATTTGTTTTCAATAAGATAAGGGCCAAACCAAATTGGATCAAATTTTCCATGTTTCCCCTTATCTTCCAACCTTGCATTCCACATCAGGACTAGGTCATCAATCTCAAAACTCCTTTGAGTAGCCTTCTTATCAAACAAATTTTTACATTGCTTCTGTAATGCCTCATTTCTTTCATGTGCATCCCTCCTTACCTCCTCCAACTACATCAGTTCATCCATTCTCACTCTCATCTCATCATTCAAATCTTCATCATATGCTTGAATAAACCTATACATCTGTAATAAGTTATTCTGAGGCAATCTAGCACTTATTCGATAAACTAGGTCAAATTGGGCACAACCTATGGCTTTCTTTATAATTACTCTATGAACCCACAATGCCCACCACAATTTTGAGTCCTAGGCTTTTTATTCTTGTCCAACACCCTCTTGAGAATCTTAATCAGACTTTTATTACTGTACTCAGCTTGGCCATTTCCTTGTGGATGGTATGGGGAAGAAAATGAAATGTGTATCCCATTTTGCTGACAAAAATCACTAAACTACTATGATCTAAAACACATTACATTATCAACCATAATTGTCTCTGGGCAACCAAATCTAGTGAGGATATTCTGTATCACAAAATCAGTCACAACCCTACTAGTGGTCTTTTTAGTAGGGATAGCTTCAACCCACTTGGTAAAATAGTCTATTGCCACTAGTATGTAGGAATGTCCACCACTAGACTTGTTTGGAATTTCACCAATGAAATCCATACCCCACTTCTGGAAAGGAGCTTGAACTGCAACAGGTCTAAGTGGCAAATTTCCATTGAATTTCAACTTCCCAGCAAATCTCTCACATGCATCACATTTTCTCACAAATTGATGTGCATCTTTAAAAATTGTAGGCTACCAAAATCTAGACCTAATGATCTTGTGAGTTATGGTCTTTTCCATATAGTGTCCTCCACACACACCTTGGTGCATTTCTTTTAACATGGATTCAGACCTCTCATGATCTATGCATTTTAGCAATACTCCTTCATTGCTTCTCCACCATAACTTACCATGTATAA
Source organism: Chamaecyparis obtusa (assembly GCA_027943335.1). NCBI lineage: Eukaryota > Viridiplantae > Streptophyta > Pinopsida > Cupressales > Cupressaceae > Chamaecyparis > Chamaecyparis obtusa. Next base: position 765,531 of record BSBK01004606.1, read on the forward strand.
TGACATACCTTGCAGATTGCAACTTGAAAGTTCTTCTTCTATTTTCATGCATCTCAAGGGGAAGGACTAATTTCTGCAAGTAACCAATGACATCACTGTACCAATCACAACAATCCATATCACAAATATATGGCCTTTGTTCTTCTTCTAACATATTTATATGATTTGCAATTAAATTGCTTTGTGCCATCAAATTTGAAAGACCTAAGCATCTTACCAATTTTGTGATCTAGATATCAATATTAAATTCTTGGATCCTATTGATCCATCTACACCTTTTTCCTGAAACTTCTTGTTGCACCAATATATCCTTAACTGCAGCACTAGGAACATAAGCAACCACCTTAGCTCCTATAAGATAACATCTAAAAGCCTTGACTACTTTGACTAAGGCATAAGCCTATTTCTTAGTAATATCATATTTCAATTCTACTGCTTGTAAGGATTTACTAAAAATGATATGGGTTGTTCATATCCATCTAAATTCTTTTGCAATAAAACTGCTGCAACTATATGATAAGAAGCAAAAGAAAATATCTGCATGGGCTTACCATAATCAGGTGTCCTCAAAATAGGAGCATCCTTGATGGACCTTTTGATACTTCTTAAAGATTCATCTACTTCTTCATTCCACTCAATCTTTGCCTCCCTTTTCAACATCCTAGAGATAGGGGTACTGATTTCTGCAAAATTTGTAACAAATCTCCTTAGGAAATTCACCTGCCCAAAGAAAGACTATATTCCTTTAACATTTCTAGGTGGTGAAAGTTTATCTATAGCCATAACCCTTTCAGGGTCAATTCTCACTCCATCCTTGGACACAATATGTCCTAAGAGCTTGCCTTCCACAACACCAAAAGAACACTTCTTTGGATTCAAAGAGATCCCACACTCCAAAGCCCTAATAAAATTTTTCTCAAGATGTTCACAATGTTGACTTTCCTCATCTGAATATGCTATGAGGTCATCCTAATATACCACTAGGAACTTATTTATGAAGTCTGCAAAGGCCACATCCATAGCTCTCCAAAAACTAGCTCCTACATTTGTAAGACCAAAAGGCATTCTAACATAAACATATGTTCCCCAAGTGGTAGTGAATGCAGTCTTAAATTGTTCTGATTCCTTGACCATGACCTGATTATATCTAGAGAAACCATCCATCATGGACATTAACTCTAATCCAGTAACCTTTTGCAGCATATTCTCCATATTAGGCAAGCCATAATTGTCCTTCAAAGAATTGACATTCAAATTCCTGAAATCAACACATAATCTAATGTCACCATTCTTTTTTCTGACTGGAACCAAATTTGATACCCAAGTAGAATGTCTGACAAGCTTAATAATGCCTGCATCCATCATCTTTTTAAGTTCATCTTGCATTTTCAGTGCCAAAGTAGGGTTCACAGGCCTTAATTTCTACCTAAAAGGTTTAGTGCCTTCCTTTAATAGTATTTCATGTTGAAAGAGATCTTCTCTATAAGCCTTCAAATCCTCATAAGACCATGCAAAAACATGTCTAAATTTTTTGAGAAGATCAATCAAATTCTTTCTAGTTCTTGGGGACAAACACTTACCTATGTAAACATTTTTTGGTTCTTAGCTTGTTCCTAGATTCACTTCCTCCAAATCATTTACCTTGTCAACAATTCTAGAAACACAAGCCCTCTCCTTATTATCAAATGTCCTTTCAAGAGAAACCAATCCCCTTGGGATCCTATTTGACTTTAGTTGCAAAACTTCCATCCCAAGAACATTTTCTTTTCCATTTCTGATATCGACATAAGTACTAAAATCCATTTCTTGACCATTAAAGTGAGAATCACACTGCAAAAATCTTAATATGTCTTGATCATCAGAAAATACTTGCCAATTCTCAATATTATCTAGGATAGAAGGCCTAGACTTACATTCAATTTTGGATATCCCTGCAAAGGTAATATCCTCTAGCCTTAATGCTATGTTTTCTAGTAAGTTAGCCATCCTATTTTGGCTTCTATCCACCCAATCAATACCAAAGGCACTGAAATCTTCAATTTCATCCCAAACAAGATTTCTATATTGTTTCAGCTTTTGATTCTTTGATGCATACTTTGATCTAATCTGAGAAACTATTAACTCAGAGTCACCAATCACCCTAAGATGTTTGATCCCATGTTTTGATGCTTGTCTCAAACCAATCATTAGGGCCTCCTATTTAGCAAAATTATTTGTGCAAGGGAACAAGAGATTGAAAGAAAACTTAAAAGTATTACCACTTGGGGATATCAATAGCACTCCTGCTCTAGCACCTTCCTTTGAACTTGCTCCATCAAAATACAGGGTCCATAATACATTACCTTCTGCCATGTTACTCTTATCATCAGCCAGAAAGATAGGCTTGACCTTCTCTTGCATCTCTCTCTCCTGAACTTGGAAAGAACCAATTTCAATGTCCACAAAACAATTCATATTGTCCTCTTCATCCTCCTCAATCATATGTGGAGTTCTAGCTTCCCTTGAAATTTTCACATTTTCACCTTCAATGCTGAAAGTGGCAAAGGACAAGTCACATTGAATACTTCCTCCCATGGAGGCACTCCACTTTCTAGATAACAACATTCCATATTGAGGGGGAATGTCAACTACAAGAACACTCATAGTTAATTGTTTGTCAGGAAATGTAGCTAATTTATAAGGCAAAGCCTTGATGGTACCAATAACTGGCACTTCTCTTGAGTCCATAGCCTAGCATCTCCCATGAGGTGTATCAACCTTTAGTCCTAGTGAGTTCATGACCTCTACATGCATGATAGTGTTTGATGCTCTAGAATCAATCATGCAATTCTTCAATAATTTTCCATTTATCATAAGGGAGAAGAAAAAAGCATCAACTATCCCTGATGTAGTATTTACAATGTTTGCATCCAAATACCTTTGAGGAATCTCAGAGACAATTTCTTCATTTTTACTGTCAGGTGTGTCATCTAAAGTAGCCACATGCTTGTCACCTCCATTCATTTCTTGGACCTTTATGGAAGAGGCACCATTTACCCAATCCAAGGCCTTGACCTTGTGCTCTTCTATTCTCGTCATTTTTAACAATGGAACCTAGACAATTATTTTTGAAAGCAATTTAGTCATGTCAACAATGGGAAAATAAGAATGGTTGCCCATATCTTCCTTCATCTCAGAGATACCTTTATCCTCTTTTTGGACAATCAAGTCAAAGTTACTCTTTTGTACAAATTCATCTTCCCTTTGAGGTATGGGGACAACTACTTCTGATGTCTTTACTTTATTCTTAGGTGCTGTAGTGGGCCCATTCTTCCTTTTTATTTTAACTTGACTGACAACACTAGCACCCTTTTCTATTTCCTCATGTTGTTGTGTGTTCCTTTCAAAATTCTTGATAAACATGCTACCTGGTTTACCACTTGTACCTCCAACTGTCTTGCTTCTCAAATTGTAATTACTCCTAGCTTGAGTGACCATGTCTGCAGTGATTTGTGCAATTTCCTCATTAGAGGGTCTCCTTAAGGAAACATGTTCCTCACACTTCACTGCACCACATCCAACATCATCAAATTCTTCCTCCTCATCAGTAGAGTCAACCTCATCCCATGCATGTGAAGAAGTCATTCCACAACCACTTTTATCATATTGTTCTTGGTTATCAAGTAAATTCAAAGCAATAACACAATGCTCTGGACTATGAGGAGATTGACAAATAGTACACCATGGGATATCATCATTCATGTTAACTGAATTTCTTTGCAAAGGATCAAGGATCCTACTATCAGGCCTATCTTGCTTGGTTGGGAAGATGGGCTTGCCATCTTTCCACTAAGTATTATAAGGGTAATTTTGCATTCTTGGCTGTCTGCTAAAATTGTTTGGAACTGACCTATCCATAGCCATAGCCCTATTGTTTCCTTTCTCACTAGGCTTTAGTCCTTCTAAAGCCTTCAAAATTTGTTTTAGATTGTCATCCTCCTTGGGCTTAGAGTCCGCAGACCTTTCCATTTCTTTCTTATTTTGCATTTGAGGCCTATAATCATCTCTTCTTCCTATTTTTCCTAATATTCTTCTATTAATTTCTATGTTGATGGCCAACTTGTAAGCTTCCCAAAGATTTCTAGGGTTCTTATCCCTTAAGAGGTAACCCATCTTTGCATCAAAAGCATTTAAGTATGTCACAAGACACACCCTATCATCTAATCTGATAAATTGTAGTAGCCTATGCATAGCCTTTTGGAATCATATATTAAATTCAAGGACCTCCTCATTTTGATTTTTCTTTATGTTATTGAATTCATTCAAGATAAAACCCTCATTTGTTTTATCTCCATAATGCTCTTTGAAACAATTCTTGAATTCATTCCAAGATCCTATACTAGCATGGGGTAATCCTCTAAACCAATCCCTAGCATCCCCTGTCAGAGATTGTACAAATAGCTTCATTATGAAATCATCAGGCTCAATATTATAGTCATCTATTACATCCATAAAAATTTTTTAGATGTTCTTCACATGTAATGACATTGTTTCCAGTAAACTTAGGGAGTTTCTTTCTAATTTCATCAGGAATTATATTAGGATAACCAGGAATACCAAGAAAGATAAGTTGCTTGTACCTTTCATGAATAGGAACTCCATGTGGTGGGTCCATTCCTTGAAATGTAGATGTCTTTGTGTTTGAACCATCAAGAATTTTAGTAGCACCTGGAATACCATTTGTTTGAGCTGCAAGGTTACCATGATTTCCATCTTGCCCCAAGAAAGAAGCAACAACATTTGAAGGTACTGAGGTATGCTTGAGAAAATCAATCTTCTTCCTCATTTCCGTAGCAGAAGCCTCCAACTCTGCTTTCTCAAGCTCTTTATCTAATATTTCCTTTTTTCTTCTAGCCATCTCAAGGTCTACATCTAATCTCAACCCTTGATCTAATGGGTTTTCCACATGAATCTATTCACTAATCTGCACTCTAATAGTTTTTTGTTTTCCCTTATCTCTAGGTCTAGTTATCTCATGTGTTTTATACACAATAGGTTGTTCCTCTACTCTTTCAAGCTCTGGGACAAAGTTAATTGCCTCCAAATCTAACAACTATCTCTTTAACTGATCAACCCTTATCATTGCTTGTCTTACTTTATCTTCTTTATCTTTTTCTCTCTGTTTCCTGATGGCAACTTGTTCTTGGACCCTTCTTTCCAATTCATAGACCTCTTCAAAGATCTCTTCTGATTCTGGGAGAGTAGTCTCAAACTCATCATCTCCCACTTGAATTTCATCCTCATACTGGTTCAATCCCAAATCAACTGCCTCTTCATATTCTGAATTATTTTCTTCTTGACCAAGCTTGATTTGAGTCCCTTGTCTTGTATCTTTCTTATTTCTCCAAGTATGAGAGACACTTCTTCTCTTCTTTCCTCCCCTTGTCTGACTAGGCCTAGAAGTGCTTGGAATACCTTCTTCCATTATATCTTCAGGATGCTCCTTTCTTCGAGCCCTAGTAGCTCTATAACTCATTTGATAAAATAAATCCACTGACTAGCACTACTACCGAGATGTTTGAGTCACCACCCAAGTATATTGGGAATATTACAATACAACTTCCTCACTTTACAAAATACCCAAATGAGCTAGATAAGACAAGGGATAAGAATAACCTTGTTTCTTCCAATGATGAGCCACTAGTTACAATAAACTTGTGCAACATTTCCCTAGTAGAGTTTCCATCTTGTTGGTGTTCAAAATGACACTTATACTCTCAGGCTCCCAATATACCCTTAGATAGATTTTAGGAATGGTTAGCTCCAAAATGTATAGGGATCTTAGGGTAACTGGACCAACTGTAGGGACAAGACTTCCCTCTTTTGCTTTACGCTCTGCAAAACCAAGGCGGGTGCATCTAACCCAGTGAAAATTATACTTCACACACCAAAGACTGGGTCTACACAATAGATTGAATAGTAAGAAAGTGCTAAATGCTAACCTTACATTCATTGACTCTCCATTACTATAGGGTAGAACATTACAACCAAAGACTTAAAGTTTAGGAATGGTTCTAAATTTATGTGTTTGAATCATAACAACCTCAATCAATACATGTTAATTAAGAAGTACTCATCTAGGCCAGTGCCTTATCCATTGGGAAGAATCTCTTAGACAAACTATACACACACACACCAGAGTATATCTAAGATTCAAAGCCATAAACACATTTACAATCTCCTTTACTACTTATAGAATATCCTTACATAGACAAGAGATAAATCTATGTCCCATCCAGAGCATTGTTTCATCTAATCCTAGATCTAAACTCAAGAATGAAGACACATACATAAATTAAAATGCAATGAACTAGAAAGCTAAAAATCTATCTGTGTTGACACAAAGGACATAGAAGAATCATGTTTCTGCATTAAGTATGAAGAATCCTCAAGTGTATACAATCAGTCCAAGAAAACCATGCTTGCAAATTATAGCTTAGACCTAAAAATTTCTTTCTATTGTCAAAAAATACTAAAACAAATCATTACCATTCAGACTGAGAAGAGGACTCACAACCAAAAGATTTGAATACCTAACTCCCAATAATATCGAATGATCATAAAAAATCCCTTTATACCAAGGTAACAATACAAGCATAATGATCATTCCCAATTCAAAAATTCAAAACCACCTAACACCATAGAGGAGTTAACACAGACATGATAGGGACCAAGCTACAGTCGGCAAGCTCAAAAATAGTTCAATTTCAATAGCTATCTAGTCCTGTACCAGTCCCAAGTACAAAATAATCACAAAACCTAGGAAATATAGCCAAAATGATCCCTACAACACATCTTGAGTATTGCTTCATTTACTTTCCCATGGCAAGACATTCCTCTGCAACTACCCATGGTAGCCTGGACCACACTGCAATAGTTGACAACCATTTCCACCTACTCTAGCCACTCAAAAAATTGAATTCTAGTACTTTTTTTTGTTGCAAACCCTCTGCAGAAATTTGAATTTGAATATAAATGGTCACTTTATGGAACCTGCAGTAGATCGATGGTCCTCACTCAAATCTTAGTCAACTTTAAGTCGTGGCCATCTGATTATTCCATTTCACGGGTTATGTTTTTACTTTATAAAAATATGGTGAATAGGCAACTAAAAGACCTTTCACCCATTCATGAGAACTTTAAGAACACAGCTAAACTATTTAGCAATTACATGACCACTATTCACCAAATCGCTAAGTCTACAAGACCTCTGCTAAAACAATACGCAAACTAGTGAACACTTGAAAAATTTGTCAAAACCACTACATTTTATCCATTCTGCCAAGAACACCAGGAAAGCTAACTAGGCCTGCACAAGAAGATTAAGGGTCATCTTAAGATCTCATAGACCCCCAAGATTCTATTAGAACATACACCATTTGTTGATTAAGAATCTTACCCTGCTTGAAAGAAAACTGGCCCCACTAACACAAAACAATCAACAACACGTGGATCAATCAAAACACTCTGAGTTAGCTCCACCTGACACTGGGACCACCACCAAAGAAACATCTGGGACAAATGAGATCAATGGCTAGCATAAGATCTCAAGCCTCTGACAAATTCGATGAGAACTTACGCCCATTGTTGGATGAATTACGGATGTCAGGACTCTCTGAGCCATTAGAGAATTAGGTCCCACTGACACATGCTGAGTTGTTTACCCATGGACCAATAGGAAAATGTTGACATGCCACACCTGGTAGTTAGGACCCACCAAGAACTTTATACCACCTAAAAGATCAGATGGCTAGCGCAAGATCTAAAAGGCTCCAAAGATTCTATGCGCTTATACACCAATTGTCGATCAGGAATCATCTGATTGAGATGCCGAGCCTACCGTGCCTTATAGGATATTTCAATGAATGATAGACTGCCATGTGAGCCTACCTAGTAGTGGACCCACTTGCATTGAAAGGGTTATGTCATGGAAATGAATCAATGATTGTCTCATCTTCGCAAGCCTCTGACACATCGCTTGAGAATATCCACCCACCGTCAGATCAAGATGTTGTCAGATCCATTACGACTAGGAAACATTAAGCCAAAAGCATAGGAAATATTAAAGCATTGACTTAGGAAAAGATTTTAATTTTAGAAGGCAACAGACTTAGGAAATAAAAGGCCACCAGGGGTAGAAAACTTAGGCAAAAATAAAGGGGACCCCGCCACACATAAAAACCTAACCACGCGACATGAAAAGAAGACCTTTTAAAAGACACATGTGGATATAAGGTTTTAAGTCACCCCAAAAAGTAACATGAAATTAGAATAGGGCCAGTGTATAACAAAGGGTATTTTTCACCAACGGCTAGTTTTTTTGAAAATTTGCAAGCGGTTCAAGGCCAGAGACACAAAAATGACTGCAGAGACCAAAATAAAAAGGGGAGAACCATGAAAATTTTATAGAGTGCTAAAAAAATGCTTTCCAACTACACATAACCAGATTCTATCTCAATTAGGAGATATCATCCGATTACCACAAACTGCTACTCAAGAACACTACTTGAATATTGGTTCCACCAAGATGCTCATAACTTCCATTAATAAATGAATTACTATCTGCACTCTTAACCATAAACCTATAACACAACATAGAATAAGTCCTTAACATTGCATAGCTTGATCTCTAATATCCCACATGTGCTAACCCAAACATTGACTACTCCTCTGCTATCCTTTAGTAGATCATTGTGTTGACATCAATGACAATCACAGTCATGAATGCAACAATAATAGCTACAAAATGGCTGCTAATACTCCCATAGGATATATTCAACATTCATTGCTAACAAAACTCTCCATTTTCCCTTACAATTCTGATAGCTACCAGAATTATTGTTGCAGACACAATATTCACTCTATTAGCATGTTGGAACTTATAACCAAGTATCATAGACATTATCTTTATATCCTTCTCCTCTATCATCTCAATTTTCATGCCGCACTTATCACTATGGGACTTACAAGCTTTCTCAACTTGTTTCCTTACATCCTTACCAGTAGGAAGAATGGCACCAGTCTTGGATAGTCCTATCATCTCATAAATGAGATCTGAAGTAATTCGAACTAAAACTTCTCCTATCCAAAATAGGTCATCATGTATGTTTCTCAGTAGGATGTTAATCCATTTGGATTCATAGAACTCAAATGCAGTCGCATACTCAAAAATTAGGTGATTTTAAAGGTGCATGAAATCATCTATGAATTTTATGTTTGGTTTCATCATTGAATCTAATTGTGACCTAATCCTATCCAATCCTACAAGTTCCTTTTTGTAGTATATCTATACGTGTATGTCTTCTATGTGCATAACTCCCATCACAGTTCTAGAGAATACCCCTTCCAAATAATCTAGGAACAACTTAAAGGGATTCTTCTTGAAAATGTATCTCTTCCTTTCAGTAACATCAAACACAACTGGAGTGGCCATTACTTAATTGATCAATCACTCAAATAGGTTTCCAAAGGGTTTTTGAACCATCGCATCCAAGCTAGGGTTCTGCAATAATTTTCACACTTCTTTGTTGATAAACCAACTACAATCTTCCAACATTAACTACTTGATCTCTTGTTCTCTCCAACGGCTTGAACTTGAATGCAAATGTGTGGATAATGGATCTCTGGTGAGTACAACTTTATGTAATTAATGCTTTCCACCATAATACAGAATGTAACATAGAATTCAATATTCATTCCTATTGACAATTAGACTGTGTGATCTTGCATACAACATCAACTAGTATAAAAAAATCATAACCAAAGGCCCATACTTTTAGGGTGAGTATAATAGTCACATAGTGGTCTAGAGCTAATCTATCTCCCCCTATGACCATGAGGGTCATTCATCCAGAAGTAGAACGTGTGTCCATTATAGATACATCCATTAAATATTCATCAACATTATCTTTCCTTACTTCCATCCAAATCTTTCTCACCTCTTTTGTAGCTTTCACAAACTTGACTTCTCCAAATTCATCCAAAATTGATCCTTGAGACTTCTTAAGTCTTTCTTGTCTTTGCACTTGTGATCTGCAAAACTTTGAGATGTGTCCAATCTTGCTACAAGAGTGACAAATGATTTGAGGCGTTATATTCCTCATTTCATTTATGTGAGTTACCATATTTCATTGTCTAGTTGTGTGACCATTATAATTGCATATCTGACATATAATGTTTTGAGGACTTTTAACATTCTGTTGTGGTTAATTTCTCTGATTTTGTTGAGTTTGATTTCTTTGATTTGATCTACAATTCACAGCTTTGTGACAAAACTTATTGCATGAATAATAATAACCATTGAAAGGTCTTACTTATTTACAATATCTTGCTATATGTCCATTCTTGTTACAGGCATAACAAGTTTGGTTTACTAGCTTGCGTTCATCCTTAGATGGTTCTACTTTAGCTTCAGTATGATTTTTAGTCTTTTTAGCTTTTGTAGATCCTTCAGTTGCTTTCATTATTTCTCGCATATCATTGATTTGATTTTATGCTTCATTGAATCCAATACTAGTGGTATCTCCTTTAATCTTTTTTGCATATAACTATGACTCTATTAGATCCTTACTTGTGTGCAATTTGTCAATATGATTCTTTGCTTTTGTTAATTTAGATGCCACCTTTTTCTTGATGTTTTCTAACTCCAAGATTTTCATGTTTGTTTTCCTTAGTTCTTCATCCAACTGTTTGTTTTCTTTAATCTACTCTTCATAAGCTTCCTTATTGTTAGTTAGCATTTCATCCAACTCTTCAATCTAATCCTTCAGAGACATATTTTCTTCATTAAGCTTTTTTACCATTTTTCCCAAATTATTGTTTGAACAATCTTTCAAATCTTTTCTTAGTTTCTTGATGAATACTTGTGCACCACTAACCTTCAATTTCCTTTTCAAATCTATCAAGGTCTTCAAGAGCTACTTCAAGATTATTCTTCAGATGTTTTACTTCTCCTATATCAATAATCTTCTCAAGTGGTTAAACTTATCTTCAGAGGACCAAAGCTCTAATACCAATTGTTAGGAATAGGAATACTGAGAGTAGGGTAGGGTGAATCAGTGTTCTATATTATTAATATTTTTCTTCTTCTTGAAACTTAGCCCAATTACTTAATTGCCGAACTGAATATTAAAGCATGTAAAGTAAACAACCATAACACATAACACATGATATGATTACAAGGAAAGATTGGCCAAAGGATAAACCCCGGTGGGAACTAATACCCACTAATAATTGTACTTGTGTATTATGAACCTATTAATGTTCCTTTGCCCTATTTGGAGCAGTGATTATAATGCTTTAGTAAAATGACCTTGTCAAGGGTCAGACCCTGTTAGGAGTCTTGAAGTAGAAAACCCTATTAGGGATGGAAGGCTCACTGCCATAGCTCACTTCTCAATAAGGAAGGCTACAACCTCTTGGATATTAGATACACACTATATCTGCAATGGTGAACTACTGCTATGACACTACTTGTCTAATCAGTTCCTTTTGTGCGCTGATGCTTTAACCTCTTGTAAAGTTGTATATCATACTTCTGCTCAAGTATTCCATCTTCTATCAATTCTGCATGCTCAAATTGCTGGAAACTAAATTGAAACAATTGTTGTATTGTCATTGATGTCAAACCTTTATTGGTAAGATTGTTGCTACTTAGGAAATTACTATATCTATTTGAGTGTTGCTAAGAGGGCTAAGCAAGGTTGGTAACAATAGCACCTAAGGAAAGGTTGAGTTATCTTGATACTAAAAAGTGTACTTGACTATGTTGCACTATGATGAGATAATGTATTTTTTTTATCGTAGTAAGACTGAAGACTAAACTGGTAGGCTTAACTAAGCAAAGAATGGAAAAATAATGTTTAAGTTGAGTGATGTTAGTGTGGACCAAGTAGTATATGCCGAGAAAAATTATAGTGTCGACCGAGCACCACTAAATTGCCGAGGAAGACAGTGCAAGTTGAGGAGACAATTTTAGTATTGACAGAGCATTCTACACGAAGATCGAGTGAACAATCACAGTATTGACTGAGCATCAACAATTTTATATTTGAAGAGAATTTAATTTTGGAGTCGACATTGTTGAAATCTTGGATTATGTAAAATGTGTTGACTTTATTTATTGATTGTTTGGAAGCATTAAATGCTTTGTAAAATGTTTTATTGTAAATCTTTAAGAGATTTGAGATGATTCTAGAAAAGGAGCTGAAGAACATAAAGTGGGTAGATTCAATGAATTTGACCTAACCCTAAGATCTATGAATGAGATTTTGTGGAAAAAGATGAGTTAACCTAATTGATGAAAATATAAGGGAACCTAAACATTGTGATATGTACGCACATGGTGAATGGAGAATGCTGGAAGAGGAAATTTTTATTGACTTAATAAGCAGAAAAAGCCAAAGGAGAATGGTGGTGATTGCTTGAAGAAAAGTTTTGAGAAGTTCAGAGATGGAAATGGAAAAGTTTCAAAGTCAGTAAACCAACATTAGTGTATGGAATTGGATTTGATATTTGCAAAGTGAGTTGTATATTTTTCAGATATTACTGCTGCTACTTTCTAACCATTGTAACAGTCAAAATCCTTTTAGCAAAGGTTGACCTAACAGTCATATGTTAAATCCTTTGAACAAGGTTTCATTCTAATGGAGTTTATGTAAGTCCTATGAATAGGCTCACTTTTAACAGGGTGATTGAAATCCTTTAACCGGGTCACATTTGATAGTGTGTATTGTAACCTTTGACAGGGTTGGCTTTTTACCAAGCTCACTTTAGAAAAGTGAAAATAATAGTAGCATGTTACAAAGTGGTTTTTCCCAAATTGGGTTTCCACTATAAAACCTAGTGTTTATACTTGTGTGAATGTTTAGATCTGAACATTGCTATGTTTTACAAGTTAAGTTACAGCTAGGTAGTGAACTACATTGTTAGATGTTTCTATTATTGAATCAGTGATGACCGAGTTTGTTTTGGTTTTGGATTTTATTTAAGGATAATTTTATGAGATTTTTGTTATACACTGAGTTTGCACCTTTGAGAAAGAAACTTTCTTTTTACAATTGCTAGATTTTGAGCTCAAAATCTCTAGAAAAAGAATATATACATCACTCAACTACACGTAGATAGGAGTCCAAAAATTAACCAGGGTTACAAGATTTACAATTTAATAATAAAACCTAGGTCGAACAAGTCTAATCATAAATGCTTTTCTGAAAATATCCCAATAGATCAGATATTCATCCTTGCATGCCCATTCTTGTACTAAAATTGCCTGCATATAAACAACCTGGATCCAACAACCTTTCATGCAACAAGCCCACCATGAATGCAAACTAGCACCTTGTCATTAAGGCTCCAAATCTGATCTTTGCAATGAATTTGAATCTAAAATATAGATGGCACCAGCTCTTGAAGTTTCATCGGTGCAAGAACACCGACACCATACCCCAGGAATAAGAATTCAACCTGTAACGGCCACCCAGATCTCCTTTAACATCTTCATAAACTTCCACCACCCTTAGAAATCAATTCCAAGCTACCCTGCCACTTCACATACAGCCTGCAGACAAGCACTGGCAAAAAACCCGGGCTCGAGTTTGCACTGCTTGAAAATATGGTTGGCTGCATGATCGCATGAGCCCAAAAGACCGCATGTGATCATGTGACTAACCATTAAGATGCTGCCACATAGACACCCAACACCACCAAACCTACCACCTATACCACATGGCCAAGAAAAACTAACCATGCCGACCGGACCCACAGCAACATGAGCAGGAAAACTAGAGAATCCAATGGTGGTCGCATGATTGCATGGGATCAGAAGATCCCATGCGAACATGCAACCATCGTATATCTTGAATCTATGGGGCCACATGCTACACCTCCAGCCTACCTGCAAATGTACACGTCACCACTAAAACCACTGCTAACCATTTGAAGACTTTCGTTGACCGGTGAAAGCCTGTCGCATGGTCGCATGATGCTCCCTATCAGATTCCTTGACAAGTCAAACCCACGAGCCACCGAGACACCCATCAGATGGTTGTCGCATGATCACATGGGATCAAAAGATCCCATGAGATCATGCAACCACCATTAGATCTCATCTACCACCACTCACAAGCTTTGGGCCCACCACCAACTAGTCGCAACAGCACGGATAATAGCTAGTTGCATGTTCACATAGCCTAAGAAAGGGCTATGTGATCATGTGACAAGCACATGTAGCTCTTTGAAAACATCAACTAGGACCCACCTGGTCGGAGTTGTGCACTTAAGAAAAATGCCAATGCTGAAGAAGAAGTGAGAAGTGTAGAAGGTTGAAAACAACTAAGGTTTTCACTCGATAGTCAAAAACATAGAGAGTTTTCAGATTGAAGGTCGAAAACATAGAGAGTTTATGACACTGAACACTTTTGGAACCCTGTGACCTAAGCACTTCCTGCAAGCTTTAAAATTGAATATCTTCCTGGGTATTGTGATTTAGCATGTGCGATCTGGATAGGAGTTTGACAACACATTGATGATCATGGGGCCAAGATCACAAACCTTGAAACCTTGTAGATCTACTTCGCAAACTAAAACAAGCTTGTGGCCAAAATTGAATGACAAGGAAATTTTGGGTAACATTTTGGTGACTTCTATAGGATGTCAGCTTGCTAGACATTAGACCAGTGACCTTAACATAATCCATTGGGCATAGGAGTCAATTCAAGAACACAAAACTTTGACAAAGAGACAAAAAATTATGCTCGAGCACTTCTTGGAAAATAGGAAAAGCTAACCTAGAAAACTAGAAGAAAGTAGGAAAAACTAACCTATCCTAAACTAACCAGTGTAGAAACTTGGTTAAACAAAACCATTCACTGGTATGTTGAAATAATTCCCCATCGTCCTTAGGGTATTGTACTTTGGAAATTTGATGCTGACAAGGAGGATATGGAACACAAAAATACACTAAACTACCTGGCATCTCAACCTTTGAAATTTGTAGTCCATATCACAGCTGACATTCTCGTAGGGAGGCTAAAAAAATTGAATGGGCTTTTGGTCTCCAAGGAATGGGCCTTTGTCATCACCCTCCATGATGGTTTTCCATACCATCTCTTCTTCTGCAGTTAGAGGATCATCTTCTTCTTTAGTTTGAAAAGCTAATAGCTCATCTAAGCTATCAGCCTGAGGAAGGCTCACAGGAAAAACTCTTTCAATAGCATCAAGCTTCACACAAAAATATTCTATGATGCAATCAAAATAATCCTCTAAAGGGTTATTTTCATCTTCCTTGTTCTGGCTCATCATGGTGACCAAAGCTAAGTCACCAAATATACTTGAATATTAACCTCTAAAAGGTCTATATTATGCAATCAGTATATCAGAGATAGCATAATTTTTAACATGAATCTGAACTTCAGTCCCACCAGGCATGCCAAAAATGTTATACACTAAGTTTTCACCTCTGAGAAAGAAACTTTATTTTTACAATTGCTAGATTCTGAACTCAAAAGCTCTAGAAAAAGTATATAAACATCACTCAATTGCACACAGGCAGGAGTCCAAAAATTAACCAGGGTTATAAGATTTACAATTTAATAATAAACCCTAGGTCGAACAAGTCTGATCATAAATCCTTTTCTAAAAATATCCCAACAGATCAGATATTCATCCTTGCGTGCCCATTCCTGTATTGAAATTGCCTGCAGATAAACAACCTAGATCCAACAACCTTTCCTACAACAAGCCCACCATGAATGCAAACTGGTACCTTGCCATTAAGGCTCCAAATCTAATCTTCATAATGAATTTGAATTTAAAATACAGATGGCGCTAGCTCTTTAAGCTTCATCGGTGCAAGAACACCAAAACCATACCCTAGGAATAAGAATTCAACCTACAACGACCACCCAGATCTCCTTTAACATCTTTGTAAACTTCCACCACCCTTAGAAATCTATTCCGAGCTACCTTGCCACTTCAAATACAGCCTACAGACAAGCACTGGCAAAAAAATTGGGCTCGAGATTACACTGCTTGAAAATATGATGTAGTACAAGGTAGGAGAATCCCCAATGGAGATGTCCTAGCCCCCAGCAAATAAATACACACAAGAATATATTAACAATACAAAGATATAGATCCACACAATGCCAATACTCATAATAGAATCATCATATTTTCATCCAACATGCTCGACTGTAAGGCCTTTCAGGTTACGACCAAATATAATGCAATTACAATAGAAACTCCACAAGATCTCACAAGATCCAAACCAAACCCTAGCTAGCCCAGATCCACACACTGGTAGGAACCCCCAAGGAATATCTAAACTTGTGCTCGCAAGCCCACCAAGCAATCTCCTTGTTTCCCAAGCCGCAGCTACTAGCTCCTCTCAAAACTCGCTCCTCTACCTCTTCCTCTTCTACAAGATGGATCAATGATGACTAAAGACTTCCCCCACAACCCCTACTTATACCAATCTAAGCCACAGGTCAGCCCTGAACATAAATTAAATACAAATACCTAAATTAAATGCCACAAGTTGGCCAACAATAATAATTAAATGCCCAAAATAGATGTCTTAGTAAAATCACAATATCTCCTAGCTCCGAATGAATTATAACTTGTTCTTCAAACATTAGGTAGAAATATAGGCCCTCTTCAAACCCTAAAATTTTTAGCCTCTAACTCTTTGTGGAAAATTACTTATATAGCCTGAAAGAGACACCAAATTCCTAAGCAAGACCAAACTCCTCCTAGGCCATGCTGAGCAACCAAGACCATGCCAAGTTCCATTAAATACATTAAAACCAATTACCCAAGAACCAAGTGGGTTTATCCAACTTTACCAAACCCCTCACATATGAAAATAAGTGCACATGACTCCATCAAATTTCCAAAACATGCAGGATAGCCAACTACCCTGGGATGCTCCTGCATCAGACTCCCCAAGTGTGAAAAGAAGTATGCCTCATACTTTGATGCTAGATGAAATATCTGCAACCATCTTCATCTTCACCAAAGGGTTCCACTCCAACAGGGACAATATAACCAACATGCAAATCACCCAAATCCACATCCATCTGTCAACCACTAGAATCTCAACCATCCAATCAACATGTTCACTCCCAGGAACAAACTAAACATAGTGCCTCACCGACATTCTCTGTAGTTGATCGCTACCAACAACAACAATATCCTTGAACATGAAATCCATGTCACCAACATGTAAGCTCAAATCCACAATAGAAGCAACATATAAATCCTCAACCATGTCAACCACCAACAGGTCCACATCAGGAACATACAGATCTGTAGTATCATGTAGATCCTCAACCACATCAACAACTAGTGAATCCACACCAGCAATAGCCATATCAACAACATCCATATCACCAACATATGGATCATCACCCTTAGCAACCTGATTATCCACGACCAAGTGCTCCATAATTTCCATGTCAGACTCAACCAACTGATCATGAAAACCAACCTCAATCACATCATCAACAAGGTTAGGAAGCTCCATAGAAACATCCACAAGTTTCTCCATAGGTTCTGAATTAGCCTCCACACACTGATAAACAAAACCAACTTCCATATCAACCTTGCTATGCCCTCTTCTCTCTCGAACAAGTCTTCTAACTGGCCAGACAACTCGCTTCCTGATCGGTAGACTCCAGCTCCATAGTTTCAAGATCTCTCAAACTGTCTTATGAAATTTATCCAGAGATGGATCACTCTCAACCATCCCTTCCTTAACTTGATTAGTCAATCTAGCTTCCAACTGAGCACAAGTCTTTGAAATATTCTTCTCCACCACATCATGGAGTTTTGCAATCATCTCAAGGTCCAATATTCTTAGAGCCATCTTCTAAGATCTTCGCAAACCCTCTACAACAAATCACCAACTAGATCCAACCTTCAACTAGGTCCTAGTGCAAATTGCCTCACATTAGGTGCTTTGTCCACATACTTAGGAACAACCTTCACTCTGAAAAACTCCACCCAAGGTCCTAGTGTAAACTGCCTCACATTTGGTGCTCTGTCCACACACTCAGGAACAATTATGATCTGATACCACTTGATGCAGTGCAAGGTAGGAGAATCCCTGATGGAGATGTCCTAGCCCCTAGAAAATAACCACACACAAGAATATATTAACAATACAAAGATATAGATCCATACAATGCCAATACTCATAATAGAATCATCATATTTTCATCCAACATGCCCGGCTGTAAGGCCTTCTGGGTTATGGCCAAATATAATGCAATTACAATAGAAACTCCATAAGATCTCACAAGATCCAAACCAAACCCTAGCTAGCCCAGATCCACACACTGGTAGGAACCCCCAAGGAAGATCTAAACTTGTGCTCACAAGCCCACCAAGCAATCTCCTTGTTTCCCAAGCCGCAGCTACTAGCTCCTCTCAAAACTCGCTCCTCTACCTCTTCCTCTTCTCCAAGATGGATCAATGATGACTAAAGACTTCCCCCACAACCCCTACTTATACCAATCTAAGCCACAGGTTGGCCCTAAACATAAATTAAATACAAATACCAAAATTAAATGCCACAAGTCGGCCAACAACAACAATTAAATGCCCAAAATAGATGTCTTAGTAAAATCACAATATCTCCTAGATCCAAATGAATTAGAAATTTTTCTTTGAACCATAGGTAGAAATATAGGCCCTCTTCAATCCTTGAAATTTTTAGCCTCTAACTCTTTGTGGAAAATTGATTATATGGCCTGAAATAGGCACTGAATTCCTAAGCAAGACCAAACTCCTCCTAGGCCATGCTGAGCAACCAAGACCATGCAAAGTTCCATTAAATACATCAAAACTAATTACCCAGGAAGTAAGTGGGTTTATCCAACTCTACCAAACCCCTCACATATGAAAATAATTCCACACAACTCCATTAAATTTCCCAAACATGTAGGATAGCCAACTACCCTGGGATGTTCCTGCATCAAAATATGGCTGGTCGCATGATCGCATGAGCCCAAAAGACCACATGCAATCATGCAACTGACCACTAAGATGCTGCTACATAGACATCTAGCCCCACCAAACCTGCCACCTATACCATGTAGCCAAGCCAAACTAACCACGCTGACCAGACCCATAGCAACATTGACTAGAAAACTAGAGAATCCAATGGTGGTCACATGATCGCATGGGATCGGAAGATCCCATGAGAACATGTGACCACCATAGATCTTGAATCTACGGGGCCACATGCTACACCTCTGACCTACCTAAAAATGTACGCATCACCACTAAAACTAC
This sequence comes from Chamaecyparis obtusa, assembly GCA_027943335.1. Lineage (NCBI taxonomy): Eukaryota > Viridiplantae > Streptophyta > Pinopsida > Cupressales > Cupressaceae > Chamaecyparis > Chamaecyparis obtusa. The sequence continues at coordinate 784,866 of BSBK01004606.1, forward strand.
TACTGACCATTTGAAGACTTTCATTGATCGGTGAAAGCCTATCTCATGGTCGCATGATGCTCCCTATCGGATTCCCTGACACATCAAACCTAGGAGCCACCAAGACACCCATCAGACAGTTGTCACATGATCGCATGGGATCAAAAGATCCCATGAGATCATGCGACCACCATTAGATCTCATCTAGCACCACTCGCAAGCTTTGGGCCCACCACCAATTGGTCGCAACAGTGCAGATAATGACTAGTCACATGTTCACATAGCCTAAAAAAGGGCTATGTGATCATGCAACAAGCACATGCAGCTCTTTGAAAACATCAACTCAGACCCACCTAGTCGGAGTTGCACACTTAAGAAAAATGTGAATGCTGAAGAAGAAGTGCAAAGTGCAAAAGGCCAAAAACAAATAAGGTTTTCACTCGATGGTTGAAAACATAGAGAGTTTTCAGACTAAAGGTCGAAAACATAGAGAGTTTTTGACACTAAACACTTTTGGAACCCTGTGACCTGAGCACTTCCTGCAAGATTTAAAATTGAATATCTTTCTCAGTATTACAATTCAACATGTGCGATCTGGACAGGAGTTTGACAACACATTGATGATCTTGGGGCCAAGATCGCAAACCTTGAAACCTTATGGATCTACTTCACAAATGAAAACAAGCTTGTGGCTAAAATTGAATGACAGGGAAATTTTGGGTAACAATTGTTTTATACATCAAGACCTGAGAACAACTAATTCATCCCCCCTCTTTGTTGTTCTAAATCATATTAACAATTAGTATCAGAGCTTAGTTGCTTATTATTAGTGTTGACAGATATCAAGTTTAAAGGGGCTTGAAGCAAATGATCAGGATGTATAAGAAGGAGGTACCAATGTTGAACAAAGAAAATTTCCCTGCATGGCAAAGCTTGATGAAGCTGCATCTGGCTAGTATTGGTGACTCTGCAAAGTACTACATTGAGAACAACTATGTCTCACCTATTGCACCTTTGACTACCAAAGAAATGAGAGCTAAGCAAGAACATAATCAGGCAATGCTAGAAATTGCATCTGCCCTAAGCTATCCAGAATTTGAGGACATTAAGGACTATACAACTAAAAAGGATATGTGGGACACTCTTACAAGGATCTATGGTGGTGACTTGAATGTGATGAAAGCAAAGGCTGAGAGTCTTAGAGGTAAGTTTGATGAAATGAGAATGCAAGAAGGTGAAAACATTGCACAATATTGTAGTAGAATAAAAGAAGTTGTGAATGGTATTAGAGGAGCTAATGGGACTATTGATGATGAAACTATAATTGGGAAAGTATTAAGAACCCTATGTCCTATATATGCTATTAAGATCTTAGCTATTCAGGAATCTAGATGTAACTCTACTAATATGCTTACCTTGGGAAGTTTGGCTAGTAAGCTGACTACTTTTGAACTCTCTAATTATGATAATTTCACTCTTGGAAGCATTGGAAATGTTGAATCTTCTTTTAAGTCACAACTAGTTCTGAACAAGCCAAAGAAAGAAAAAGAAAGATGCATTAATAAAAGTGAAAGTGAAAGTGAAAGTGAAAGTGACAGTGACACTTCTGATGAAGACCTAGAAGACTAAGAAGGGGAAAAGGAAAGTATAAAGGTAAACTCCCTATTATATGTTTTGCATGTAATAAAGTTGGTCATATAGCTGTTAGATGTCCTGAAAAGAAGGATAAAGATGATGAAAGGAAAATCAAACACAAAGATAGAAAAGATGATAGAAGCTATCGATGGAACAAAGACTGCAAGGAAAAAGCTAAGAAATCTTGTTACATTGCTAAAAATGAGACTGACACTGATAGTGATGATTGTGAAATTGAGGTAGTTTATGTGGCAATGAAAGATGAATCTGATGAATATGAGAAAAATGCATTGATATCCTATGTGAATAAGAATGATAAATGGATTATTGACAATGGTTGTTCACATCACATGATTGGTGAAAAAAATAAGTTTGAGACTTTACATCATTATAGAGGTAAAAGTGTAAAATTTGGTAATGATGCACCATGTCCTGTTAGAGGAAAAGGTTTTATTAAACTAACTGATAAGATATCTTGTGAAAATGCATATTGGGTTGAATGTCTTAATTACAATTTGCTAAGTGTTTCTCAGCTTAAAAAAATTGGTTACCAAGTGGAATTTCATCACAAGCAAGCTAAAATATTTGATGCTACTGGAGAACTGATTGGAAGTGGAGATTAGACTAGAGGTAATTTGTTCTATCTTGACCTATCTAAAGAAACATGTTTGATTGCACAACTTGATGATATTTAGTTATGGCATAAAAGGCTATGGCATGTTAACTTTGACAATCTGGTAGAGATAAGTAAGAAGAAAAAGGTAAGAGGTCTACCTAGATTGAAGAAACCTGAGAATGTGATGTGCAAGGAATGCCAGTTAAGAAAAATGACAAAGTCAAGTTTCAAGAGCAAATCCTTTACTTCTAAAAACATTTTAGATTTGGTTCATACTGACCTTTATGGACCTATGGGTGTACAAAGTTACTGTGGTGCTAGATACTTTATCTTATTTGTTGATTATCATACTAGGATGATGCATGTGATGTTTCTAAAAGAAAAATCTGAAGCTTTTCAATATTTTAAGTGGTATTTGGCTAAGGTTGAAAAGGAGATAGGTAGGAACCTAAAATGTCTTAGATCTGACCAAGGTGAAGAATTTACATCAAATGAATTTAATCTAGTTTGCAATGATAGAGGAATTAAAAGATAGATGTTTGCACCTAGTACACCACCATAGAATGGTATAGTAGAAGTAGAAATAGATCTATCTTGGATTGTGCAAGGACATTGATGATTGAAAAGAATGTGGCACAGAAATATTGGAAAGAATCTATAAGCACTGCTATCTACACTCTTAACTGAGTATAGATCAAGAAAGGTACAAATTTGACACCTTATGAATTATGGCATGGACATGCACGAAGTGTTAAATACTTTAGAATCTTTGGAAGTAAGTGCTATATATTAAAAGACACTAGGAATGGAAAGTTTGATGCTAAGAGTGATGAAGGCATATTCCTAGGGTACTCCACAAAAAGTAAAGCTTACAAGTGTTTGAAATCTAACACTAACAAAATTGTGGAAAGTGTGAATGTAAAAATTGATGAGTATGTAGAAAGAAATGAAGCTGATAGTAAAAGAGAACTAGAAGATTAAAGATCTTTTGTGTACATTGAAGAAGAGGAAGAGGAAAGTAACAGACTTGCACTTGATGCCGAGTCTCAGGTAAGCAATGCTGAGAAATAGACAGAAGCTGATGAGTGTCAGGAAAATAGTGTCGAGAGAGAACAAGAACATGTCGAGCTATAAGAAAATGTTGTTGAGTATCAAGAAGAGGTTGCCGAGCATTCTGAAGTTGAATCTGACAATCTTATTGAAGAACATGATGAAATAGAGGAGAGAACAACTGAACCTATTTTGGAAAAGTATGTGAGAAGACATCATAAGCCTGAACAGATAATTGGAGACAAAGATACTGGAATCCAGACCAGAAGTAAGACTAAGGATCCAACATGTCTACTATGTGAATTTGAACTGAAGACAACTAGAGAAGCATTGGAGAATGAAGACTAGATACAAGTAATGAATGAAGAAATTGACTAGATTGAGAAGAATGATACTTGGACTCTGGTGCCCAGACCTGAAAACAAGAATGTTATAGGAACAAAGTGGGTATTTTGAAATAAGATGAATGAAAATGGTAAAATCACTAGGAAAAAAGCTAGACTGGTATGCAAAGGCTATGCACAAGAAGAAGGAATAGATTATGGGGAGACATTTTCCCCTGTAGCTAGATTGGAAGGAGCAATAACTCCGCTTGCATATGCTACTTATAAAGATTTCAAGGTATATCAAATGGATGTCAAGTCTACATTTTTGAATGGTATACTAGAAGAAGAAGTTTACATAGAACAACCAGAAGGTTTTATTGATCCAAATAGAAGACACATGGTGTGAAAACTAAATAAAGCATTATATGGATTGAAGCAAGCACCTAGAGCATGGTATGAGAGGTTGCACAACTACTTGATACAGATTGGATTTTCAAGAAAAAATGACATGAGCAATCTATACATGAAGGATGAAGAAGGTAAAGGTATCTTGTTGGCAAAAAAATTTGTTGATGACATTTATTTTGGTGGACAAGATGCATTATGCAAAAGTTTCTCAAATGAAATGCAAAATGAATTTGAAATGAGTATGTTTGGTGAGATCAAATTTTTTGTCGGTTTACAAGTATATCAGAGGAAGAATGGAATTTTCATTACACAGTCTAAGTATGTTAATGAAATACTAAATTTTTTTGGGATGGAAGCTGCTAAACTAGTAGGAACTCCTATGGTTACTGGACAAAAGTTATCTAAGAATGATGATGCTATCGAAGTAAATCAAAATCTGTACAGATCTATGATTGGAAAATTGTAGTATGATGTACACAAAAGACTAGATATTGCATTAGTTATTGGGATTGTGGTAAGATTCTCTGCTAATCCTAAGGAAACACATATGATGGCCATGAAAAGAATTATGAGATACTTGAAAGGAACTGCTGACTATGGTCTATATTATAAGAAGGATGAAAAATTTGAACTTCAAGTTTATACATATGCTGATTGGGTTGGAAATGTAGATGACAAAAAGAGTACAAGTGGTGGAGCTTTCTTTCTTGGATAGAGATTAGTCTCCTGGACAAGCAAGAAACAAAATTGCATTTTCCAATCTACTGTCGAGGCCGAGTATGTTGCTTCTACAGTGAACTGTTCAAACTTGGTATTGATAAAATAATTATTGATAGGCATGAAAGAAGAAATCACTAAACCTATTGTTATTTTTTGTGACAACACAAGTGCTATCAATATTTCTAAGAATCCAGTGATGCACACTAAGACCAAACACATTGCAATCAAGTATCACTACTTGAGAGAATTAGTACAAGACAAAGAAGTCTGAATGGAATATGTGAATACAAAAGAACAACTAGCAGACATATTCACTAAAGCTTTACCTAGAGAATCTCATGAGTATTTGAGAAGTCAATTACGGGTTCTTCCCCTAACTAAGGCTACCTAGACAAGCTAGGAGCACTGCATCAAATGTGCTACAACAGAACATTTGACAAATTGATGCAGAAGATTGTCACACTTTAGAGCTAGCCTAGAGTTGTGAAGAGGAGAAAAGACAAGGAATCAGTCATAAGCAAGATTATAGAGGGAGAAACATAGAGCTACACAGATATTATCTACATCTAATGGATGTAAGTTTTAGTTGCTGCTTTGGCATTTTTCTCAAAGAGAGAGAATGAACTGATATGATAAAACATGAGATATGATAACACATGATGCTAAAAACTAAGAGTTGATGAGCTGATGGAACTAAAAGGAAAAAGGATGATGAACTAAAATGTAGAATCAGGATAGAGGAAGATCTGAATACTTATGATGGTCACAGGATTGAGGCTTACAAGATTCTAAATCAGAATGAAGCTAAGGATATTATAAATAAGTTTCTGATAGACAGATAAGATTTTCGATTGGTTGGTAATCCATGTGTTATTCAGATGATATCATATGGTGTTGCCATCAATGCCAAAGAGGGAGATTGTTGGAAACTGAATTGAAACAATTGTTGTATTGTCATTGATGTCAAACCTTTATTGGTAAGACTGTTGCTACTTAGGAAAGTACTATATCTATTTGAGTGTTGCTAAGAGGGCTAAGCAAGGTTGGTAACACTAGCACCTAACGAAAGGTTGAGTTATCTTGATACTACAAAGTGTACTTGACTATGTTGCACTATGATGAGATAATGTATTGTTTATCTTAGTAAGACTGAAGACTAAACTGGTAGGCTTAACTGAGCAAAGAATGGAAAAATCATGTTTAACCTGAGTGATGTTAGTGTCGACCGAATAGTATATGCCAAGAAAAATTATAGTGTCAACCGAGCACCAGTAAATTGCCAAGGAAGACAGTGCAAGCCGAGGAGACAGTTTTAGTATTGACCGAGCATTCTACATGAAGACCGAGTGAACAATCATAGTATTGACTGAGCATCAGCAATTTTATATTTGAAGAGAATTTAATTTTGGAGCCAACATTGTTGAAATCTTGGATTATGTAAAATGTGTTGACTTTATTTATTGATTGTTTGGAAGCATTAAATGCTTTGTAAAATGTTTTATTGTAAATCTTTAAGAGATTTGAGATGATTCTAGAAAAGGAACCAAAGAACATAAAGTGGGTAGATTCAATGAATCTGACCTAACCCTAAGATCTACAAATGAGATTGAGCAGCAAAAGATGAGTTAACCTAATTGACGAAAATATAAGGGAACCTGAACATTGTGATATGTATGCACATGGTGAACAAAGAATGCTGGAAGAGGAAAGTTTTATTGACTTAATAAGCAGAAAAGGCCAAAGGAGAATGGTGGTGATTTCTTGAAGAAAAGTTTCGAGAAGATTAGAGATGGAAATGGAAAAGTTTCAAAGTCAGTAAACCAGCATTAGTGTACGGAATCGGATCTAATATTTGCAAAGTGAGTTGTATATTTTTCAGATAATACTACTGCTACTTTCTAACCATTGTAATGGTTAAAATCATTTTAATAGAGGTTGACCTAATAGTCATATGTTAAATCCTTTGAATAAGGTTGCATTCTAATGGAGTGTATATAAGTCCTGTGACTAGGCTCATTTTTAACAGGGTGATTGAAATCCTTTAATCAGGTCACATTTGATAGTGTGTATTGTAACCTTTGATAGGGTTGGCTTTTTACCAAGCTCACTTCAGAAAAGTGAAAATAATAGTAGCATGTTACAAAGTGGTTTTTCCCAAATTGGGTTTCCACTATAAAACCTAGTGTTTATACTTGTGTGACTGTATAGATCTAAACATTGCTATGTTTTACAAGTTAAGTTATAGCTAGGTAGTGAACTACATTGTTAGATGTTTCTATTATTGAATCAGTGATGACCGAGTTTGTTTTGGTTTTGGATCTAATTTAAGGATAGCTTTATGAGATTTTTTTATACATCAGGACCTGAGAACAATTGATTGACCCCCCCTCTCTATTGTTCTAAATCATATTAACACAAATACCAAAGTACATGTCTTATATATAGGCACAACCAAAACTATTTACTAAGTTGGCCTATAAGCTATTACATACAATGCTTCCAAATGAATTGGCTCAAGCCTGTTTACATACATTTCTATTGACATGTTTCCAACATAAATACAATAGGTGCATAGTCTTAACAAAATAATATTATACATGCTAAACAAAATCTTTCCTGATAGTTGCATGCTTTGTTCTATTCTATTGCTCACTAACTGTGTCACTTCAACTCATTGTAACTTCTTCATACTAACTGATCTAATCATGTGTGCTTAGAATTAACATGATTACATACTACAAATCTTATCTTCAAGGCCTCATACTAAAACTTGATCATACACATGTGCGCTGATGCTTTGTTCATCAAGTACTTAACTGACTGCTTTGTCTTCCATACTTTTCTGATCATCTAAGTGTGCTGACACAAAAGCTTCATATGACTTTGTTTCCATAATGACAACACAAATCTTAGTCATATACTTGCCAATAGTTAATGGATCAAAAGGTTTTCAGGTAAATTTGTATAGTAGCCCCTTCAAGTATGGTGTAAGGAGCTTCTAATCTCTAGTACATATTGTGGAAGTGGTGATTGAACATGGCAATTGGTTCATTATGGTCTTTTCTCACCAAGGTAAATTGGTGGTGAAGATTAACTGGATCCATGTATAGCTTGAATTGATTAAGGAATTTTATTTCAAGTTCTCCCCAGGTCAAGATAGATGCCTGTGGAAAGTTCAAATACCAATTATATGCAAACTCCCCCAATGTGCAAGGAAAAAGGTAGCACACAACATCCTGATGTGCAATCTCTTTGTGATTGTATAATTCCTTGAAGGCACAGATATGTTGTTCTGCTATCTTGGATTCCCCATAGATTAAGTGTTGACATAATTTGTCAAGGTTTTTGGGCATCTCATAGAGCTATCCTTGTAGAGCCAATGGATAACTTTGTGCATTTGTTGAAAAGGCCATTGGAGCTGGTTTTGGAGCAGAAGTAAGTGGTTCAATGATGTTTGGAAATGGAGAAGATTACGTTGATGTGAAATATCTGAGTCCCTTGTTTCTCTTTACTGTTGTGAGGTCTGCAAACTTCTCTAAGTTCTAGGAATTCCCCTTTGTTTGGTGATGACCTGAGGACTCGTTCAAACCTTTCAAGAGAAAATGATCCAATGTTCTAGGGTTTCCCTTTCGAGGGCCCTCCTTCTAGTGCCACTTCTGTTGAGCATTGTTTTTATACAAGACAATGACTAGGAATTTACATAAGCAAATTTCCCTCTTGGAAGAGTGATGTAGATCAATCTCAAGGTTCCTTCTAGGCTAGGTCTCAACCACTTGGATAGCTCAATGGAAGATAAATGTGAATCTATTCATAAGGAGGCCTTTACTAGTTTGTATCACGAAGGGTTGCAAAAAAAAATTTAAAACATGACAATACTTCTCTTTTTTGGAATTTTTGAGTCTTTAAATGAAAACAAGATCAATCTATTTAATCTACTATAACTGATTTCACAAAGAAAGTAAGGAGAAAGGTAACAAGAACTTGAAAGAAATTTTTTGAATAAGAAACTAATGGACATAAAAAATTATTACATTGCTTCATGAATTAAAGAGCCAAAAAGATGAGGAAAACCCACAAAACAAATATTTGAATAATCAAAATCCCATCTTGGCATATGTAATCGTCAATGCAAATGAACGTAGATGTATGATAAGTCAAAATTCATTAGATAATGAATCCACCATAGATGTATGCACATGTGAGACAAATTTATCTTAAAGCATCAAAAGAGAGAGATCTTCCCAATAATTCATCACAACAAAGAAATGTAGCTAAGGTACACACTAGACTAAAAGGATCATAGACCAAAATCACCATACAATCAATTGGATCTTTGAAACAAATGAATAAGAAAACACAGATTCATAAATTTCACAAAGATGGCAGAATAATCACACCATGTTTGAAGCACCAACTGTATGTATTGTATTGCAATAATAATCGACCTTCATTACATAAATTTCATATAATTTATAGAGCTCTTCTCTAAATTTCACAGCTAGGGTTTCAGCCGCATAAAAAAGTTGAAAATAAATCTAAACTAAAGATTAAATGAAGGAAAATAACCCTAAAGCTAGTTTAAACCATCCTAGAACAAAATTAAACCTAATACATTACAATTTTGGAGTAGATCATGCACAAATGTGGAGCTCATGCATGTTCTTCATGAAACTTGTGATTCTGCCCTTTATTCACCATTATAGCTCTCCTCCATGGACTCAAATAGAAGACACCTTTAAATCATGTAGAAAAGACCTCATGGAAGTGATCATTCTAACTGAAAAAGCATGCTCAAGAACACTAGAGTTAATGGCATTGATGCCCCATAAATTTTAGACCCCAACCATTACCCCAAAAAAATGAAGTTCCAAAATTGGTTAAGTGTTGAAACAAATTCTCCTAAACTTTCAAACTTTCAGAGCCCAAAAATCTCATAAGGCTGAAATGCCAAAATCTTGGTCTTAAAAAATGGCTAAGTGTGAAAAATGTTTTTTTCCCTATACAAAATTTGGCTAAGTCAAAACTGGGTGCTCATCATCTTGGAAGGATTTTTGGATGAGCTTTATAGAACCTATCTAGGATCTCTTGCACCTCTTCAAAATCAGCCATCGTAACCTCTTTAAGGCATTCTTGTGGCTTCTCTCAGAAGGTGAGAAATTTAGCTACAAACCCCTTTATTTCCTCTTGTAGAAATAACATTTTTTGGATTTCTTCCTTCTGATAGAACATCTACTGAACATCTTCTTTTGTGCTGACTCCTCCGAAGATATCTAGACATTGGCCTATGATAAAATTTATGGGGTGCATTGTTTTCTCATCATCCTCATCATACAAGTCTAAGTCTAAACCTTCAAAAAACTTATGCATTTCTTTAGCAAAAAGTAAACCTTTATCCCTCTTTTTATGCATCTTCTTTAATGTTTTCTCAAAAATAACCAGAGCATTGGTGATGTCCTGGATCCACTCCTCAAAATTATCCAATTTTGACCCTTCATATATTTTGACCAAAACTTGGAAGCATTTCTTCCTTATTATTGTGAGGTCTTCTAGTGCCTTCTGCCACTTCAAGATTTTATTCTCCAGACCATCCTCCTCACTCATGATCTCAACGAAAAAATGTGATCCCTTGAAGAATGCCTCTGAAAGGCCTCAAAATATTCCTAAGAGCCACCTTGGAAAACTTTTCACAATCTTCCTTCCAATCTGTAGATGCTCAAACAAAAGAATGTGGGATGTCTAGAGCATGCTTCAGTCCTAGTGTAGTCAGAGTTTTACTTCCTTCTCTAGTGGGCTATCCTAGGTCTACCTCTTCCAGAACATAATCATCTAGGGTGATCTTTTCCATGTTGACATTCATTATAGGTGTAGACACGGAAAATTGGCAAAGGCTTAATTCAATCAAAAGGTGCATCAAGTCATCAAAATAGCACTAAAAATTGATAAATGGAACAAAGGCAATTCAAATCAAAGGAAAATTCAATTAAATGATTAAATGATTAAATAAAGCTTGAAAAGGAGAAAAACACTAAGAAATTGATTAAATTCAATTAATGACATAGTTGTTGAAATGAAAAATCAAAATGAACCTCTTACCCTTCATGGCTAAATTTGATTACTTTAATTAATTAATAAATATGAAATTCTCTCAACAAAGGAAAAAAGGAGACAAAATGGACACAAATCACTCACTTTTGTTGAAATGGTCCAGCCTTTTGAAACCATTTAAATGTTTGTCCCCCCATTTAGGGACAAAGCAAAGCCAATTGACCTTACCCAAGCATAACCATGGTTATCTCACTCTACCCCCTACCCTTGGGAAAATCTTATAAATAGAAGGCATTTTGAGGCATTATTGATCCACTCCATATCTTTGAATTGCAGCAAAGCTCTGTCAATTTGCATCCATATCACTCACTTATCATTTGTCATTGTTAATTAGCTTAAATTGCTTTGATCATAGTAGATTGTTCATCAAATAGAGCTAGAATTTGATAGAATAGATCTAAATTTGCATATCATATAGCTTAATTCTCATAATTAGAGTGTCACTAGTGAGGATTTGCAGCTGAGAGCCTCATTTACCACTTCAATTTAGAGAACCATGAGATATTTAGATTAATTGTGCATTATTTAGATTAGTTTGCTTTGAATAGTGTAAATTCTCTTTAAATCTTGTTATTTCATGAAGGTGTAATCACTCACACACAAATGGCGCCCACCGTGGGGCTCTAGGCCTCAAATTTATCAAAATTTCTACGTTATTTGCAAATTTAGGCTAGAATTGCATGATTTTGCTCACTGTTTGTAGGTTACAGGAAAGAAATCACGCCTATCAGTAAAGAAATCATGCCTACAGTAAAGAGATGTCGCTCGCGGGAATTTAGATGTCGCCTGGAGTCTGAACGCTCACGCTTCTTACAAGCAGAGTCACGCTTCTAGATAAAGAAATCACGCCTGCGGACATCAGATTATCGCCTTCTGCACAAAGATATGATGCCTTTGGCTATTTGAATGTCACCTACAACGAATTAAAAGCCGCGGTCGACGAATTAGCTCACGCCTGGTGTAAAGGGAGTTTCCTGCACTTTGCTTTTTCTTTGTCGCTCCTATTATTTGAAATGTCGCTTAACTGAATTACTTTGTCGCTTTTGGATAAATAGTTTGCGCGTTCATTTAATTTGATATCGCACGTAATCATTTTAATCTCGCTTGAGCCCCTTTTGGTGACGCTCACGGTTAAATTGATTACGTCTTTGTTAAATTAGATATCGCCTTTGGTAAAAGAAATGTCGCCTGGTATAGCATCTATTTTCTGTTAGTGCAATTGCGGTTGTCGCCTGTAAGAAAGATTTCACGCGTTTATTAAATTTAATATCGCGCTTGTCTATTTTAATCTCGCTTGAGCCCCTTTTGGTGACGCTCGCGGTTAAAGTAGTCACGCCTTTATTAAATTTATTCTCGCCTGTAGTCTGGACAATGTCGCCTGGCAGTATTTTCACTATTTTGTCAAAATAAGGACTGTATGCTAACTTTACTGTCATTTTTTTTGTATCAGGAGCATAGTCTGTCATAAGAAAGTGCAAAAACCAGAGAGAAGATACAACTTAGAGGAGAAATTGATCTCTAAGAGGATAAGGAAAGAAAACCGGGTACATTCTACCTTTGTTCTCAATAATAATTTAGAGAAAGAAGTAGAATTGCATGCCAAATATATTGCTGTTGTAGATGCTTACAAACGAAAATATGTTTCATTGAATTGGGAATTTAGTCCTTAAATTTGTAAGAATTTTGCAAGTATCTTGGTAAAAAAAAAAAAAAAGAATCAAAAGCATAATCAATTACATCATTTTTAGCTTTGATTTTGGGTTTTCCCTCACTTTGTTTGTATTGTGCTGACTAACTTGTTGGTGGAGGGAACATTTTGCCAAGGTAAGAGAAGGATTTGGAGAGAAAACAAAAATCTACTACTTAAAAATGCGCCTAGCCTTTGCTAGCATCGTTTGAGGTATTTTTCTCATCAAGCTTGCACTTCCCTTAAATTGTGGCATTTTCAAAGTTCAAAAACATAGTTTAATCATAAAAAAGGAAAAAAATAAACACTTCAATTCTAAGAACCCCTTTGTCACGGGGTTGAAAAAGAACCAATTTGATTGTGAGTGTTTGGGATAAGGGAAAAGCAATAGGGATATGCTCTTCACTCTTTGAGTGAATCAAATTCCCAAACTTGCTCTATCAAATCCATTTTTCATGCTTTTCAATGAATATGTTTAAAACTTAGTGGGCTCGCCTCCCGAGATTGCCTTAGAAGGGCCGGTGAGAGGGACAGCCCAAAGTGGGATACACTTGCTTTTGCCGCGAGAATCCGACCCACTATAAAACGAAACGTGGGTATCCTTAATGGGGTACACGACAAAAGGATTTTAGCTCTTTCGAACTTCCTCTAGTAGTCCTAACGGATTGCGCAAAATCGTACTTTTGTGCGTGTGGGAAGCCCCTTAACATAGTTGGGGGATGAAAAGCTAAGATCTCTTTTGAACGGAAAACTTACTACATAACGGTAAAATAGCAAAACTACCTATTAGAGCCATGTTTACGAACCAATTATGTGCTAGGTAGATTGTGTGGAAGCTATTCTTGTGTTAAACCTGTGAAAACGTTCAAAAATATACACATTAGAGCATTCTAGGGATATGGTACCCAATTGATGTGTGTGTTGAGATTGTTTTTATTTTCAAACAAGATATTCCAAAGTTATTGATCAAAACACCATTAAAATTTTAAACCATTTAAAATTGATCAAAAAATTTTACCTTATTCCAAAAACAGCTTATCAAGAGAAGAAAGTCAACATACCCTTAAAGTTTGTTCATGCCTGTTATTACAAGGTCATTCTCTATAAGGAAATCATTACAAACAGACGGGACCTACAACGGAGAAGAGCTCCCATTTCCAAAGAACACTTTCATTACTTCACAAGTGACTGAAAATCCCACTAAGGCAAAGGACATTAACAACATGTTTAGTGGTACCCTAGGAAATATCGATCCCACTAACCAAGGGAACAACATGAATGGGGGCATAGATCCCAATAACAACCAAGGGAACAACATGAATGGAGGTATGGATCTTAACAACAATCAAGGAAATTCTAATAATGGAGGAAGAGACCCTAATTCTCAAGAGGCAAATTCACAAGGCAACAACTTATTGCCTCCTCATAATACAAACTTACCCCCAACTGCAGAAGAAGCCACGATTGAAAGAGCATTAGAGGCAAGACAATGTCCTTATTTCATAGAACTAATGAAAAAGACCATGCTTATGGATAAAGAAAAACACTTCATGGACTTAATACAAACGGGGGTAAAGCTACCTAAAGATTTTGACATAGAACAATTAAAGCCCAAGGAAATAGAAGACCCTATGGAAGCAATGAGGAAACAATTCAAAGCATTACAAATGGAAATTGACAATTTGAAACAAAATGGGGCTCCTAAGCCTTTCTCTATTGAAACATTATGCCCTTTTCCATTTGATAAGAGTTTGGTCATGGTGCCTTTTCCCATTAATGTAACATTTCCTAAATATGAGAGATATGAAGGAACATCCGACCCACATGATCATCTTCGGGGGTTTTGTGCATTAAGTCTTGAATTCATGCATGAATCAACCTATTTAATGAGACTATTTCCAAGAAGCTTGGGAGGAACAGCCATGGATTGGTTTTCAAAACTACCGTCCGGCATAAAATCCTTTGAAGAGTTAGCATCTAAATTCGTGACTCATTACTCTTATAACATCAAACATGAGGTCACCATGATAACGCTATGTAACACGAAGCAACAAGATGGAGAAGCCTTTCTCACATTCTTGCAAAGATGGAGGACTGCATTTGCTAGATATCCAAGAAGTGTACCGGAAAAAGAAAAAATGGATATCTTTATTAATGGTTTGAGAAGCGAGCTGAATTATAGACTAAGGATGCAATGTCCCAAAACCTTTCAAGATCTAATTGATAACGGAATTACAACGGAAGAAGTGTTGATTAAGAGTGGAGAGTTGAAATTGCACAAGGAAAATAAGAATAACTCTAACTCCAACAACAACAATATCAACAATAACAACAATCCAAATAAAAGTTGGTACAACAACAATAGCCGTTATGCTGCAAGGAATAACAACAAAAGTATTGTTAATGATGGTGTAGTGGAATCCAGCAACTTGAAGGTGATTCCATTTGCCCTTACAAAGACACCAAATCAAGTGAATAATGCTAATCAAGCATATAATGCCCCTTCCAACAACAACAACAATGTCAATAAGAATAATCAAGGAAACAAGGATCAAAACAGCAAGTATGATAAGTATTTGAAACCCACTCCTGCAAGACACTTTACACCCTTGGGAGAATCACTTGAAACTGCATTAAAGACTCTCATAGCTAATAATGTTATTACATTACCCGCCATTAAACCTTATGAACCAGACCACAAGCCGGGTTGGTGGGATGCTAAGCATCATTGTGAATATCATAGGATTCGGGGGCACCCTACAAATGAATGTTTACAATTAAAGAATGTGGTGCAAGACTTGATAGATAATAACATAATCACTGTTGATGGACCCCAAAATAATGAAGATCATACGGCCTTCAAACAACCTTTTTACAAACATGATAAAGGTGAGTCATCAAATGGCAAGAAACAAAGTGCCAATAATCTCAACTTTGCGCCATCATATGATCATATTGTTAATGCTATCATCATTAATGAACAGCCTCAAAAGGAAGCAACAAATGTCATTACAAGAGGGCAGAATTCTAGAATGACTTTACAAGGGATAGTCCCTCAAAACACCAATATCCCATCATCCAACATTGTGGTCAAACAATCTCCTACAACAGCAAGACCTTATAGTTTGGTAGACCAATTGCAACGTACTCCAGCACAAATCTCAATCTTAGAGTTATTGAAGTTGTCACCAAATCATAAAGGGATTTTGGAAAAAGCTTTGGAAGAAACACATGTTTCTACTACCTTAGGGGAAGAAAAGTTTCAAAATATGGTAGGACATCTTGTGGCTCCTCACTGTCTTTCATTTTCAGATCAAGATGACATGTCTATAACTTATCCTCAAAATTTGCCATTACATATAGAGGTTTTGATCGAAAGGCATAGAGTCAAAAGAGCCCTTATTGATGGAGGGGCTGGCCTTAACATATGCACATTGAGTCTTGTAAAATCCCTAGGTTTCTCTGAGTCTTGCATTGACCCTACAAAGAAAATCACCATAAAAGCTTATGATGAGGCTGAAAGAGCTTCTAAAGGCATGATTGTGTTGCCCATCTAAGTGGGACCAGTTAAGAAGGAAACCAAATGTCAAGTGTTGGACATGAAATTAACCTATAACATTTTATTGGGAAGACCTTGGATTCATGAGATGCAAGCTGTCCCCTCCACATACCACCAATGCATCAAGTTCCCATACATGGGTGAAGAAATCACAATTGGAGGAGACTCAAATCCATTTCAATATTGTAATGCACTCAAACCCTTGCATGAATTATACATTCCACATAATCATGAAGGAGTTGTTCCAAGAATCACCAATGAAGATGCACAAAATCCTCTTCAAGCTAGCTCAACTACATCAACTAAGGGCAAGGAAAAAGTGAGCTACGAGGGTCCAAATGTGATGGAAAGTCCATATGTGGCACCTAAATTGGAAACAGTGATTTACAAACCTACTAAAGAGGAAAAAGAACAAGCTAAAGCAGATCATTACCAATACATGAGTGAGATGATGAACAAATTTGACAAACAATGCAAGATTAGTTCAAAAGGGGTAGGAGAATATTCAGTTTCTCTATTTGACATGCCCATGTCTCCTAAATCACATGGAAAACCCTCAAAAGAACATCTTCCAAATAAGTATAATTCTTATTTTGTGAGGGAAGATAACAAAGCAACATGGGATAAGGAAGAGGATGATGTCCTTCAATGGCTTTATCATGATGAGGATGGTACCCTAGACACTCCCATGGAAAGAATTCAGCATGTTAATATACAAACAGAACAATATGGGAAAGGATTTGATATTATGCAAAAGATGGGATACAAAGGAAGAGGACCCCTAGGCCAAAGAAATAGAGGATTATTAGAACCTATTGAACCTGTTTGGAGGGCAAGTCATGAAAAAGCCGGAGTAGGTTTTCAACATAAGGGAGAAAGTTCAAGTCCAATGCATGATTTTCATCCTCAAATAAATGCATTAGAATCCGAAGGAGATAGTGATGATTCTAGGTATTATGAATGGGATACTTTATCAGATGAGTCGTGTCAAGATAAAGAAGTCATTGCTATACATACTTATGCAAAAATCTCAAAACAAGATGCTCCAATTAATGAAGAATCTTCTATTCAAGGGCCTAATATAGAACAAGCATCTAGTAGTGGAGCATGGATAGAAACATTTTGGACACCTTCAGAGGAGGGAAATTCAAACGTTAGTTTTAACCCGCTTGTGGCTTTTCCCACATTGTTTCCCGTAGAGGTCGACGAGGATTCAAGCGAAGGGGACTTTGACCCTGCTTCCATGGATCATCTTGAGGAAGCACACATCATAGACCTAAACGATACAATGTATGAACCCTCAAACGAAGTCATGTCCATAAATCCTATTGATGATACCTTACCCAATAATTCCTTAATTTTGATACATCCAGACCTCATTGATTGGGATCAAACTGAACCACATGACTTACTTTACTTCCCAAATGACCAAGCCACAAACCAATACCTCAATGCGGTTGAACCCTCTTTCACCAACGAACTCAATACGGACATGATGACAACAACAAGGGTCCAATCTCTTAGTCAAAAAAAAGAAAAAACAAAAAAAAATAAAAAAATGAAAAGTTCTATTGGTGAAAACCCAACTGTGGCACCCTTAGAACCAAAAATAATGAAAATAAAAGACGTTTCTTTTGGTGAAAACCCAACTGTGGCACCATTAGAAGAGAGATTGGATACTTTGCCTGAACATGAAGAAGAACGGTCATCTATTCTTATAGAACCAACAGAAAAAGTTAACATTGGCACGGAACTAGAGCCAAAGGTTGTACACTTGGCTGCATCACTTACATCTATGGAAAGAAAGGACTTTATCAAATTCTTCCAAGAACAACAAGTAAATTTTGCATGGTCATATGCCGATATGCCTGGATTGGATCTTGATTTCATAATGCATCATCTGAATGTTAGACCCGGAGTTAAACCTGTAAAGCAAAAACTAAGGAAAATGCACCCACATGTGGCTCTTCTAGTCAAGGCAGAATTGGAAAAATTGTTAAAGGTGGGGTTCATAAGAACAATAGCATATGCTGATTGGATCTCTAACATCGTGCCAGTTACTAAACATGATAAATCTATCCGTGTGTGTACGGATTTCAGAGATTTAAACCTTGCATGTCCCAAAGATGACTTTCCATTGCCAAGCATTGATACCATAGTGGATTTGACAGCAGGTCACGCAATGTACTCATTAATGGATGGATTTAGTGGCTACAACCAAATCAAGATTGCTCCCGAAGACCAAGAAAAGACAGCATTTACTTGCCCTTGGGGTACCTTTTGTTGGAATGTTATGCCCTTCGGTTTAAAAAATGCTGGAGCTACATATCAAAGGGCCATGACAACTATTTTCCATGACATGATGCATACTTTTTTAGAAGATTATGTGGATGACATTCTAGCAAAATCCCACAATAGAGAAGAGCATTTACAAATCCTAAGAAAAATATTCATTCGGTTAGAACAATTCAAAGTTAGACTAAACCCAAAGAAGTGTGCCTTTGGTGTCCAATCCGGCAAGTTATTGGGTTATATAGTGTCAGCAAAAGGTATTGAAGTTGATCCTGAAAAAGTACAAGCAATTCTAGAAATGGAGATTCCAAGAAATATTAGCCAAATGAGGTCACTCCAAGGAAAGATTCAATCAATAAGGAGATTTATCTCTCAATTAGCAGAAAAGTGTCACTCCTTCACAAGATTGTTACACAAGGACACTACATTTATGTGGGATGAGGAATGTGATAAGGCCTTTGCTACTTTGAAGACTTATTTGATAAACCCACCTATTCTTATGTCACCTATCAAAGGTAAAGAACTGTTGTTATACATATCAGCCACAGAAAGGTCTCTAGGCATATTGTTGGCACAAGAAGATGAGCAAGGAAAAGAAAGGGCAATCTACTATCTTAGTAGAACCTTGATAAAATATGAACTCAATTATTCATTCATGGAAAGAGCATGTCTAGCAGTGGTTTTTGCATCTCAAAAACTAAGACATTATATGTTGATGCATAAGATCAAATTAATTGCCAAGATTGATCCTCTCAAATACTTACTAAGTAAAACTGCCTTAACAGGTAGAATAGCAAAATGGGTCATGATCCTAAGTGAATTTGACATTGAATATGTTGATAGAAGAGCAATTAAAGGACAAGTGATAGCAGATCACTTAGCAGATAACCCAATGGAGTCTACACAAACCATGCAAATTGAATTTCCAGATGCAGAAATTGTCAACATAGAAGCAAAGACATGAAAGTTATATTTTGATGGATCTTACACACAAGGAGGTTCTGGAGCAGGTATATTATTGGTTACTCCTCAAGGATACACCATTCCAAAGTCTTATAAACTCTTATTTCCATGCACCAATAATATAGCGGAATATGAGGCATTAGTCATTGGCATCAAAATGGCTTTAGAATGGAGTATTGCAGAATTACAAGTGTATGGAGATTCCCAACTCATAATCAATCAGGTTAATAATGAATACAATACCAAGGACATAACATTGATGAAATATAAAGCCTTGATTGATGGATGGAAGAAGTACTTTGCTTTGATCACATTTGAACAGATTCCAAGAGAAAAGAATAGAGCAGCAGATGCCATGGCTACCTTGGCTTCATTGTTACAAAAACCAGATCAACATGAGAAGTATGAGTTCTTGGTGGAAGAGTTGGTAAAACCGGCATTTAACCTTCCTGACACCCAAATTGTTGCTCTTTTACATGGACATGACTCTCCTTGGTATGGACCCATCTATACTTACCTTAAAGACCAAGTACTCCCCATAGACCAAACTCGTGCCCAAAAACGTAACTTCATACGCCAAGCCGCCCGTTACCTAATCCTTTCAGACACATTGTATCGTAAGGGTCTTGATGGGACGTTACTTAGATGTCTAAAGGAAGAAGAGTCTAAGTTAGCTTTACGCGAGGTCCACGAAGGCATTTGCGGGTCACACTCAAGCGGTTTTAATCTAGCTAAGAAAATCCTTCGTCTAGGGTACTTTTGGACAACATTAGAAAAGGATGCTTGTCAATTTGTGAAGACATGCAGCAAATGTCAATATCATGGTAATATGATACATGCACCGGCTCAAGAATTACACCCATTCATTACACCATGGCCTTTTTATCAATGGGGTTTTGACTTGATTGGGATCATATATCCTCTGTCTTCAAACGGACACAAGTATATCATCACAGCAACAGAATACTTCACCAAATGGGTGGAAGCAGTTCCATTAATAACAGCAACCGGCAAACAAATTTCAATGTTCATTTTGAACCACATAATTTGCCGCTATGGTATTCCACATGCCATTATCACGGATAATGGGAAACAATTCAAAAATCAGGATATTGATGAACTTTGCAGGACATTTCACATTACACATCATTCATCATCCATTTATTATCCACAAGGCAATGGACAAGCTGAGGCAACAAACAAAAATATCCTCAAAATATTAAAAAGATCAGTTAACAAATCAGGAAGAGATTGGCACGTGCAAATAAACCCCACACTATGGGATTACAGAACTAGTATCAGAACACCTACAGGAGCCACCCCATTCTCTTTAGTCTATGGAACTGAAGCAGTTCTACCATTAGAAGTTGAAATTCCATCTCTACGGGTTTCATTAAGAGGATTGATCACTGATGAGGATTATAGGATTGCTAGACTACAACAATTGGAATTGTTAGAGGAACATCAGACTCAAGCTTATGAGCATTTAAAAGGTTATCAAAATAGGATTGCCCACAATTACAACAAACACATCAAACCAAGAACTTTTCAAGTAGGAGACTTGGTACTAAGAGAAAATCCCAAAAATCAAGTTGAAAGGGAAAAGAAAGGAAAGTGGGAAGCTAATTGGATAGGCCCATTTGTTATAGCATCATCCTTTGGAACTGGAACATATAAATTATCAGATTGTAATGGTGAAGAATTACAAGAACCCATAAATAGCATTCATTTGAAGAGATGCTACACCTAAAACAGATGAAAGAGTATAAAGAGTATCAGATGAGAGAGCATCATAATTATTGTACATAATTAAAAATGGAAAAACCAAAAACATTTGAAAATAGAAAATCCAAAAACATTGGAAAAGAAGAAAGATCAAAAACAGTGGAAAATTGAGCCTGAAGAAAGCAAAAACATTTGAAAAACTATCTCTTGGTGAAAACCTAGCAAATAGGCGCCAAGTTGATAATGAAAAAAATAAAAAAAAAGAAAAAAGGGAAAAAGGAAAAAAATGAAAAAAGAGAAAAAGTGCCTTGGTGAAAACCTAGCAAATAGGCGCCTTGGTAGCAAAAAAAAAAAGAGAGAATATGCAAAAGTGAAAACTTGGTAACAAGCGCTTTTGGTTCCCTTAAGTCATTTCCTTCCTAGTCACATGTGTATATAATGCATCTCATCATCCCATTTGTTTAAACCTTCATTGCATCCGTCATTTGTACATAGTCATCATAACAGTTTGTAGCACCATCCTTTACATTGCCTAAAGTTGTCAAAGTTGATACATCAAATACTTGGGGGCAGCATAAATGGATTGGAAAGTGGGTACCTCAAAAGGGATTCATATGAACAACATTCAGTCACAAGCAGAAAGAGATCAACATTTTCAGAAGAGAGATCAGATTTGTGTAAACCTTTGATTGATAACGAAAAAGTTGACTACCACAACAAAATTCCATGAGCCTAAATTGACTTATTATTCAGGATTAAAAATCAAAAATCATGTCATGATCAAACACTTGGAAATATATTTTGTTGAAAATCAGAAAACAATGCAAAACACTTAGATAGATTCTTTTGAAAAGTTGGTTAAAAATCTGTTTACTTACATTCATTCAATTTGTATCAAGTCTTTTTAGCTCATCAAGGATGTTTCGACTAGATTGGCAATGATGGAGACATGATATTTTTCTTGACTATGATGTGACTGTTTGGAGGAAAATTCATTGCCTTATGAGAATTCATCTGAAGACATGGTCATCAAAGAACCATCGAGGATTATCTTATAAAATAATGAGTTAACCTTTGTTTGTTTACGCAACCAGATACCTTGGATATTTAGATTCTTCATATCTAAATGACAAAATCCACTTGCAACATAGAATCCGACAAAATCGGTATTCGTACTCTCATGATTTTTTTTGGAAATCAGTGATAGTCGTATTGATGAGACCAATGGGAAAGCAAAACGGAGGTTACCATATGAGCAGTAAAGTAAAAAGCGATATTCATATCATCATGTCAGTGGGCAGTGGTGGTTGTGTCGACTTTCCGGTCCCAAGTGCTCAATGATGAAAATATATCCTCAAGGCATTTATTTGCTAAAAAGCTAGTGACACTTAGTTGCATTGCATTGCATTATCATGGAAGGTTAAATGCATTCTCATATTAGATTAATTGCATGTGCCTTTTTTTCCCAAGGGTTTTATTTTCGCATCAAAAAAGGGGGTACATGACATCATTAACAGGGTTAAATCAACAAGGACAACATCATTTCAACATCATCTTTTCTACAAAAATAAAAATAAATGAGATTATACTTTTTGCATTCATTCCATATCATTAATCATTACATAGATATTATCAAAGAAAAGAAGTAAATAATCATTTACATTTGCATACAGATTGCATACATGAGAAATAACATATCAAAACTGCATCCATACATGAAGAAGAAATGCATCCATCTATCTATATCATACATAAGATACGTTGCATCCATAACCAATAGTCATCCAAAAAAAACACATGTAGCAGCATCTAAAGGAAATCTCATATATCATCAAGTAAAAGCAGGAAAGATCATAAATGTTCTCATATCACACGTCTACTCATAACAATGATGTCATAAAACTCAACTCTATAATCGCCCATCAACAGGGGCATCAATGTCAAATAAGTGTCAAAATACAACTGGAAAGGTGACACCAAGGTCACAAGACTATGGTACAATATCAAGTATCTCAATGATCAATAAGAGCACTCATGGCTCATCTCTCGTC
Source organism: Chamaecyparis obtusa (assembly GCA_027943335.1). Classification (NCBI taxonomy): domain Eukaryota; kingdom Viridiplantae; phylum Streptophyta; class Pinopsida; order Cupressales; family Cupressaceae; genus Chamaecyparis; species Chamaecyparis obtusa. The sequence continues at coordinate 807,982 of BSBK01004606.1, forward strand.
ACCACTGGGAGGAGGTCCTGGAGGAGGCTGTGGAGGAGGCTGTGGAGGAGGCTGTGATGGAGGCTGCTGAGGAGGCGTCTGACCAACCATAGCAACAAGGAGAGGAACCAAGGGAGCCAAACCCGATACCAACTGCTGAATCATAGATGACATCTGTGACACCTCTGTCCGTAATGCTCCCACATCTGCTCGTAGCTGGCTAGTACTAGAGCTCTCTCCAACCTCATAGGTACTCTGAGGATCACCTGTATCTATAGGAGCTTTTCCCCGATCACGAGAAAAAGCTGCTGGCATCTGCTGTGCACCTGTGTCCTGATCATCCACAGTAGTCTGCTGTAATCCTGCTCTCGTATCCTGTCCTGTCCCTGGATCTTGTCTAGCAGCCCTCACATGATCCTGACGATCTAACCTCTGTCTCTGTGCTACTGCAGGACGAGGAGGAGGAGGTGGTGCCTGTACCTGTGCATCTCTCGCTCGTCCTCTGAGCCGAATCACTGCCCTACCTCGGGGTCTACCTCTGCGTCTCCTCCCACCACCAACATCCTCACCATCATCTCGCCCAGGTACTGGCTCTGCAGGGTCTGTAAAGCGAGGCATCGGATGCTCCATCAACCAAGCTAGATACTCCTGTGTGATGCCGGCATCTCTGATATGTAACCTCACGTCCCAATCCATATAACCCAGTAATGATATCTGCTCTATAGCATCATCATATGAAGGCATGTGACCCCAAGTAACACGCTCTGCACTAGAATGAGCATATACTGCAGATCCCTAAGGCATAGGCTGAATCCGCCCAAACTGTCGTAGTACTCTCCCTGCCAAGAATCTCTCCAGAATAGAGTCAATCCTGCCGATCATCCATCGAGGAGCAAACATATAGGGTAACTCCAAGCTATCCTCTCTCCAATCCTCGACCTCAACATATGGTCTCCAATAGACCTCATCCATGTCATCAATCTGCCGTCGCCAATACTCCAAGTGACCCAAGTGATGCTGTGTCACCATACCAGTATACTGCCATGCAAAAGGATATCCTAGAGGACGATCTCGATCTGATATAGGACGACTGACTGGTAAGTGCTCCCATATCCACAACTGTAAAATATGAATCCCAGCAGATAATGAGGCTGCTCTCCTGTAAACCACCTCATGCAGATCATGATAAAGCTGTGCTAGCACACAAGATCCCCAGTCAAAGCGTCGAGGATGATGTAGCAAATCCTCGATAATCCTGCCCCATCCCACTGAAAATCCGCGACCTCGCCGATCAAGTAATAAGACACCACCAATGATAGCACCTAATAAGGCTGGTAAAATAGGAAATGAGGCAAACTGAGGCCATAAGATACAGTCATCACCAATAGATGGATCTCCGAATACTCATCGACAATATGTCCCGTCATAGACTGCGTCATAATATACTATCTCTCCATGAGTCAGGATCCGTAGCAATCTATAAACATCCTCCGGTGTAATAGTCATCTCGCCCTGTGGTAGCCAAAATGTGTTTGTCTCAGAGTGCCAACGCTCTGCGACAGCCGTAATCAAACCTCGGTTCATCTGGAACCGAGGAAGCTCTAGTACGCACAGTAAACCGCAGCGCCTAATCACTCGCCTCTCGACGTCAGCCAACTGAGTCCTCAGCTCCATCACCCAGTGTGGTACAGTCTGAAGGTATAGCACAGGGACATCCTCCTGTTTAATCAAAACAAGGGAACCACATGAGTAACTTACTATCAGGAAATCAAACAATCAATCATGGTCATCAATTTAAATATACCTATCAGACTTACCAATCCTAACTCTAAGCGTTGAGGAAGGACGATCCTAGTTTTATGTCTCTAAGCATTTGGGCATAAAATGGATGGACATTTAGATCCATGATCTATCATTCATGATGAAGATTGATTAATCTTATTCTTCGATATTATAGTTACCTATGTTCTAATTCGTTGTTGAAGTCAAACAAAGGGAATACCCTAACTAAACATTTGATTGAATTCATTGACGTGATCGATATCAATCAAGTTGACGTAATCGAGCAATCAGACGTCTTAGAAAAGTTTTAAATAAACAAATTTTTTTTTACTCACGCGACTTTTCTTTCTGGCGTCATTTCTTTTACCAGAGGCGACATTTCTTTGATCAAACGCGTAATTTTATTTCACCGCGTGACTTATTTTCACGGAGGCGGTATAAGATTTTCCGTAGGCGACATCTTATTATCACGCGACACCTGATTAAAAATGTTTAAAACCTACGCGACATTAAATTTTCCTTAGGCGACACTAGATTTTCTAAATGCGTGAAAATATCTAAGGGACGCGACATAAGATTTATCAAAGGCGACATTTAAAATTTTCAGGCGATATTAAAATGCACGGAGGCGACATTTCTTTTCACGCACGCAGAATTAAATTTTTTAAAAGCATTAAATAAGGTCATAAATGCGACTTTACAGACATGAGGAAAATTTGAATGACATACCGGAGGACCATCGGTCGCTCTTCGACTGAACCGGCGCGCTCTCTCAAACCGATGCTCGCGATGTGGGACCACCATCGTCTCCAAAAGGCTAAAATCAGAGCTCAAATCTCAAGAAGGAACGGTGCAAATGAATAGTAAAATGAGGGGTTTTACCCTATTTAAGGTAAAATTGGTCCTCATAAATACTTAAAACAATGCACTTTGAACCTATCATAGGACATTTTCATTAATCGGGGCATAAATCAAATTTGATTATTTCTTTCAAACGGTATCAAAAATCAAAACATATTCCAACTACTCAAACTCGTTCAAATCAAGGACTCAATATGTTTTATTTCTGAGGGGGCATCAGAGTATCAAATGGGCATCACATCAAAAACATTTATCAGTGGGGCATATCATATCATATCATCATATCAAATATGTCATCATATCAAATCTGTCATCGTATCAAACCTATCAACATATCAGCAATCAATCAACCCAGGACCTTTATCAGTGAACCCAGGACCTATCATCATATCAGGACCCATATCATATCAGAGGCATCAGAATCATATCAGGACCCATATCATATCAGAGGCATCAGAATCATATCAGCACCATCATCAGAGGCACATCATCATCATCAGGAAGTACATCAATCAGAACGATCAGAGGCATATCAGAACCAGGACCAGAATCAGATCATCATACTAAGGGAATCTTTGAATCAATGTTCTTCGCACATCGACTCAAAGAGGGGCATTTGTAGACACGGAAAATTGGCAAAGGCTTAATTCAATCAAAAGGTGCATCAAGTCATCAAAATAGCACTAAAAATCGATAAATGGAACAAAGGCAATTCAAATCAAAGGAAAATTCAATTAAATGATTAAATGATTAAATAAAGCTTGAAAAGGAGAAAAACACTAAGAAATTGATTAAATTCAATTAATGACATAGTTGTTGAAATGAAAAATCAAAATGAACCTCTTACCCTTCATGGCTAAATTTGATTACTTTAATTAATTAATAAATATGAAATTCTCTCAACAAAGGAAAAAAGGAGACAAAATGGACACAAATCACTCACTTTTGTTGAAATGGTCCAGCCTTTTGAAACCATTTAAATGTTTGTCCCCCCATTTAGGGACAAAGCAAAGCCAATTGACCTTACCCAAGCATAACCATGGTTATCTCACTCTACCCCCTACCCTTGGGAAAATCTTATAAATAGAAGGCATTTTGAGGCATTATTGATCCACTCCATATCTTTGAATTGCAGCAAAGCTCTGTCAATTTGCATCCATATCACTCACTTGTCATTTGTCATTGTTAATTAGCTTAAATTGCTTTGATCATAGTAGATTGTTCATCAAATAGAGCTAGAATTTGATAGAATAGATCTAAATTTGCATATCATATAGCTTAATTCTCATAATTAGAGTGTCACTAGTGAGGATTTGCAGCTGAGAGCCTCATTTACCACTTCAATTTAGAGAACCATGAGATATTTAGATTAATTGTGCATTATTTAGATTAGTTTGCTTTGAATAGTGTAAATTCTCTTTAAATCTTGTTATTTCATGAAGGTGTAATCACTCACACACAATAGGGTCATCCACCTGAGCCTTCCACCTTCTCACCTTATCTTGCATCACATACGAGAGGGTCCTTGCCTAGGCACTAGCTCTTGCTTGGTGGAATTCTCATCCCAGTGCCACTATATCAGTATCATCATTAGTGTATACCCTTACCCTAGGTTGGATTTCCTTTGTAAATCAAGTGGGCTTTGGAAATGCATTAATGGGTTCATAGGGTGTAGCTAAACTCAAGGTAGTAGCATAGCATTTTGTCTCCATTTCCTCCTCTCCTTTTGTTCCCTCTTCTTCCATTATGTTTTTTTCCTCTTCCACATTTAGTTTCTCTTCCTCTCAACCCTATTTCTCTGATCCATCTTGTCCCTCTAAGAAAATTTCACCAATTTCCTTTGTCTCCTTTTCTGGCTCTTGAGGCTCTTGTGCTATTGTTTAAGTTTGGGCAAGTGGTGGCGTAGGAGCTTGAGCTGGAGGGTTCTTCACAGGAGGAATAGGAGAAATAAGGGGAGTGGGTGAAATCATTGGTGGAGGAGGTGGAGTTGGCATGGGGATATGAATAGGTGAGGTTGTTGTGGCAATGGAGTTCTTTGAAATAGAGGCAGAAGTGGAGTTGTAGATGATGTTGGATGTGGAGGTAGAAGTGGAGTTTGATGCACAAGAAGAGGTGGAGGTGGAACATTTTGTGAAGCTAATGGGATTTGTGCTGCAACATCTTCCTTAGAGGTGACACCTACAATAGAATCTTGTCCCGACTTTGTAGTCTCCTTCTAAATTTTAGCTACCACCTCCTCAATTAACTCTTGAGAATCTCGGTGAACTTCCTCTCCCACATTTCTAAGAGGAGTAGTGAATTGTGTAGGGAGGGAGTCAAAAGAAAAGGACTGTCTTGCACTCGGAGCTTGTTGCTCAGTCTCTTTAAATCCATGAAGCCCCTCAAAATTAGAGATGTCAAATTCATCATCTCCCAAAGCATCCAGATTTATTTTCTCTCCTTGTGCTCCTCCTTTGACATCTTCTTGTGTATCTTCCTATTGTTATCTCCTTTTCTTTAAGAATCCCATAGACCAGGTTCTTCTGCTAAGGGGCACTTGATCCTCCTCATCTTCTTCTCCTTCCTCAAAGAGAGTGTCCATGTGGGTAGGTGTTGAGTCTCTCTTCTTCTAGTACATGTGCCCTTTTATCACCCCAGCCAGCCTAGCTGCAATTATTTTAACTTTTGGCACCTTCTTTGGTGCACCTGGTGGCTCTGGACCACTAGAAGAAGGGGCATCTAGAGGTTCTATGCTTCTAGTCATTCTATTTTTTTTCTTCTTTGAATGAGTAGCTGATCCATATGCCATAGGGTGCTCATGTCTATACACCATTTCAAGTCTTTTTCCTGCAACCTCTTTAAACTATGGCACTAGTACCTTCTCCCCTTTATTCTTCTTTTCTTGTGAGGGCTGAGCTGGTTGTTTAATTTGCATAGAATCCATTGGAAATGGATGGGTGATCCATGCCTTAGTCACCTTGATGTTGTGTTTTGCCTTGAAATTGATGTCATCATTTTCATCCCTATCGACTTCCACATTCTAAATGGTCCTAGTGTATACCTTATCCAAGTTATAGATAGGATCCAAAACATCCTTAGAATCAACTTCCTTCACCTTTTATGGCACCTACAACAACAGAGCAGGCTTTTCTATCTCTAAACTTATCTAGAAATAGTCACAGATAATAACCTCATAATCATCAAGGAATTTTATCCAATGGTCTTCAATATGAGGCTCGTGCACATAATGCCTCCCCATGATGTGGTTGTATGTACCAATAGGGAAAAATTTGGTCCTTATGAGATTGTAATTCTACAGTGGGAATTCATCCCATTCAAATGCCAGGGATTTACATATCTTCATGTCTTCCAAGTAATGGGGCCCTATGAAAATTGGGAAATCCCAACAATGCTTCTTCTTGTGCCAGATATGCTCATGAGCATCTAAGATTTGTCAAGCCATATCCAATAGGATTATCCTATCTGATGGATATATTGGGAACTTCTTAGGAGCTAGGGTGCTTCTTGCCACCCAGAGATATGTGAAGGTCTTGGACTAAATGTAGAATTCCCCAAGGGCCTTCACCTTAGTAGCAGCTTCTGTGGACATTCTTTTAGCATAGTCTTCTTCTATGGAGCATATAATGGAGAACACAAAAGAATAATTGATAGTGTATAATTTCAAACTATCATATGTATAGTACTCCTTTTGAGCTAGTTGTGGGTATACTATGAATGGCCATGCATTCTAAATGCCCATGGCACCAACCTTAACCAATCCTAGGTACACCGCCCTTGTAGCCAACATATACACAACATAAGATGTGATGTAGATGTAAGGGTTATTTTTTACTATGATCAACTATTGATCTAGGTTGTCGCTAAGAATAGTGGCCCAGTCAAACCTTTCTTGTCTCTCCTTTATCTTCTCAATGAGAAAGATCATCCATGGTTCTAATGAACAATACACTAATGATAGATACATGGTGTATTGTTGCGTTCACTAGAGAACAATACACTAATGAAGTGCAATCCTCAGACCTTCCTGTCGGTTGTGCACACTTCACCAAATAATCATTCCAACTAATGTTGTCGATGTCAGTGTCTATAATCTCAACATGTAAATTCCCCACTTTGGAGGGTGCATGGTAATCTTTGAACTGATACCTCATACCTGGTGAGTTGATTTTCTCTACCATTTTTGCAAAGAGAAAAAGAGACATGAATCAATAATCATCATACTAATAATTAGGGATGAACACAAATGAAAATGAGATAAAACCAATCAAGAAAACCCTAAAAAAACCAAGTTAAAATGATTAGGAGACTAATTTCATCCTTTTGGACCTTCAGGAGTGTCATACCTCTGAAAGGAAAAAATGTTGAAAAGGGCACACATAAAGAAAAATTTTAGTCCTTTGATTCATGAAATGATGCAGAATAGTCAGGGTGTAAAACCTCCAAAAATGTGAAAAACTTCACTTTGGCCAGCATTTTAGACTTCGGTGTTTTGGGGGTGTACAATTTTTGGGGTACAAAACACCCAAAATGCCAAATAGGACTTAGCCAAATTTTGAGAGCAGAAACCTCTCCTAGATTTCAAACTGCAAAAGTCCAAAAAGTTTAGAGCTGAAAGGCCAAAAACAAGGGTTTGGGGTTAGGGCTTGAAAATGAGCCCTAAAACAAGTCTAACCATAGACTCGAGGCTAAGGGGTCAAAGGGAACAACCCTGCAACCCCAAAGAAGGAAAAAAGATAAAAATAAACTAAACAAAAACCCTAGAGAACATGGTAAACTAAAAAAAAACCCTAAGAAATGAAAAGTAGAGAGATAGGAGCAAAGAATCCTACCTCTAAAATGCCGAAGGATGAGAAACCAAAAGAATGACAAAAGGAGCTAAGAAACTAAAGACTGGGAAAATGTGCACATAAAAAGCTCTGAAAAAGATGATCACTAGTAGAAAACAAGTGAGAACAAAAAGTGACTCTCTACCTTATATAGGAAACCAATGGGGGTGACATCAGCCACCACCGTCGATCAGTCTTTCGGGCTTTCAGGGGTCTCGGACCTCTGAAAGGCCAAAATGCCAAATGGCCGATTTCCTTCGGGGAATGGGATTTTTGGTCTTCTGGACCTCCAAAATTCCAAAATCTTGAGGGTGGTGGGCTTAGTAAAAAAAAGGTCTCTGGCCTTTCAGACCTTTCACACATAGGGAACTCCAAAAGTTTGAAAATTTAGAACCAGGCCAAAACAAAAATACAAAGGGACAAACTAGACTAACAAGTAGAAACCTAGAAGAAGCTAAAAAGAGGGGGGGGCCTTTAGCCAAGTGGCTCAAAAAGAGGGGATCATGGTTGTGGAACCACAAAACTATAAATTAGACTATCAAGTATAATATGATTACTAGGAGTTGATTTCATCTCATAAATTGTAGAGACTCTATTAGCATAAGTAGGCAACAAGCTTCTGAGAATTTTATTTACAACAGTGTCTTCTTCAATAATACCTCCTTGTCCTCAGATAGCATTCACAATCTCCTTGAATCGATTGTTGTATTGTGATATGTTCTCTCCTTCTTTAATTTTCATGTCATCAAACTTTCCTCTAAGACTTTAATCTTTAGCACTTAGTACATTCACATCTCCCTAGTGAACTAGTGTAAGCTTGTCTAGAATCTATTTAGCAGAAGTACGTGCCTTGACATCTTCAAATTTGGCATCTGATAAGGAAGCAACAAGCTCTATCATTGTAGTATTATGTTCATGTATTTCTCTCATCTGATAAACAATCTAAGGTCCAGTACGTAAGATAAACTCATTATCCAAGTAGTATATTGCAGATTCTCCAATTCTTGATAAATACATTCTCATTCTAGTTTTCCATGCCAAGAAGTTATCTTTGTTCAACTTTAGACCTCTCTCTTATATATCTTGTGATCTTTAGCTTAAGTCCTTCAAACTCTCCTTCCAAGTAACTTATCTTTGATACAAATTGATAGATAACTAAGAGGGGGGGTGAATCAATTAAGTCTAGTTATCCTACAGTCCCAAATATGACCAAATGCATATAACAAAACTTTCAAATTAAATAATCAACTCGATAAAATATCAATTGTACCTTTCACTTCATATACCGATTACTAGTAAATTAAATACCATGTTTACTGATCTAACTAGTTATAGAAATGTGTAAAGTAAAATAAAAATTCAACACATCCATACATATATAACACATATATTTAATGTGGAAACCCTATAAGGGGAAATAGCACCTAGGACCATTAACCCAAAATAATTCACTCTTCTGAAGTGAGCTCGGTTAAGAGCCAATTCTATTAAAGGTTACAAAACACATTGCGAGGTGTGACCTGGTTAGAGGATTTATCATTAAGAGTTCTCCCTTGACAAAAAATTCACTATGGGGTCAACAAGAAAATAATCAACATTCATTGAATGTCATATTGAAATATAAAGACTGCTAAGTCCCACTCAGTTAAGAGTTTATCTGTAACAATGGTTAAACTTATATAGTAATGATCTGATTAAAATATAACTTTGATTTGCATATTTTTAGATCTATGCTAAGCTCAAAAATACCCCTGATCAATAATCAATTGAATATCTCTATTTCCTCCAACTACATTCTGCTCGGTAATTGCTTTCTCTGATGCTTGGTGTTGTCTACAAATTTTCTCGGTTCTATCTTCAACCAGTTTGATCAGTGTTGCATGAAAAAAAACTTTTCATGGGAATTCTCCTATAGTTACCAGAGTCAATAATTATTCTCATGTCTTTTTATATAGACATCATAAACCATTTTCTTTCCATCAATATATTTTGCCTCTTAATCTTTGTTGTCACTAAGGATTGCACCCGAATATGGCTAAGCATGAACCTATAAATCCTGTGAAACATGTAACTACTTTCAGGATGTGGGTAACCTATTAGAAAGTAGACTTGCGGATTAGGGGCTGACTTCCCTTGAATCACCTTGAAACTCAGCTAATCATAATGAGGAAAAGGGAGAGAGTGCATGAAATTGAAATAACTAGAAATAAACCAAGGTGATTCACCAAATTTGGATAGATCCACAAACTAAAAACAAACTCACATTGTGATTCAAAACATAAGCTGAGCATCACAACTTCTCCCTAATTCTAATTTTGCCCCTAGAAATATCAAGGTGTTGGTTATAAATGAGAAGGGAAAATGAATTCCACAACCCCAAATAATTTCAAATGCACACAAATTAGTTCTTTAGGAAATAAAAATTTCTTATGAGCATCTAAATGAACAAAATATGAAGTAAAGGACTCACCTTAATCATAATATCTATTGATATAAAACCCACCAAATGTTAGGAATGGGAACACTGAGAGGGGGGGGGGGGAATCAGTGTTCACTATATTTTAACTTTTCACTTTAATTTGAATACTAAATTATAAATGCTTAAGTACTAAATTAAAGATTCACATAAACATGAAACATGAAATCAACACATGACACCAATATGGTTACGGGGAAACCCAAATAGGTAAAAACACTAGTGGGACTTGATACCCACTAATATTCTACAGTAGTGTTTTGTCATCATTGTTAGAAGATCCTTTAGCCTATTAGGAGTAGCTTTACAATTCTTTTAGTATAGTAGACTTGGTTAAGGGTCGGACCCTGTTAGGAGTCTTTTACAATGATCCCTATTAGAGGAGTGGACTCACTATCCTAGAGCTTACTGCTCAAATGATGAAGGCTACAAGCTTCTGAATCAGATACACACTATATCTATAGGTGAACTGTCACTATGACACTGTTTGTCAGATCAGTTCCTTTGGTGTACTGATGCTTTGACCTCTTGCAAAGCTCTAATACATCATATGCTCTCTTTGCATACCTCTTCTTTTCTTATCTCAACTCTAATACAACTTTCTTGACTTCCATATCGAATACAATGGGCACACCTTATATTTATGCGCTCATATCAAATATACAATTAGGTCAGCCCTATAACTAATTACAAATAACACTTCCAAATGAATTGGCCTATGCATTCTTAAAATTATACATATACATATGTCAGCAACCTAAATACAATGGGCGCATAGCCTCTACAACATTAATTTACAATTGCAAACCAAAATAGTCACTATCGGCTCTATGCTCTATTCTCTACTGGCACACACTGGCTGTGCAACTTCAACTGACTATAAATTTCACATCTTTTCATATCTACTTATGCACTCTTAGAATAAGCATAAGTATATTCTAACAACCTTAACTTCTAGGGTGCATACCATAATTCATCCATACGCATGGGCACAGGTTTTCTGAGTCTTTGGTGCTCTGTATGTTGTCCAATCTTCAACACTTAAGTGATTTCTGATCTTTACACTTGGTGCACTGACTTCAAACTGCTATATGACTTTTTTCCATAATGACAACACTATATCTAGTCATATACTTCAGTATAGACAACTTTCCAACACCAAACAACTCATGAAACTATAGGAATAAGAAGGATAATTGCTATGTATTGAATTGAAAGGAGCCAAAATACAACTTGCTTCTCCAAAGCGACAAACATTCACCTCCAAGTGAGAGAGAATGAAGAACTAACCTCAATCACCTAAGTAAGAGGTATATAAAACAAAACCTAAGAATCTGCATTCATGTCCCTCAACCTCACCAAAAAAGAAAAAAAATTGCATTTAGGCCCATGAAGATGCCTCTCAAATCTGGATGTCAGATTCCTAGATTTTGTAGGGGTAGGTGGAAAGGTGAAAATCTTGAAAAGATAAGCCATTAAAGTCTACCCTACCCCCTAAATCATGCTCTATAACACAAACAATGATTTAAATACTTTCCCTGTGCCTTAATTCTATGTGGATTTAAAAAAATATTTTATGAATAGTTCTCAACCCAATTTAAATTAATAAAAAGGGGAAAACATATTCAAAAATGTCTACATCTTTTAAAATTAAATCCACCCTCACATAATATGACCCCTAGGAATAAATATTTAACATATAATTAATAAAGTTCTCAACCTAATCCTTAAAAGGAAAAGGGAAAACATATTAATCAAACACTTTGCAAAAACCGATCCAAGGAAAAAAGAAGATACTAAAAACATCTACCCTTCACTATCAGCAAATTTGGGGAAAGTTGTCAGTCTTTGAACTCGGCCTTTGGCATCTTTGATTTGGAAAATTGTAGTTTTTAAAGCCTCTTGATCTCTCCTCATGGCATTATCATTCAAGCTAGGCATTTGAGATTTTATTTCTATGCATTTGTTGTTTTTGATCATTCTCTTCATATTGATATTCTTGTGATAACATTTTCAATTTGATATTTTATTGAATCACTGGTTTCACTATTGTATATTTGATTCACTATATTTGATGCCATGCAGAACCCTAGGGCATCAATATATTGTTCATTTTCTCCCTGATTAATTGAGCATCATGTGAGCTAGGGTATCATCTCATTCACTGGCTTATACTTTATGTTTACGATGCATTGTTGTTGTGAAGTAATGGCATCATTTGATTTTTATTTTCTCCTTTATGCACAGGCCCATGCCCTACATTTTTCCTTTAAGCTACATCGAACTAGGGAATCATTTGATGGTATTCATCCTTGGTGTTCTCTACACTGCGAGGGCATAACATTTATTCACTATTTTTATGGAAAGGATGGCACTGTGCCATATTGTCATGCTACATTATCATAATACGCTCTTTGTTTAGATCCCATGAGCTAGGGCATCATTCAATGTTTATTTACTATAATTTCATGTATGGCATGTGCTCTAGATTCTTACTATGTGGTAGATTGGTGCCATTGAATTGTTGTTGTAGGATATCTATTGTTGATGAATGACATTGTGTGTGTTTTGATTTAAACATTTTTTCTACTACTACAAAAAATCTAGTGAGCTTCTAGGGCATCAGTGTATTCATATTTTTTTTACTCACTATTTTGGAGATGCCTGAGCTTCTAGAACATCAAGATTTGATCATTTGAGCTCATTGTTCCTACTTGATTGGCCCGAGCTTGCATCTCTATGATCTTATGGAGTGATGGTCTTTATTTCATTATATCTCCTTATGATTTTTCCCAAGACTTGTGAGCTTGAGTTGTTCAATCCATTGTTTGATTGTACCTCAACCTATGAGCCATAACCTTGCAACATCTCTATTGCATTTCATCCTCTATTGATATGCACTATTATGTTGTTTATTGTTGATGAATGGCATTGTATATTGCTGGTTGTATTCAATGCTTGTTGTTTTGATTCTTCCAATTTCTTCTTGTTGGATGATCACATGGATAACCCGTGAGCTGAATACATTGTGTTTTTTAATGCGGTCATTGGGTTCTCTATTTTGAAAGCCAACGAGTTTGCTGGGGCATCATCCATATGACTAGTTTTTATGGTACTATGCTAAATTGGATCACAGCTCGTGAATCTTTAAGCAATGTTGTATTTTAGCATTCTAAAGCTTTGACTATCCTTCTAGTCTTTCCTATTATTCATGTTGCATGTTCTATTGTTGTATATGCTCACTAAATATCAAAATTGCATTCATTGTTTTTATGTTGATGCCACCTTTTAAGCATAGCTCCTCATTAATGTATTATTACTTCATTATGATGATTAAAATTTTACTGGCTCAAAGAACCTCAAATATGGAAGCCTCAATACTTTGTTAGATTTGTACCACTCTATACCATGCATTCATTCTTGTATTTGTAGCTTCTTTCCTTAGCTCAAAATGCATAATTAAATCTCTTCCACTCCATGCCCTAGATACATGTTAGAATTGAATGCAGATTTGATGCTCCTATTCTCTATTTTGATGATGATTTGATGTACTCTACTTTTCCTACTCATGCTTTATCACTGATTGTCTGCATTTGACATCTTCATGGTATCATGGACATCCATGAAATGTACCTCTTGTTAATTTTCCCATGTTATTGAATATGCATGCTTTAATGCTGACCATTTAATATGATTTTATGCTATTATGATGTCATGCCAGTGTTAGAAGGCATCATGCAATTAAATCATCAATTTTATCCTCCCTTACTTAGCTCAAAATGTAGATTCAAAACACTCCATGCCATGAATATGAGATAGAACTATATGCAGACTTTTACCTTTTTATGCATAATGATACTATATAGATGATGCAAACTTGTGTACCTCTTTGTTTTGACTTGATGATTTATGCATCCCCTTTCTATTGCTACTGCTTGATCATGACTCATATGTTGATGGGCATGGTGGGTGGCAATTGTGGGTGCATCATGATTTCACAACAACACCAAATAAAACAACAACATCTGGTGTTGTTGTTGCATTGTTGGATGATGTAGACATAGTAGTGATTCATTGAGTGTCCATGAGACCACTTCTTCTTCTTAGACTATTGATTTATGTCCCATATTTCATGCTTTATGTACTTTAATATTTTTTCTTCATGATCCTTGAATTCTCTATGGATATTGCTTCTTTACTGAGCTTACATTTCACTTCTATTGTCTAGACAATAGCGATCCTTGAGGATGTCCCTCTTTTTGGGGAGGGCCATCCTCTTGGCATTGCTATTATCTAGTTGAGGGAAAGCATCAATGTCAAAGCTTCTTTGATATCTACACATGGAACAAACAAGTTAGTGAAAACATGGTATCTCTTTCCTTCCTGCAACATCCTTATAAGTGCACATGCCCTGTAGCATAGCCCTTTTTAGAAGTGTATGGCCGACTATGTACATGAATGATTATAGATCAAGGTAAGTTGTAGGATATCATGCATTACTTAGATCTTCTAGATCTAACCCCCATCTCACTCTTTTCTATAGATTCTAAATCACAAGAGAACACTGGATTAAACTCGGATCAACACTTCATCATTCTAGGCAATGTCTGGTACCCTTATACTAATGTTCATCCATTTAATGTATATTTTTACTTATTCATATCTTCTTGAAAGTTGGCTATGATCATGGCCTATGTGAGCCCAGATGATCTTATTTTCTAGTTCTTTTCTTTGTTCAACACATACAGATATTTGGCATATATACACGTAATATTTAGATGCAAAATTTTCCTTTTCCTTTACATGTATCTTATCATGAAATGAAAATAAATTTAAATAAGATCATCTAATAATGAAAATTAGGATATTGTAGCCTCATCTAGTAATTAGGTCACCAATCTAAAAAGAATGAGTAAAATATATGGTAACAATCTTCACCATAATTTTTTTCGCTTTAACCTTCCTTAATAGTTGTGTCAATAACACATTTCATTCTCCTTCATTCGATCATCCTTGAATTTTTTCATTCATTTGATCATCATAAAATACATTGTAATTTACCTTAGAATCATAAATAATTGTCCAGCTCATCAACTTTAGTTAGCTCTCACAAAACTACTTCAATTTATTTCACTTGGTCAATGCTAGAATGCGTCGGTGATAGCTATCTTGGTTAACACTATCCTCGATATACACTATACTTTCTTGGTGTATACTAAATTATTCATTTACTAACCACATAAACTTATTCAATCATGAACTTCAATATATAATAGAATATATAATACAATCAAGTCATTAACATAATGCCATAGACTCATCAATAAGTTACCCAGTGTATACTATATCCATATCTTTCTTATCCATCTCATCTTTATGTAGATATCTCATTCCTTTACTAGTTTTCCTTCTTAAGATGTTTTTAACCATCATGGTAAGTATATTCAAAACTAGTTGACATCAATAACAATAAATTAACTTATTTAATGTTTTACATACACTTTAGTAGCTCATTGGATCATCACTCACTGTCTTTCTGAATTATCCATTCTATTATCAAACTTTCCATCAAGATATTTAATTAGTTGTAGTTTATCAATACCACTTTGGACCAATATACCAGTGTAAAAAGAGTTGTGTTGGTTGGTGTTCTGATGTTGGTGCAATACACCCATTATGCTCAATTTATCTACAAATACTAGTCTCTTCCTAATTTTCTCACTGTTCTATGCAATATTTTAAAGATTATTTTATTTGATACTTCATCATGTCTGTTACTTTGAGGGTAATAGATCGAGGAATAGTGTTGAGTTATTTTGAATTGATCTCCATTGTCAATCACAATTGATGAGAGTATCCCATACCTATAGATGATGTAGTTTAGGATGAACATTGAGATTTTATTTCATTTAGGATTGGCTAGTGCCACAGTTTCCACCCATTTTGTAAAGTATTTAGTTATCGTGATGATATAATTATGTCCACTAGATAATTTTGGGTAAATTTGTTCTACTAAATCAAAATCCCTTTGTCGAAATGGCCAATGTATAATGATTGAAATTAACTACCTAGCTAGAGCATGTATCAGGTTTCCATAGGCTTGGCATTTCTTGCATGTTTTGGAATATTGAATTGCATCTTTCTCCATTGTAGGCCAGTAGTATCCCACTCTTAAGAGGTTCTTAGCTAATGAAAAGCCATTTGAGTGAGACCCACACACACCTTCATGTACTTTCTTTAATGCATGACTTGACTCTTCATTTTCTAAACATCTAAGTAGTGTACCATCTAGGGAACATCTATACAAGTTGTTAGCAATGATTAAATAATGCGATGTTTCTCTTATGAGACATCTTTTTTCTTTTCTCAAATAATTTTCAGGGAAGGTTTGGTCTTTTAGATAGGAAGAGATATGCATATATCTAGATAATACTTGGATTTAAATGGAACATATAATTTGGGAATCAGGTCAGTCATAGGCTGGAAAAGGAAGTTATTCCATAGGAATTCATAAAAAAATTGATGTTCTCTTAGTTGTAACAAAGATGCCAAGGTATCCATTGCATCTGTGGCTCTATTCTCTTACTGTTATTTTGTGTTGATCCTGATCAGTCCCCAAGTCAGATATTGTTGGCTTGTGGTGATTGATCGGGGAAGTAATGAACACTTTTCATTTGTCATGGGGTTTATGGTTTACTCATCAAATATTTTTGAGTTGACACATCAAACATTTCCCTAGGTTGACTCATCAATATTTTAGGGTTAGCTTGTTAACTGGCATAAGTCTTGTTATAATGGCTTAGGGTTAGGGATATTGGTATGATGTATGTTTTAGTAGCTTCTTGTGGAGGTATTGAGTTGTAAGGGATTATAGATTGTAATAATATTGTAATTACTAGATAATATTAATATTGGACTCATTATTGGTGGACGTAGCCCAGGTATTTGGTGAATCATGTTAAATATTTATTTCTTGTGTTCTCTTTTGTGTCATTTATTATTTTCTGATATTGGTTATATTTACATGTAACTATTATTTATATCTTGTTAATCCTAACACTGACCTTGGAATCTACTCAAATGTGATAAAGACAAAATATTTCTTTAGATCATCCACCATTATCTTGTATGTAATTAGCTTATCATCCTTTGTCTTGTAATCATTACTGACTTGATGAATAATAAGTTGTGAGTCTTCATAGATAGATAACTCAATGATCTTCCATTATATTTCTAGCTTTAATCCATTTACTAGGGCTTCATACTCTGGTATGTTATTTGTTCATGGAAATATAATCTTGCATGCCATTGGTATCTTGTACCCTTGTGGATTAATGGAGAAACATCTAGCTCTAGGATGTATCAAGGACAAGGATTCTTGGGGTTCAAGAGGCAACATTATGTTATTATCAATGTTATTAACTTTCAAGATGATATCTGTCAAGTTTCCCTCCAAAGAATCGTTAAGATTTTTAAATTCATTATCATTATTATTGGATTTCATGTTAGTGTTATGTGAATCTAACCCTAGTGACCTAGCATTAGAACTTTCTCCTTCTTCAAATTGGACTCTAAGAGTGTATTTGTATATCACATCTATCTCTATGTCCATTGTGGCATCAAATATTATATCCCATTCATACTCATGTGAATCAACTTGACTATCATTAAAGACTCCAAAGAAGTGGGCAATAGTCATTGGTACTTCCTCTTCTTCATGAGCATCATTCTCTTCTTTATTTTCTCTTTCTTGCAAAGGTGTTTGTAAAGATGTTATATCTTGTTGTTCTTAAAAATATGACATGTCAAGAATATGAGTGATAGTTGCCAAATTCCCCTAGTTAGGATGCCTTTGTTCTTGTTCTTCTTCTAGCTCTTCTTCTAATTCTTGTTTGGGTCTTGTATTGGTGTTAAATTCTTAAAATGGATCTCCTTGCAAGAGTAGTAACCTTTCATAGGATATGGGTTGTCCTTGTATTTATTCTTCATCATCTGAATTACCTGATCTATAAAATATTGGACCATCTTCAACTATGGGATGAGATATCATTTCTTTGAAGCCTACTCCAGTTTTATTTGTAGGATTTATGAAGTCCATGTGTATTTTTTCTATGAGTCTTTTCTTGCTTTGACCCAATGGTCCTTTTCCTTTATAGCCCATTTGTTTCATGATGTCATAACTTTTCCATACTTATTAGGTGCTATTTCCACATTTTTAAAAATTCCCACCATGTTCATCTTCTTTGTATAGCCATTGTAGAATGGCTTTTTCTTTATGTTATTCTCCAAGAGACACATTTTCTTTTACCATCCATGTTCCATCATGAAATTTCAAAGTATCACCTTTGGAAGGTGTCAATGTGCATGAAGGTTTCCCTCGAGCTTTAGGAGATAGAGGTAGATCCATCATGGACCTTGGGGAATCTATTTTGTATTCTCCAATTCTTGTTTCTTGAATATTCAATTTCTTTGCAAAACTTTGTATGACCATTTCTTTATAAGTTTCCACTTTTTTAGCACCTTTCTTATTGTGAGGAATCATACTATCCATTTTCTTGATACTGTTGCAAGGATAGGTTGTATCAGCTGGAATGGTTACCTCTACTCCATTGTGAGAAAATTTTATACAATGATGATATGTTGAAGGTACCACTTGAATTGTGTGAATCCATGGCCTTCCAAGAAGCATATGGTAGGAAAGTGGTAGATCTAGAACTTGACATATTACATATTTCTCCACTGGTCCCACTCTGATCGATAAGACAACCAATCCTTTAGAGGATTTTTCCTCTTCATCATAGGCTTTGATGGTTATCTTTCTTCTTGGATCAATTGAATTATCAGAGAACCCCATTTGATTTACCAAATTGTATGTACATATGTTTAAACTAGTTCCTCCATCCATCAAGAAACATTTGACACAATATTTATGAATTAGGACTTCTAGTTGTATAGGTTGATTAGACAGATGGTTCAAGGACTTATCTTCTTCCTCGAAGAAAGAAAATTAATGTGGGGAATTTATATGACTAACCATTTTTTGGAATATGTCTACATCCAAATCCTTAGGTACATTAGTAGTAAGAAAGGCTTGGTCAAGGATCTCTTGATGGACCAGAGATATTTTCAATATCTCAAAAATGGAAATTTCAGCTTGTATACGCTGCAACTAGTATACTAGATTAAAATTTGGAGATAATGTTAGTTTTTTACAAACTGTTGTTGTAGTAGGTGAGTTTTATGTGCAAGCCCCTTTAAGAGTGAGCTTATCTTGACTCCTCATCACAACATTGGAATATTGTGTCTTGTCTTGTCCTCCCTTAAGAGTAATTACACTGATAGATTATTTAAAAGGTTCCACCATATGAATCACATTGTCATTATCAGTGTAGGTGTGATTGATTTTATTATTTTTAGAAGATTCACCTTTTTCATAATTAGGTAGTGGAGTTTGAAATTCTTTGTGAAAATTATTAGTATGATGGTCGTGCACTTTAACCTTTCCTTCTTCAATCTGGTCCTAAATGACATGTCTCAATTTCATGCAGTTTTTGGTTTTATGTCCTTTATTGCAATGAAAATCATAGTAATCGTTATCGTTCCATGACTTTGGTTTCACTTTTGGTTCCCATGGTTTTGAAACATAGATTTTGATAATATTATTGTCCAAAAGTTACTTCAAGACCACCTCAAATGTGTCTTCCAAAGGTGTAAATGTTTTCTTAGGTCTTGATAACCAAGGCTCATTTTGATTATTGGGTTTATTAAAAGTTTTATTAATTGTTGGTGTCACCATCATATTTGACCTCTTACTAGCTTGTAGACTTGTAGAAAGATTAAACACCTCTATTTTTGGTCTTGTATTTGGAGAATCTACAACTCCCTCATTAACCAAATTTGTGTTCTTATTCCCATATTTGTACTTATCTTTATTAGAATAGTACTCATCCTTATGTTCCCTGTGGATAGTGGCTTCTCCTTTCTTAACCAAGACTTCATCAATCTTAATTGCACTATCTATCATCTTGTAAAAACTTGGTGGACATTGGAGTTATATGGGAAATTTAATTTTAGGTACAAAAATGTTAATGAAAATTTCCATCTTCTAACTTTCAGGTATTTATCATGAGTATTGTTAGCACTTAAACCTATGGATGATTAAAATATTCAAGAAATTCATTTAATACAAGACTCATGTACTCCCAACAGCTGCATCCATCATAATTTAAATGCTAAGGTATTAAGGCTTCAACCCTTCTTCACTTTGAGTAACACTCAAGCGGGTTTGCCTTTCAATAACTCACTATTTTTCAAGTAGACTTCAAATTGCAAATCAAATCCCTCACTGCTATACTATCTTCTTCTCAAAATTAACTCAATAAAACACCACTACTCCGAGGACATCCTAGACTATCCTGATACAGAGCACCATAATAAAAATCACAACTAAGATAGCATGGAACAGTGGCCTAAGGACATTCATCCTTCCTCTTTTTCCGAGTTAAACTCAAGGGAGTATAACTTCTCTAAAGTGCTTCTTCAAAGCATTATAAAATTGATCTATGCATTTGACATAGCCAATGCAACTCATAAACTTACAAATAAAAGTAAACGGAGATAGTTTTTAATAAAATGATGGTGAAAATATGCAAATTGAACTAAACTAGTGCCTTATTAATTGGGCTAGAGTCAAAATTTTATATCTACAGAATCTTATTAACACAAAGATACTAAAATTCAAATAAATTGCCTAACAATTCACTCTCCCAATTCCCAACCCTGCCATCAAATTCATGTATAGATATTCAAATCTGAGAGACCTCCTTGAAGGATTACTCTCTCCTAGAGAGAAACTTGAGCTCAACCCCTATATTCACCTTATGAATAACACATTAAAGAGCCTTACTAATTAATACATAAGAAACTCAAAATATCCATACATAAAGACAACTAGAGATAGCAATGAAATTCTAGTATATTTGTATTAATCTTCAACTGTATCCATTACAATTTTAACCAAAACTTCAAAGAAGTCAGATTCTATATTCAGTCTTTCTTTACAAAAAATTTCACCACCCTTACAAAAAGAGAAAAACTTTCTATATATACCTCTAGCCACCTTGGAATCCTCAAAAGGATGCAACAAGCTTCAGATGGCTAGGAAAACAACTTGTGCTAAAGACAATGATTACAACAACTAAAAATAGTTCACAACTACTGGCATCTTCATAGGTGTCACCTTTGTCTAGAGATATTTTAGAGCAGTTACTTTGATTTGTAGCATGAATGATGACTGCTAATATAGGCTAACTTACATCATCATTTGTTTGAAACATGCTCTCCCTCAAATTCTAGATCAGGTGCCATGTGTACTTTATTCTTCTTCCTCTGCCTCTAGCTCTTGGATAGCTACCTTCTTCTTCTTTTTCTTTGTCATTTTGTCCCAAGTTGTCACATCATCATTAGATGGCCAATTGAAAGTTTGCAGCTCCTATAGTGATTTGATTTGTAGGTCCCACTTGAAATTAGTTACAGCTTTAACCTCTGCAACAAACCATGTGCAATCACCTTCAACTTTGAACAAACTATCAATTATACCATTGCACCCATCTAAGTCAAAAACATTATCACCTTTGAGAAGGCATCTTGTCTGATTATCAGTTGATCCATTGATGACCTATATTCATCAAAATTTACCACACTTCCATCACTGTTGAAAATAGAGGGGAAAAATTTACTGTAATCCTTATCAAACATAGCCAACTTGGCTTTCACTTGATTTGAATTCCCTTTGAAAAACTTTGAAATAGCAACAACCAATCCAATCTTTTCATAAAATTCTATTACCAACTCAGGGATATCAGACCTATACTCCTACAACCCATCAAGTTTTTCAAATAACAAACTCCTCCCAAACCAAATGTTGTGAAGTGGCTCCAAAGTAGCCAGTGACTCATTTATTTTATCATTTGTCTTGTGTTACATAATGATAGACTGATGGACTGACTCCATCTTATCTTTTATCATGTCCTATCTATGTTGCACAACACTAGTTATAGTTTTCAGGGCTGCTTCCAACCTTATTTTCTCTAGATCTTCCACTGGATGGTCAAGAACCTTTTCTTCAATTTGAAAAGGTGGGGGAGGCACTACCTTAACTACTTCAATATTTTCTCTTAGTTTCTCCAATTCACCCTGCATTTTCTTGATCATCATAAGTTTTAAATCCCTATCCTTTGCAACCCTCATTGAGTTCTCAAAAAAAATTTCATACCTTTCTAACAATTGGATGGTTTTTGATTCATTGAGGTGAGCCAAGTGTGTTACTACCTTAGATACCTCAAGATCAGTGGTGTTTTGGATAGTCCAGATAATCTTATTACCTTCCATCTTATCCTCAATGCTAACTAGAGATGGCTTATGAGTTCTTGTGGCCAAAGACCAAAGTGCAACATCTTTTGACTTGGGGTCATAACCACTCCCTCTAATCATGTGATCAATATGCACCTCATATGACAAGCCTCCCTTAGGTTTTTTTCTAATTTGTTCAATGATAAAGGCATAAGTTAAATCCCATCCAGGAGTCAAAAGCATGCCACTTGATTTAACCATTTCTCTATCCTTCTCCACAGTCATCTTCTCAAGATTGGGATCATATGATGTCAGAGCTCTTAAAGTCTCTTCACTTGGTTCCATACCTTTAGGTAGGGACTTCTTCACATCCTCTTGCTTCCTCCAAATGAGGAAATCCTTCAATTCCTTTCTATTGATGAACTGGTCATCACTAAGAAACTCCTCTTGGTATAGTTCTCTTTCATTTGTTCCCAATATCAAGGGTAATTGCCCTTCTTCTTTTGACACAATTTTCTTTCCATCTTTGATAGCCTTTCTTAATTGATGGTGGTAGGCTCTTTTACCGAGCACAAGAATTGAAGCACAATAAACTACCTTCTTTTGCTTTCTCACCTTTGAAGGCTCACCAACTTCTAGCCTCTATTTCTTTAATGGTGTCTCTAAAGTAGCCTCAACCTCTATTGGATCTTGAGTTAAGTCAATGATTGGTGCTTCCCCTACTGCAAGTGGACTACTACCTTCTTGTGACTCATCAGTGAATTCTTTAGGTTTAGAGGTGGAATAATTTCTTGGTACCTCTAACTTCTCCTCAAGAAACCCCTCCAACTGATTAGACACGTTTCCATGCATTTCTATCATTTTTTCCATTCTCTACAGTTTTGGGCACTCAAGGAAATAACCATTAAAAGGAATTACTACCACCTTCAGCTTGGCCTTTATGTCTAGTAGATCAAAGTATTTGGTCCCTCTTCTCCCTACTTCATCTAGGTCCATCATATTCCTTATCACATCCTCCTCATCTAAGCCCTCATGCCCTTTGATAGTTCCAATGTTAGGAATCAAAGTCATCTTGGCCATTCTGATGAAACCCTCAGAGTCAACATACCGATAAGTACCTATAGTCATCTTGAACTCATTTAGCTAGCTACTAACTTGATCCAATGCTCTTTTTCCAATCAAGAAGCTACCAATTCTAAATTTCCTTGGTGTGAATGTACCCTTCCTATGAGGTCCTAGGTACTCTTTGTTAGTCCACATTAATTGCCAAATGAATTCCATCATAGCAACTCTAGGAGGTACATATTTTGGAAGAAAATGTGGAGGTTGGGGGAAACGATAAACCCTGATGACTGTGAAGGTTCCCCCTAGGTAGAAATCTCCCCAATTGTGGTTCCTCAGCCATTTGTTTTCAAACTGCATTGGTCTTAAAACACTCAAGACCTTTGTTGACAATCTCACAACATTTATTCCTAACATTTCAAGAATTGGGTGGACAAAATAGTTCTAAAAAATGGAGAAGTTACACTCATTGGATGTAATGTTCCAAACCCTCAACCAATATTGCACTGGGTTGGGAATGTCCTTAAAATGAGTCCTTATCATCAACATTCTCATATCAAAATCATTAACATGATGGTACAAAATCAAATGCATAAGAAGGGAATAGTGCATGAATCTAATAGGTCTTTTATTTTCCTTGACAAATAAAAATCCTTCATGCATCCTATCAATTACATACTGGATGAAATCATAATTAGTATTGGTGTGAGAAGTCTGAATGTCAAGGATTATCATTAAAAGTTTGGTAGGTAACTTCTCATCATCCCCATCAATCCCTAAAACCCTACACAACCCATGACACAAGAATTTCATATAATTATTGAGGGATGAAAATAGATAAGGGGCATTCATACTTTCTAGGAGAGGGGCTATGTACTTATCTTGCTTGGGCATATGCTTGACTATTTGGCTCTTTATTGATCCTATGTTACTGGCATACTTATCCCGTTCCTTTTTTAAATCAATTTCAATGGAGGAGGAAGCATAGAAATTGAAAGCTTTCATGAAGGACCCCCTATCTAGGGAAATAAACACAGACTGGTCTTCACACCTAATGCATCTACAAATAGGATCATACAACCTAGCTAGCTCAATGATTAAATCAACATCTAAAAACACATCAGGCACAATTAGCTTTTCCATTCTCAACGCCCAAGCATTACAAATAGGTATAGCTTTACCCCTATTGTTATAAAATTATGAGAATATGGTATAACCTAAACTTGAAGAAGTGATAGGGTCCCTACATTTGTCCATGGTATCCTCAAATGCTATTTTGATAGCCTTCTTGTTTTGATTCAAACTAGGAAGCAACCTGAAAAATTTATCAGAGTAGTTCAGCTTTCCTTTATCCTCTCCACTTTGTTCTTTTGTAGCCCCGCTAGATGATGCTACACTCACCATTTCTCAACTCATCTTGATAAAATAGGAACCTCTCAACTTTGCAACCTTCATGCTACTCAATCTTTGCTACAATGCCAACAGCCTCAATTGTCTTCAAAATAACTTTGAGCACAGAAAGAAATGCAGTCTGGTCTATATACTTCAAAAATTGCATCTGTATGATTGCCAAATCGTAACAAATCTAGCTTGAGTCACTTCTACATTAAATTTTTCATATTACAAACCTTCAAATCATAGCTAGCCATGGCATAGATGCTAACAGGATGATTTAAAAAATCATAAACAAGGCGCGAGAGCAATAATCATGGCTTTTTTCATTAAAACCTTTAATTACTGATGTAAACCCTTGTTAAAACTTGAATTGATGGATTTCTACATTTTCTACCTTGGCAATGTACCCTCTTCCATGTTGCAATAGCTCATCACTCTGATGGCATGAAAACTAAACTAGACATAGTTTGGAGATCCAGCGAACAAAGGAAACTTGTGATCTCCAAAAGAAATGCTAACCCTAGGTCAAGTTTGGAGATCCAATGATCACCGTTGATCACAGTGATAATCAATGGTCCTTAGACTACTTTTCAAAGCTTACCACAACCCCACCTCAATTAGAGATTTAGTGACTAAAGGCCATCTCACATTCTTAGAGTACTCGATTCAACCATGGTTAAACTCAGAGAATAAGTGACCAAAAACTTTGCCAATTCTTGAAGTCCTTTCCTTAACTCATTCAAACACTTGGAGAATCAGTGAACAAAGTGTTAGAAAGTAAAGTCCACCAAGATAATTGAGAGGGGGGGGGGGGGGAGTAAATCAATTATCAAATAATTATAACTTTTATCATCTTCAATAGCATTAAACCATATAAGCAATATAATTACCAACCATAGAAAGATATTCATACACAATAACACAATGACACAAGATATGTTGACTAGGGAACCTCTTGATCAAAGAGTAAACCATGGTGGGAATGATGCCCACAAAATATGCACTAATATGAATATTCCTTATCAAAGGATGGACTCTGTTAGGAGTCTTATGAAATACATTCAGTAAATATGAATCCATGTTAGGAGATTTTGAATACCTGTTAAAAGATTCTAACCCTATTAAGAGTTATGGAAGACAAAAGGAC
The DNA here is from genome assembly GCA_027943335.1 of Chamaecyparis obtusa. Classification (NCBI taxonomy): domain Eukaryota; kingdom Viridiplantae; phylum Streptophyta; class Pinopsida; order Cupressales; family Cupressaceae; genus Chamaecyparis; species Chamaecyparis obtusa. The sequence goes on from BSBK01004606.1 coordinate 833,861, forward strand.
CCACTACCCAAACAGCTTCAGGGTAAGATCATTGAACACACTATCCAAATAATCTTTGCATTACTCAAAAAAATAATATGTTAACTCTTCTCTGACTATGCCAAACTGTACTCACTATTACATCAGATCTCAATTTCAGATCTTTGTACCTCGCATGTCTTCCTTCACAAATTTGCTTTCATGCTTAGCTCTTTTCTTCACTTCATGCATACAACATCACACACAACTACTAATACCATATCAATACTACATACTACAACAAGGAAATACATTCCTTCCTTTATACCACACTCAAATAATTACAAATGAGTCGGCATACAATTACAATATAAAAGTTTCCACATGCTACACCAAAATTACACAAAACTGTCAGCTTCCAAATACAATAAATCTTCAGTCATGTGACCTCAAAGTATTTTCCATCATCCATGTCACTATCAATGTGTCTTCAACTTCCCTTTAATTGTGCAAAACTAGATTCTATCCCGATTAGGAGATATCATCCAATTTCCACAAACCGCTACTCAGGAACATTGCCTAAATACTACTTCCACCAAAATGATCATAACTTCCATGAATAAATGAATTACTATTTGTTCTCTTAACCATAGATAGATAACATATCAAAGAGTATATCCTCAACATCGCATAGCTCCAACTACAATAACCCACATGCGCTAATCCAAACTATGTCTGCTTCTCTACAAGTCTTCGGTAAATCACTGTGCTGACATCAATGACAATCATAGTCATGAATGCAACAAAAACTACTACAGAATGGCTTCCCAACATTTAGCATTCATTCCTAACAATCTCCCCCATTGGCATTGATGGAAACATAGATGAAAAACATCCAATGTTCCAAAAATCCAGTACTGCAACACTACTCCTTCAAATCCTCTTCATCAATAAAATCTTACTTCGTTCCTATACATTTCTCTCCAACAGATGTTTCAGATTGTTTTTCATGTATACTACTCCCCCATTGACATTAATGACATAAATTTCATCACTATGTCAACAACTCAATGTCAAAAGATACTTTTTAGAAAATACATTTACTAGAGTCCTCATGACTTAGCTCAAATACACATACTGCCCCATAGAGGAAGTACCAACATCCAGTCTAGAAGAAAGATAAGGCTCATATACCACTAGACAGATGCAACCAACTCCATCACTTTTTAAAAGTATGGTGGGGCATAACCCCAAGCATACCTCTCAGATACCCAAATGTATCCTTAGGCAAAGGCTTTGTGAATATATCTGCTATCTTCTCCTTTATACTTATGTACTCAAGTTTGACTTTTTTCTTAGCAACTTTCTCTCTTACAACATGATACTTAATCTCTATATGCTTTGTCTTAGAATGTAATATAGGATTCTTAGACATACTAACTATCCTAGTGTTGTCACAATGTATGACAACAGGCTTAACAAATTTTATTCCTATATCCTTCAGCATTTGCTTCATCCAAATTATCTCGCTATAATTGTTTGTGACTACTACATATTCTACTTCTGTTGTGCTTTGTGAGATACAATTCTACTTCTTGCTTAGCCAAGAAACTAATCTTCCTCCAAGGAAAAATGCTCCACCACTGGTGCTTTTCTTGTCATCAACACTGCCTCCTCAATCAGCATCTTTATATGCACATAGGGTAAATTCATCAAATTTTTCATACCATAGTCCATAGTCCATTGTGCCTCTTAAATATCTCAGTATCCTCTTTACTTCTGCATAATGTGATTCTCTAGGTTTAGCTTGAAATCTTACTACAATTCCAACTAAATGTGCTATATCAAGTCTTGTATGAGTCAAATATTATAATCCTCCAATCATAGATCTGTATTTCTTCTATTCTACTGCAGGAGTCTCATCTGTGCTAGATAACTTATGTCTGGTCACCATGGGTGTTCCAACTGGTTTACAATTCTCCATTCTAAATATTTTTAGCAAGTCATTCAAGTACTTTTTCTAACTTACAAAGATACCATCATTGTTTTGTGTTATCTGTAATCCCAAAAAGTATTTCATTTCACCAATCATACTCATTTCAAATTTAGTCTTCATTTCATCAGAAAATTTGTCACTAGCTCCATCTTATCCTCCAAAGATAATGTCATCAACAAAATTAACTATAACCAACAAACCATTTTTAATTTCTTTTGTGTATAGATTGCTATCATCTATTCCTTTTGTAAATCCCAATTTTAATAAATACTTATCTAGTCTTGCATACCAATTTCTAGGTGCTTGTTTAAGATCATATAAAGCTTTCTTCAATTTACATACCATGTCTCCTTCTTGAGTTAAAGGAAAACCTTCAAGCTGCTCAATGTAGATTTCTTCTTCTAATTCTCCATTCATAAGTGTTGACTTCACATCCATCTGATATACTTTGAATTTCTTGTAAGCTGCATATGCCAAAAACATTCTTACTACTTTAATTCTTGCAACAGGTGCAAAGGTCTCTTCATAGTCAATTCCTTGTTGCTGTGAGTAACCCTTACATACCAATCTTTCTTTGTTTCTTACTACTTCTCCTTGTTCATTCATCTTGTTTCTGAATACCCATTTAGCTCCAATAACATTCTTGTCTTTAGGTCTAGGGACCAATTCCCATGTCTTATTCTTTTTAGTCTGATCTAGTTCTTATTTCATAGCATTAGTCCAACTTTCATCTTCAAAAGCTTCATTAGTAGTCTTAGGTTCAATTTGAGAAATCAAACATAACTATTCTTGTGCCTTATTTCGAGTTACAACTCCTCTTGATGCTCCCAATAATTTGTCCAATAGGATTATTTCTTAACAAACTCTTGCTAGATGTCACTGTCTTAGATCTCTCTTTAGATGTAGGTTCTTCAATGACTTCACTATGGCTTTCATTCAACAAATCACTATCAGTTTCATAAAATAATTCAGTAGATCCAGTGTTAGGTTTAGGATGAGTTTCTTCATCTGATTCATAATCAAGCATTCTTTCCTAAATTTTGAATTTTTCATCAACTTTAACATTTTCGCTTTCAACAATAGTCTTAGTTCTTTTATTGAAATATCTATAAGTTTTTCTTTTCAAAAAATATCCAAGAAATATACCTTCATCACTTCTAGTATCAAACTTTCCAATATAATCATCTCTCTTTATATAACATTTGCTTCAAAAAATTCTAAAATACTTAACTGAGTGTGCATGTCCAAATGATAATCCATAAGGTATCTTGTCTGTGTCTGCTCTGATTTGTACTCTGTTCATTGTATACACTATTGTCTTCACTACTTCTCTCCAGAATATCTTCACCAAATAATTCTCAAATAGCATAGCTCTTGCTGCTTCAGTCACTGATCTATTCCTTCTTTCTGTAATGTCATTTTGTTCAGGTGTTCTAGGGGTTGAATACCGTCTCTTAATGCCATTTTCTTCACAAAAGGTGTTAAAATATCTAGAAGTAAATTCTCCTCCTCTATCAGATCTCAAACATTTAATCTTCATTCTAGATTCATTCTCAACTTTATTCTTAACAATCTTAAACTTATTAAATGCTGCAACTTTTTCTTTAAGAAATGCAATCCACATCATTCTTGTAAAATCATCAACAAGAAAAATAAAATACCTTTCTCCATAGAATCCTCTAGTCCTGGTAGGACCGCTCAAATCTATATGAACAATCTCCAAATTCTCTGTAGATGTAAACTTCTTATTGGGAAAAGAACTTCTCTTCTATTTAGCCATTACACATTCTTTGTAGATCATGTTAGTAGGCTTCATAATTTTACGCAAATCTCTTACTGCAAGTGTAGTACATACTTTCACAATGTTATCAAAGTTTAAATGAAAAAACCTTCTATGCCACAACCAACTATCATCAATCTTAGTAATCAAACATGTCATCTTAGTAGGATTCAACTGAAATACGTTACCTCTGGTTCTAGATCTAGTTCCAATTAGATTTCCATCTTTATCCTTTATCACACAAGTTTTCTTAGTAAACCAAACTTGATATCCCTTATCAACTAACTATCCAACACTCAAAAGATTATGTTTCAATCCATCCACAAAATAAACATCATCAGTAGTAGTCTTTCCATCAAGAGTAATAGATCATACACCTTTAATCAAGCAAGGTGCATTGTTTCCAACTCTAACAACTCCTTCATCATATTCATTCAACTTTATGAACTTTTTCATGTCTCTAGTCATATGATGTGAACAACCACTGTCTATAATCCAATCAGCTTTCTTTTCAACTTGAGAAACTAAGGCTTTTTTTTCCTTAACATCAGTTTCAGGATTCTCTTCTTTAATTGCTACAAATCCTATGTCATCATTATTCTAAGTATCACTTTCACTTAAAGTTCTTTCTATACTAGCTTCAAGATCTTCATCATAATAAAATTCCTTAGATCTTCTAGGTTTGAAATTGTTTCTATATTTTTTAACTCTCTTAGGACATTTATATGCAAAATGACCATATTCTTGACAAGTCCAACATTTAAATATTTTCTTACTGTCTGGTTCTCTTTTCACAAGCAATGCAATACCTTCTTCAATCTTCTTGTCTTCTTCATTTCTAGATCTGTTGCTACCAACATAATCTCTGCTCACGCTGATGCTTCTCGACAAAGTAGGGCGGACACTAAGAGCACTGAATGTTGTCTCCATTCTAGGTAAGTCTCTTGATAATCTTAGGTTCATTTCTACTACTTCTAATCTTCCAAGAAGAGTCTCTCTTGTAAAGTTTTTTGTATAAGGTATGACTTGTTCAATCATTTGTGTTGTCTGCTTAACTATAGGAGTCAATGTCCTTAGAATTTTCCATATCACTTGATTCTCTATCTTTGTTCCTCCACAAGATTTTATACCTATAATAATTTCTGACATTCTACCAATATAACTTCTAATAGATTCATCTTCCAACATTATTATATCTTCAAATGCACATATCCAATTATGCAATCTAACTCTTTTTGCATGTTCATTACCTTCAAAATTAGAGTGTAAAGCATTCCAAATTTCATGAGATTTTTTCAAATATTTTACCTGACTATACTCATTCTCCTAAAGGGCTGTCAAAAGTACTTCTCTTGCAAGTATGTTACACATGAATAGATCTTTCTCATCAATAGTACATGTTTCAAGATTATCTTCTTCAATGATAGTCTTATTATTCTTTGTAATCAACTAATAACCTGGTCCTAAACATAGTAGGTGTGTCTTCATCTTTTCATTCCAGCTATCAAAATTTACTCCATCAAACTTAGGGCTTTCTTTCTTGAAATTCACCATGGATCTCCTTAAGCTGTTTAACTTCTTTTTTAAGGACCTGCTGCTCTGATACCAATTGTTAGAAAGTAAAATCCACCAAGATAACTAAGGGGGGGGGGGGTGGTGAATCAATTATCAGATAATTATAAATTTTATCATCTTGAATAGCATTAAACCATATAAGAAATGTAATAACCAACCATAGAAATATATTCATACACAATAACACAATGACACAAGATATGTTGACTAGGGAGCCTCTTGATCAAAGAGTAAACCCCAGTGGGAATGATGCCCAAAAAAGATGCACTAATATTAATATTCCTTGTGAAAGGATGGAATCTATTAGGAGTCTTATGAAATACATTAAGCACATATGAATCCCTATTAGGATATTTTGAATCCCTGTTAAAAGATTCTAATCCTGTTAAGAGTTATGGAAGACAGAAGGACCCAGTGTCCAAACAACTTCAGGGTAAGATCATTGAACACACTATCCAAATAATCTTTGCATTACTCAATATAATAATATGTTACCTCTTCTCTGACTATGCCAAACCACATTCACTGTTACATGAGATCTCAATTTCAGATCTCTATACTTTGCATGTCTTCCTTCACAAATTCACTTTCATACTTAGCTCTTTTCTTCACTTCATCCATACAACATCACACACAAATTATACTACCATATCAAAACTACACACTACAACAAGGAAATACATTCCTTCCTTTATACCACACTCAAATAATTACAAATGAGTCAGCATACAATTACAATATAAAAGTTTCCACACGCTACACTGAAACTACACAAAACTGTCAGCTTCCAAATATAATAAATCTTCACTCATGTGACCTCAAAGTCTGCATTGTCATCCATGTCACTATCAATGTGTCTTAAATTTCCCTTTAACTGTGCAAAACTAGATTCCATCCTGATTAGGAGATATCATCTGATTTCCACAAACCGCTACTCAGGAACACTGCTTGAATACTGCTTCCACCAAAATGATCATAACTTCCATGAATAAATGAATTACTATATGTGCTCTTAACCATAGACATATAACATATCAAAGAGTATATCCTCAACATTGCATAGCTCCAACTACAATAACCCATGTGTGCTAATCCAAACTCTGTTTGCTTCTCTGTAAGTCTTCGGTAAATCACCGTGTTGACATCAATGACAATCATAGTCATGAATGCAACAACAATTGCTATAGAATGGCTACCAAACATTTATCATTCATTCCTAACACAAAGGATATTTTAAGCCATGAAACATAATGCCTTAACCACGATCACATTTGGAGAATCAATGAACAAGCCAAATCTCTTAATCTCAGAGAGGAATGCTTAACCATGGTTAGGCTTCAAGATTGAGAAAATAACCCAAATTTCCAATTCGCAGAATGCTTTTCATACCTTAGGTTATATCTTGAGATTAAGCACTGATCGTAGATCTTAGGAACAATCGACAATAGTTGCTGAGTCATGCAATCCATTAAACCTTTAGTCTTTTCATTCTGAGAATACGTGACAAACAAGTCACACCTCCATTTTACTTTGTTCGCTAGGTCACCGAAAGATTTAGAACATCACCAAATAATTATGTGATCCCGCAAACACTTCATTCACTTAATCACCAAATAACTTAGAACATTGGCATTCCTTCTTGAGACTAAGTGACAAAGGAAACTATATCTTTCATGTAACACCCCGCTAGGCAACCCAAGAGGACAAGACATAAAACCTCTATAAAATGCAAGTAGTGAATTTTTATTTATTTATTTATTTATCTTAACTAGAATAATATTCATCATTACACTTCATATTTCTAAAAGAAGAAATAATTTTCTACTACTTGAATGTAAGATTTATACAACTTAAGTCCTCCCGGGTTCCCTAACGTCGCTACTAAAACAACATCATATAAACCATTTACATGCATAAGATATTCATGGAATCATGAGCTTAAAAGATCTACATTCATTTTAATGCACCAAGTTAAATGTCCCTAACTTATTTCTTTTATTAAACATAGGTTAATCATCCAACATCATTATTCCTTTTATCAACTCATTCCATAAATTCATATTGATTTCATCTACATCTACTATCCTTTATATCACTTTTCTCTAATAATTTAGGTAAGAGATTAATATTCATTAAGGTAGGCATTATCCTAGGTAATTCATTAACATGAACCAAGTATTAACATTATAATCAAGTTACTATTTTATTGCATTATTTCATAACCATCCATTGTTAATAATTCCAATCACTAACCTATCATTTCTCAATAATTTCCTTGGATCCTTTCATCAAGAGAGAATACATTATTTTTGTGATACATCATTACATATAACTATATTTAAGATTATTTCCTTTACATATGGACAACATAAGAGGATATGAGAAATAACATAAATACTTTCTTTTAATGCTAGTAACATGTCCAATATTCCACATTCTTTTCCCTTTCTTTTACCTAGAACTACCCATTCCCTTAGCATTGCCTTGAATTGAGATTACATCAATACTACAAGACTCCTTTTAGGAGATTAAAATTACATGAATACAGATACATAAGTACATCTCAACATATTAAAATATCCAATCAGAAATCTTCAACTGCAGATTTGGAAAGGAATATGTGCTAGGATCATCCAAAGAATCACGATCAATACCTCGATATAAATATTAACCACCCAACCATGTGGAACCAATAGGCCCACTCCCCCGAGCTAGGAGATAGAACCAAAGGCCCATACAAGAGGTAACAACTAGGAAATTCCTAAGGTGGTGATAAAATTTACCCAAAGTCACAACACAAAAGAAAAGACAAGAAGACCACAAGAACTACCAGAGGCATGATCAAATTTGGTAGAGACTCTAAGCTACAAGCTAGGTGAGTTTCATCACATAGCCCTCACCCCTTGGGTTGTCCTGGTACTAGCCACTCTTGGCCCCGGCCCCCAAGTAGGCACATGCTGAACCGAATGCCTCTCGTACAGACAAGGTCATCCAGTCGTACCTAAGCATAGGTACCTTCTCCCACTCCCATCTTTAGTCTTTAATAGCACTAAAGGCATGGGCAAGGCAAAATTAAACTTGATAAGTTTGTAATTTTCCATTCTAATAATCTCCCATTTCCAATTCATTTATTTAGGTTATCACTTGATTAAATAACTCATAGTAGGTTATCCTGGTACTAGCCACTTACGGCCCCGGCCCCTCACTATGAGCCACTCACCTAGTGTACTTAGGTTCCCTAACATACATATAAAAATCATAAGAACATAATAGATTTATCATCAAGAATTCATATCAATTCCATAACAACATTTGATTGTGTTTAGGAAAACATATGTTGTCCCTAGTCCACTTGACAACCCTAAACCCAATATGACATTCAAAATGTTCTAAACATATAAGAAGACATCCAAGTGATATTATAAACATATTCAGAGTATAAATAGATCCAATTAACCAAAAACAAATTCTAATAGCCTCTGGTAACCATACGAAACCTTAAAACTTAATGATGTTCTTAAACTGAATTATTTCAAGCAAGGATTAAATGCAAAGAATAGTCATCATAAAACAGTCAACCATATCTTCCACAAAAAAAATAATAAAGGAAATCGCTTTGGTGGAGATTTAGATAACATAATTATGGACTCTAAATTTTATTTTTTGGAAGATCCAACGGTGGGAAAGAAAGTTATGACTTCTGGTTTAAAACAGAAAATTCTGGTTAGGGTTCAGACCTGCCTTCACTAAAATGGTTGTAATTTTCACAAAACATAATTAAAATTGACCAAACCAATTGTAAATTAAATATAAGACTTAGGATAATATCTGATATCAAATTCAAACTTTTATATCATCATATCAGCCTGTAGCATACGAATACATTTGACAGAAAATTTGGAATCAAGAATGGACAGGCATAGTCTGCCAAAATGTCAAAAATAAAGCATTAATTCGACCCGAAAAATAAAATCAGAGAGATACCCATTTTATATCTATGAATTTTACTTCTAGAAAATAAATTTAGTAAAACCCTAGATGCAATATAAATTATTATAATAATAGATCTCCAAAAATGGGTTGCTAAAAACCCTAGGAAAACACATGCCAATTCTTACAAAAAAAAACTCAAAACTTTAAAATAACCATAGAAATGAAAAGTACAGATATAATAAATAATGATAATATATAAATAGATCCATAATCTATCAGACACATAAAGTAACTAAAATGTTCAATCCATACCTCATGTCCTACGAAGGTTGAATCGAAGAAGGAAAGAAACAAAAGAGAAGACAATTCCAAACTTGAGATGCATCCTTCAAACCCTATCCACTTTCAAAAATCTCCATGAAAGAAATAAATAATTCCACAGCAAAGAATCCCTCTCTCAACTACTGAAATTCTCACAAAAATGTCTCTCTCCCAAAAGCAAGGATAACCAAAAATTCTTAAAGACATATGCTTACAAACTCTCCCTCACATCTCCAAGTTTTCTCTCCAAAATCTCCATGAAAAGTAAGGCCATCCTCTCCTCAATGCTTCAGCCCCAAAATCTCCCCCCTTCAAATGAGAAAGTAGTGCATATAAATAAATTTCCAAAGGTTGAGAGGAAAAGTAACCAACTCCCAACTAACTCTTAACTAAAGGGTATTATAAAATAACTTAATATCATACAACTATATTACTCAAATATACAATAAAAGATTATTTGTATTCATTCATACACATATGTAATATTATCCTAACATATATGCATATGCCATCATTAATTACATCAATATCTATATATATAACCTATCCTCATTATTAATAATTAACAATTGAGAATAATATACCTCAAATTATTTAATATTTAATTATTAATAATATTATACTTTACATTAATCCCAAAATATACACCATCAACAATATCTACAATAATTAACATATAATCACATATAAATTATATATATATAAATACATATATGTGTGCACCTATATATATATTTTCATATATACACACACACACACACACACAGATATATATATATATATATATATATATATATATATATATATATATATATATATATATATATATATATATATGCCAAATACCAAACACTATAATCTATAAGATTATGAAGCAATAGATCATAATATTATTACCTATTTATAATTATTATAGGATATAACACTGAGGTAGAATAAAATCACATGCCTCAAAATAAATCTAATCATCGAAAGAGGCCATAAAAATCAACTATGAAACATATCGAGAAAACCATAAGATCAAACAAGGTCAAGCAAAGTCAACAAGGAAAGTCAAGCCAAACTCCTGAAACACAACATAGAAAGATTAACTAAGAATCATACCAAGAAGGAGAAATAAATAAAATGAGTAAACAAATCATACAACCAAATGAATTCAAGTGGCCACAAGGCACTAACTACAACCATGCCCAACCGGGTGCGTTGGATTTGGGTTTTTGACCCAAAGGTTGACTGACAAAGAATGAACCCTAATATTCCTAAATTGGAATAATGACAAAGGAAGACTCATGTAGGGGACTTAGTACTATCTCCATAACAATAACCATCGAGGATTTGAGGGCATGCTCAGACCTGTGAAGCCAGGTGAAGTCGATGCCCGGTACCTGCAAGCCTGCATCACAAAGAAGAAATACATATGCACCGATATACATATAAAAGAAAACATTGCAGACAGATGACCAGGATCGATACATCGTGTGGACCTCAGCTATGTGAGTAACTACGACTTCATCCTGAATCATGAAAACACATCATGTATATATATACACTCAAAGCATGTAGCATCATCATAACGAAGGTTAGAATCTCAAGCATTGTGTTAGTCTCTTATCAATACTAATAATAAATCAACATAATCAAATCATCAAGTGAGATACAAGATTCATCCAAAGTAACCTTAATAGAAGAAAATATAAATAACCACTTATATATATCTATCAAGTACATATCATATAACATCCTAACTATGTTCATAAAGGTCTTGTAGGTACTCAATACATACATGGAGATAAATACATACAAAAATGATACCTTTAGATAGTATGTCTGATATTAGAATCATTGAGTACTAGCTTATGAAATTATTATAAACAACTATAGGAATAGATCAAACAAGTATCATGTACAACTTAAGCTGTAAGAAAACATCGAAGGATCTTAATTCTTTCAAAAACACAAAACTTCTATTAGGGTTAGAGGGGTATTACATCATCCCCCACTAAGATTCGACTTACTCCTGGAAGTCGGGAATGTGAACTATATACACACATTATCTAACAGAATTATATTATTACTATTCTAGATCCTAATTTAATGACTGCACACATTCTTCTCCTATCAAGAGTTTTGGTAAATCCTATCTTATTAAAACTTTAGTGTAGATTAACTCAATTCAATTAGTAATGACTTTCAAAAAGAATTACCTATGTGATTCTATCACTTTATGCAGTAAGTTTGTTAACAAGATACTTGAAATTACATCAAAATTATTGTTATCAAGTCGAAACTCTAAGGTATTCATGTTTACTCACTAATATCAATATATTAGGAAATTGCATGTTTTACCAACTAAGATTATCACTTCCTTTCACAATATCAAAGTTCCTATCTATGGTAACCAGTATAAAAAAAGAAAAGAAAGAATTTATGATATATTTTCCCTTTTGAGACATAATCTAACCCTACATAATACAACTTGTGAGACCTTATTACAAATAGGGTCCAAAATTTGTGTCCCTTACAAGCTATGAATACCAACATAGAGAGGTATGTAACATTTATATTTGTTATGATCATGAAGGGAATACATCAAATAATTTTTATTTACTTTTGTAATCATGAAAATAAAATAATCTAGATACTTGAAACTTACCATTTTCATTAACACATAGTTTTATAAGAAATATTCATTTCCATCAAAGCTTTAAGTAGAATTCCAATGATATAGGACACACAAATTTTACAATATACATATTCTAAGTCATCTTTCATAATAGTTGTAGTGCTTGATTTCCAAAAACACATTCACACCCTAGAGGAGATCTTAACAATTTACAATTTATTGCACCATTATTCATTAAGTTGGGATCCCTTCTTAAAGCTTACTATTTATATATGCACTTTTCCCTAATTTGCATGTCAGGAGGTTTCCATATAGAATTTACTTAAGAGTTATTTCAAATTCTTTATTTCATAACGATCATAGATCCATCAAGAGAGAAAGAAGTATATGAGTCCTACTACTATAACCACAACATCTAAATTAATAACATTAACTACTGTACATAACTTTAATTTATACCCTTTACCTATTTGAAACATTACCCTCATACACTTTAAAATTTTGAGATAACATCAGTTCTAAGTAGAAATTGAGTAAGGTACATTTCTATAACATTTATTTACCACAACAACTCCTTATTCATAGCTGTTCAATCACTTAATGTTGTTAATTTCTTACTACTATGGTGTTGATCACAATGTATACAAAACATGAATTTGTTTCCAAAATACCCATCTAGGATCCTAACTATTCACTAGGCATTTTGCAAGACTTATATTTAATAAAAACAACTTCCATCATTAGTACAGATAATCTATCATCGCACATACTCTTCCCTAGAATTTCTTGATTATGTTATCTTAAATCCTTTTTGTGCAATTTAATAAGATATGCAGAAAGGATATAACTTCTTACCAAGATAGGGACAAAAATTACTCTTCCTAAATGAAAATGTGAATTATAGCCTATGATAAAATCTTGGGGACATAGGTCTTTCACCCAAGGGTTTCCTAATTAAGTATTTACAAATTTTCCTGATATATTATTGCCTTGTCTAAACAATTTTAGTCATGCAAAACTTATTTCTTAAGAGGGGAGAGAGAAAGAGAGAGAGAAATGCATATGACAGTAAATTATTTGTTCCTAATTTGTTTATTTATTATTATTATTATTTTTTGTCACTTCTTTCCTAGGTACATATTATTAGCCATGTAATCTAATTATTGCCCTATCAGTCCTATCAAGTACTACCACAATCATTTCATTCTATAAAGATCCAAAAAAAATCTATTTCTAAGATACCTTGAGTAGGATAAAATTCAACTAGGTATTTGTAAGAAGATAGAGTGCACAACATTATATTATAGGTAGGATCAAGGGGTAATATTATCTACTACCATAATTAAGATTCAAAACATTTAGTATCCTTTAACTTTTGACCCTTCTAGGGATACCAGTACCTTTCAAGAAAATAAACACAAGTCTCAAGAATTCTTCGCCATTCCATTAATATTATAGGAAACATACACTTAACACATCATTGATCTCATTATGCAAAAACATAAGTAATTGTTACAATATAACTCAATCATAGAGGAATAGGTGTGCCCTTGTAAGACAATACAACATAAGAACACGAAATGTAGCCTTCGTTTCCTAAGATTCAAGTTTTAGCATAACAAGATAATCCAAAAAGAGACAAAGTGAAGATACTTAAGGTTATGCATAGGTGAGCTATGAGTCCCAAAGTTTCCAGTGTAGAAACCTAGTGCTCTAATACCAGATGTAACACCCCGCTAGGCAACCCAAGAGGACAAGACATAAAACCTCTATAAAATGCAAGTAGTAAATTTTTATTTATTTATTTATTTATTTTAACTAGAATAATATTCATCATTACACTTCATATTTCTAAAAAAAGAAATAATTTTCTACTACTTGAATGTAAGATTTATACAACTTAAGTCCTCCCGGGTTCCCTAACGTCGCTACTAAAACAACATCATATAAACCATTTACATGCATAAGATATTCACGGAATCATGAGCTTAAAAGATCTACATTCATTTTAATGCACCAAGTTAAATGTCCCTAACTTATTTCTTTTATTAAACATAGGTTAATCATCCAACATCATTATTCCTTTTATCAACTCATTCCATAAATTCATATTGATTTCATCTACATCTACTATCCTTTATATCACTTTTCTCTAATAATTTAGGTAAGAGATTAATATTCATTAAGGTAGGCATTATCCTAGGTAATTCATTAACATGAACCAAGTATTGACATTATAATCAAGTTACTATTTTATTGCATTGTTTCATAACCATTCATTGTTAATAATTCCAATCACTAACCTATCATTTCTCAATAATTTCCTTGGATCCTTTCATCAAGAGAGAATACATTATTTTTGTGATACATCATTATATATAACTATATTTAAGATTATTTCCTTTACATATGGACAACATAAGAGGATATGAGAAATAACATAAATACTTTCTTTTAATGCTAGTAACATGTCCAATATTCCACATTCTTTTCCCTTTCTTTTACCTAGAACTACCCATTCCCTTAGCATTGCCTTGAATTGAGATTACATCAATACTACAAGACTCCTTTTAGGAGATTAAAATTACATGAATACAGATACATAAGTACATCTCAACATATTAAAATATCCAATCAGAAATCTTCAACTGCAGATTTGGAAAGGAATATGTGCTAGGATCATCCAAAGAATCACGATCAATACCTCGATATAAATATTAACCACCCAACCATGTGGAACCAATAGGCCCACTCCCCCGAGCTAGGAGATAGAACCAAAGGCCCATACAAGAGGTAACAACTAGGAAATTCCTAAGGTGGTGATAAAATTTACCCAAAGTCACAACACAAAAGAAAAGACAAGAAGACCACAAGGACTACCAGAGGCATGATCAAATTTGGTAGAGACTCTAAGCTACAAGCTAAGTGAGTGTCATCGCATAGCCCTCACCCCTTGGGTTGTCCTGGTACTAGCCACTCTTGGCCCCGGCCCCCAAGTAGGCACATGCGGAACCGAATGCCTCTCGTACAGACAAGGTCATCCAGTCGTACCTAAGCATAGGTACCTTCTCCCACTCCCATCCTTAGTCTTTACTAGCACTAAAGGCATGGGCGAGGAAAAATTAATCTTGATTAGTGTGTAATTTCTCATTCTAATAATCTCCCATTCCCAATTCATTTATTTAATTTATAACTTGATTAAATAACTCATAGTAGGTTATCCTGGTACTAGCCACTTAGGGCCCCAACCCCTCACTATGAGCCACTCACCTAGTGTACTTAGGTTCCCTAACATACATATAAAAATCATAAGAACATAATAGATTCATCATCAAAAATTCATATCAATTCCATAACAACATTTGATTGTGTTTAGGAAAACATATGTTGTCCCTAGTCCACTTGACAACCCTAAACCCAATATGACATTCAAAATGTTCTAAACATATAAGAAGACATCCAAGTGATATTATAAACATATTCAGAGTATAAATATATCCAATTAACCAAAAAAAAATTCTAATAGCCTCTAGTAACCATATGAAACCTTAAAACTTAATGATGTTGTTAAACTGAATTATTTCAAGCAAGGATTAAATGCAAAGAATAGTCATCATAGAACAGTCAACCATATCTTCCACAAAAAAAATAATAAAGGAAATCTCTTTGGTGGAGATTTAGATAACATAATTATGGACTCTAAATTTTATTTTTTGGAAGATCCAACGGTGGGAAAGAAAGTTATGACTTCTGGTTTAAAAAAGAAAATTCTGGTTAGGGTTCAGACCTGCCTTCACTAAAATGGTTGTAATTTTCACAAAACATAATTAAAATTGACCAAACCAATTGTAAATTAAATATAAGACTTAGGAGAATATATGATATTAAATTCAGACTTTTATATGATAATATCAGCCTGTAGCATACGAATACATTTGACAGAAAATTTGGAATCAAGAATGGACAGGCATAGTCTGCCAAAATGTCAAAAATAAGGCATTAATTCGACCCTAAAAGTAAAATCAGAGAGATACCCATTTGAAATTTGTGAATTTTACTTCCATAAAATCAATTTAGTAAAACCTTAGATGCAATTTAAATTATTATAATAATAGATCTCCAAAAATAGTGTGCTAAAAACCCTAGGAAAACACATGCCAATTCTTACAAACAAAAACTCAAAACTTTAAAATAACCATAGAAATGAAAAGTAAAGATATAATAAATAATGATAATATATAAATAGATCCATAATATATTAGACACATAAAGTAACTAAAATGTTCAATTCATACCTCATGTCCTACGAAGGTTGAATCGAAGAAGGAAGGAAACAAAAGAGAAGACAATTCCAAACTTGAGATGCATCCTTCAAACCCTATCCACTTTCAGAAATCTCCATGAAAGAAATAAATAATTCCACAGTAAAGAATCCCTCTCTCAACTACTGAAATTCTCACAAAAATGTCTCTCTCCCAAAAGCAAGGATAACCAAAAATTCTTAAAGACATATGCTTACAAACTCTCCCTCACATCTCCAAGTTTTCTCTCCAAAATCTCCATGAAAAGGAAGGCCATCCTCTCCTCAATGCTTCAACCCAAAAATCTCCCCCCTTCAAATGAGAAAGTAGTGCATATAAATAGATTTCCAAAGGTTTAGAGGAAAAGTAACCAACTCCCAACTAACTCTTAACTAAAGGGTATTATAAAATAACTTAATATCATACAACTATATTACTCAAATATACAATAAAAGATTATTTGTATTCATTCATACACATATGTAATATTATCCTAACATATATGCATATGCCATCATTAATTACATCAATATCTATATATATAACCTATCCTCATTATTAATAATTAACAATTGAGAATAATATACCTCGCATTATTTAATATTTAATAATTAATAATATTATACTTTACATTAATCCCAAAATATACACCATCAACAATATCTACAATAATTAACATATAATCACATATAAATTATATATATATATAAATACATATATGTGTGCACCCATATATATATTTCCATATATATATATATATATATATATATATATATATATATATATATATATATATATATATATATATATATATATATATATATATATATATATATATATATATATATATATATATATATGCCAAATACCAAACACTATAATCTATAAGATTATGAAGTAATAGATCACAATATTATTACCTATTTATAATTACTATAGGATATAACACTGAGGTAGAATAAAATCACATGCCTCAAAATAAATCTAATCATCGAAAGAGGCCATAAAAATCAACTATGAAACATATCGAGAAAACCATAAGATCAAACAAGGTCAAGCAAAGTCAACAAGGAAAGTCAAGACAAACTCCTAAAACACAACATAGAAAGATTAACTAAGAATCATACCAAGAAGGAGAAATAAATAAAATGAGTAAACAAATCATACAACCAAATGAATTCAAGTGGCCACAAGGCACTAACTACAACCATGCCCAACCGGGTGCGTTGGATTTGGGTTTTTGACCCAAAGGTTGACTGACAAAGAATGAACCCTAATATTCCTAAATTGGAATAATGACAAAGGAAGACTCATGTAGGGGACTTAGTACTATCTCCATAACAATAACCATCGAGGATTTGAGGGCATGCTCAGACCTGTGAAGCCAGGTGAAGTCGATGCCCGGTACCTGCAAGCCTGCATCACAAAGAAGAAATACATATGCACCGATATACATATAAAAGAAAACATTGCAGACAGATGACCAGGATCGATACATCGTGTGGACCTCAGCTATGTGAGTAACTACGACTTCGTCCTGAATCATGAAAACACATCATGTATATATATACACTCAAAGCATGTAGCATCATCATAACGAAGGTTAGAATCTCAAGCATTGTGTTAGTCTCTTATCAATACTAATAATAAATCAACATAATCAAATCATCAAGTGAGATACAAGATTCATCCAAAGTAACCTTAATAGAAGAAAATATAAATAACCACTTATATATATCTATCAAGTACATATCATATAACATCCTAACTATGTTCATAAAGGTCTTGTAGGTACTCAATACATACATGGAGATAAATACATACAAAAATGATACCTTTAGATAGTATGTCTGATATTAGAATCATTGAGTACTAGCTTATGAAATTATTATAAACAACTATAGGAATAAATCAAACAAGTATCATATACAACTTAAGCTGTAAGAAAACATCGAAGGATCTTAATTCTTTCAAAAACAAAAAACTTATATTAGGGTTAGAGGGATATTACATTTCACCAAATTGCATTGTTAGAGCTACCAACCTAGAGAATACGAGAACAAGAATCAGTCACCAAATCGCTGGACAATATGTTGTAGGGCCCATATGTCAAGAGATTAAAACCTAACCACTGATTGCACATAAAATCAATGGCATTTGCTGGATTGCTGAGAGATTTTAAACTTAGCTTCCTGATTAAGAGAACAAGAGATAATCACCATGCCAAGTCACTGAATGTTTCAAAGAAACCACCAAGGATCAAGCAAATAGGAGACCGCATAGTCGGTAAGTCACTAGATGTTAAAATTAACCATGACAAAGAGTGGGAGACTTGGTGCCTAAAGGGGACTTAACAATGGATTCACTATTGTTGCTAATTCACTAAAAGACTTACAAATAGGGAAAAACATTGTGTGATTTAGCAAAGACTAGGAAAAATGGCCACGTGTAGAATTAGAAGGCTTAAGTGACCCAAAAAGTAATGAGTGAATAGAATAAACTAGGGCACACTTGCATTAACCAAAGAAATAACCATTTCTAAGAAGAATGTCTAAGGCAAGGGTTTTTATAACACAAGTATAATAAATTTTAAGGAATTCTAAACCCCAAACCAAACATTTTCAAAAGCTAGGACATTGAAACAAGACCAAAAGAAAAGACCTCAGAAAACCTAAAATATATCCAATACTGGCTCTATCTGAGAATGCTTGAATACAAGTTCATAGCAAGAAACTAAGAATCTCTAGGTGGTAGACCACAAAACCCTAACCTAAAATAGGAAATCAAACACACCTAAATACATATAGAACTACTATGCATGGAAAGATAGAATCAATTGAAGAAATATTTCAGGAATTGTCCATGCACTGGCAATTCTTGTTCCTCACCATCCAAATTTCTCAGGAAGTGAATAGTGGTAATTTGGAATCACCACTATTTGTGTATGTGTGGGGGAAAATGTGAGATTCACTCCTAAATCCAAATTCCCAATGGAGAGATCCAATTTGATCAACCAAAAGGTTAATACACAATCGAATCAATCTATGAAGAATATGAAAGAGAGAGAGAAACCCTATATTTCCCTATAATTGGATTAAGCTTGAATTCTGAAATAATTGAAGTGCAAATACTAACCTTGAATTAGGGAAGATCTAGAAAATGCTAAATTTTGGCTTCTGTATGAACTTTCTAAAGATTCCATCACCTATTCTAGACCAGAAATGTTGAGGTGGACAAAACCCATAAATATTTTCTCCAAATTCACATAGGTCGACTTTGACCTTTTAAAAGGTCAAAGACCACATTATTTATTTGAGGTCTGATTTTGATTCTATTTGCAGATCCTGAAAGATTGTTGAAAAGGGTATCCAAATTCACTCTCAGATATGAGATTCCACACCTGTACCTCCAAGAAAAATGGTTTTTTTTTTTTTTAGGAAGGGGGGGGGGGGGTTTGCCTTGGTCAAACCCTAGTTTGGAATCAACCTTAATATTGAAATTGAAATAAGAGAATGCTAGCAAGTAGTAGAAATGAATCTAATAATGAAGCTATGCAATTCAATAGATATGCTAATGTATTTGGAATGTAATCAAATATATTGATATGAAAGCTTGAACATAACATGATCAAACCTCTATGATTGTATGCTTGAAATCCACCTTGAGGAAACAATGATATGGATCTTGAAGATGAACAAAGGATCTTGAAGGAAGATCACACCACCATGGTGGCTAGATCTAGGGTTTGAATGATAGATCTTGAATGCTTGAGCCAAATCCCTTCAATAGCTTGAATGCTTGAATCCTTGATCTTCAATGGAGAACTTGGATGAAGAAGAAGACTTGAATACTTGAATGAATGCTTGCTTGATCACCTTGAGAACTTGATTGCCAAAACTTGATGATGAAAATGAGAGAGGAAGGCCTCCTTTTATAGTGATCTAGGGAACACTCCTCTAGATGGGCCACCTTGGAGAATTAAATCCCAATTACGTCCTCACCTTTAGAAAATATACCTTGATTAAATACAATTAAAAAATTTACCATTTCGGAGCCCGAAATAGCCAACCTAGAGGTGGGAAATAATTATCCCGAAAGATGAATTATCGAAAAATGAGAATTTGAAATCCTGGCAAGAAGAGGTCAGGGTCGAGGTCAACCCTGACCTAGTCAGGGTCAAGGTCAACTTTGACCTCAGACCCTAACTTTATCAGGTTCTGCAACAAAGATCCCAAAGATGCTAGAAACTTAGAAATTGATGTCTGAATAGGACCCAGTGTTAGGAATAGACAAAAGATCCTTGGAATGATGTGATGATGGACCAGGAGGTCTCATTTCTAAATCCTACCTAGAAAATGGAGCCATGGAAGAAAGAAAATCAGGAAAGTCCTTAAGACCTTAACCCTAATTTCACCTAGAATGAAGAAATCAAGTGCAGAGAAGAAGTGGAAGACAAGGGAGAATGCAAAGATGCCAATCATGACCCTAAACCACTTACTTAGAGGGATAAATGTTCTTAACATGGAAGTGCTTCCATTTTAAGATGATACAGGAAGTATGAATCCTTCCCATGAATTTGATGAATAATGAAAGGTCCTAACCACAAGGATTCAAACTTCTTATGCTTTCCTTTGTCCTCAGCCTTGGCATTCCACTACAAAACCATATCATTTGGGTGGAACTTTCTAGTAGTAGCTCTTTTGTCAAAGAGATATTTCATTTTCTACTATAGTTTTACATTCTCCTTTTGTCCCTCTCTTCTGATTTCATCAAACTCTACTAGTTGAATCATCCTATCTTGCAATGGATCACTAACCTCCATGTCTTCTTCTCTTATGAACTAGTAAATAGGCAACAAATTGTTCACAGGGAGCCTAGACTTTACACCATATACCATTTCAAAAGGAGACCTGCCTATTGCTTTCTTTCATTAATTTTGTTAGCCCATAGTGCCAATTTCAATTTCACATGCCACATCCTTTTATTTTTTTCCAAAGTCTTCTTTAGAATTTGCAAAATACTCTTGTTATTGGATTCTGCTTGCCCATTTGCCTGTGGATGGTATGGGGATGAATAAGACATAACTATTCCCATTTCAGCACAAAAATCAGTGAATTCCTGAGACCTAAAGCACATAGCATTATCCATTACTAGTTTCATGGGAACACCAAACCTAGTAACAATGTTATTCATCAAGAATTCAATAACTACTGTACTGGTTGCCTTTTTAGTTGGGATGGCCTCTATCCACTTAGTAAAATAATTAGTAGCCACCAAAATGTGACTATGTCCTCCATTGGATTTCTCTGAGAACTCCTCAATAAAATCCATGCCCCACATAGCAAAAGGGGCTTCTACAACTATAGGGTTTAATAGAAAAGCACCTGAAAATTTCAGTTTCTTGGAAATCTCTAACATGATTCACATTTTCTGACATATGAGGTTGTATCCTTAAATAAAACCAGCTAGTAATATCTAGCTCTTAGAATTTTGTGAGCTATAGACCTAGTTGAATGATGCCCTCCACACATCCCAGAGTGCATTTCTTTTAAAACCTTTTCAAACTGATACTTATCTAAATAGAAAAGTAGCATTCCATCACTATCTTTCCAAAATAGATCACCCTATATTAAAACATACCTTTGAGCTTGTAACCTCAAACTCCTTCTTTGGTTGTCATTTAGATCTTGTGGATAAGAAACATATTTGAGAAAATGAACAATATTGGTATACCATGGTTGCATCTCTATACTTGTCACATTTTCCTTACTAATGGCTACATTGTTTACTTGCACAAGGTCCATGTTTTCCTTTGTCATGACCTTAGAAAGTCCTAGACCTCTTACAAGATTGGTTATGTGGAGTTCAATGTCAAATTCTTGAATCCTATTGATCCAATTACACCTCTTCTCAGTAACCTCACTTTGACTCAAAATGTCTTTTACTAATGCATGTGGAACATATGCATTTGCTTTTGCACATACCAGATAAGGTTTGAAAGCCTTAACCAAATTTACTAGTGCATATGCTTGCTTCTCCATCAACTCATAATTAAGCTTAGTAGATTGTAGTGACTTACTAAACAAAGCAATAGGATGCTCAAACCCTTCCTCATCTTTCTGTAACAAAATAGCTGCAATAGTATGAAAAGATGCAAATGAAAACAAAGAAAATGGTTTTGAATAGTTAGGGGATATTAAAATAGGAGCCTCTTGGATTGATTTTTTCATCTTTTCAAAAGCTTTTTGAGTCTCACAATTCGAGTCAAACTTAACATCTTTCTTCAAAAGCTTCACAATAGGTTTGACAAGTTCTACAAAATTGGCAATAAATCTCCCAACAAAATTAATCTATCCTAGAAAAGACTGCACACCTTTGATATTTTTGGGAGGGAGGACCTTTTGTTTTCTTCCACTTTTTCTAGATCAATTCTCACTCCTTCCTTTAACACTATGTGACCCAGCAATTTTCCCTCTGCTATAGAAAATTGGCATTTTCTAAGATTTAGTGAGATGCCAAATTCTAGAGCCTTGATAATAACCTACTCCAAATGTTTGTAGTGGTCCTCAGCCTTCTTATAATAGGTAGTTAGGTCATCTTGATACACAACCATTAGGACATTTATCAATTCCTTAAAAGAAACATCCATTTCTCTTTGAAACATTGCTCCACCATTCTTCAAGCCAAAAGGCATACAAACATATACATAAGTTCCCTGAGGGGTAGTGAACACTATCTTGAATTGTTTAGACTCTTTAACTAGAACTTGGTTGTATCATGAGATCCCATCCATGATAGACAACAACTCACAACTAGTCACCCTATGCAACATAGCTTCCATGTTAGGCAATCCATAGTTGTCTTTGAGTGATGCTACATTTAAGTTCCTAAAATCAACATAGATTCTAATGTCACCATTATTTTTTCTCACTGGTACAAAGTTAGAGACCCAAGAAGAATGTCTCATAGGCTCAATGATACCAGCATCTCTCAATTTGGTCAATTCAGCCTACATCTTTGTTGCTAATAAAGGGTTGATAGGTCTCTGTTTCTATCTGAGTGGATTGGTTTCTTCCTTTAGAGGGATCTCATGTTGAAATAGATCAGCTCTATATGCTTTAAGATCATCATAGGACCAAGAAAATACATGCTTGTATCCCTTCAATAGTCTTATCAAGTTTCCTCTTACTTCTCTTCTCAATCTTTTCCCAATGTACACCATCTGAGGGGAAGTTTCAGATCCTAGGTTTATTTCCTCTAAGTCAACCCTTTTAGTGTTAGACTTTTGAGACAAATAACCATCATTTATCTTGAACATTCCTTCTAAATCCACTAATCCCATTGGTATGTTATTTGAAGGTAGTTGTACAATCTCATTTCCCATAATACACTCTTTTCCCTCAACATATTGTTGTGCTTCATTAAAATCTATCTGTTGCCCATCATATTGATCTAGACCTTGAAGAAACCTAAGGATATCAAAATCAACCTCAAAAACTTGCCAATTATACACATTGTCAGGCACTACAGGAATACTTTTGATTTCTAACATGGACACACCAGTGAGGGTAATATCATTATTTTTAAGGGCACCATTAGCAAGAAAATCTTCCATGATATTATTGGACCTTTCTACCCAAATGAGATTGAAAGCCTCAAAGACTTCTAATCTATCCTAGACAACATGTTTGTAAAATTTCAATCTCTCATCCTTGGTAGCATATTTAGATCTTACTTGAGCTATAATTAATTGGGAGTCACCATGGACCTTTAAAAATTGATGCCATGCTTTATGGCAATATCTAATCCCAATATTAGAGTCTCATATTCAGCAGTATTATTAGTGCATTCAAAGGTCAATAAGAAAGAGTACTTAAATGTAATACCTAATGGGGAAATGAAAACAACACCAACCCCTGATCCTTCCTTGGAGCATCCACCATCAAAGAACATTTGCCAAAGTCCATTATGCTACAATATTAACTCATATACTATTGGATTTATGTTCTTCATCTGAGGCACTATCTCTTCAATCATGAAATTATTCATGTCAATATCCACAAAGAAATTCAAGTCCTCTGGTGCAACCTTTTCAACCATGACTAAAGAATGGGGTTCCCTATACAACTTTACCTCAGTCCCATTGACTAGGATAGTAGCATATGATAGGTCCAGTTACAACTTTCCACCCACTGCTGCAACCCACTGTCTTGATAGTAGTATGCCATAATGAGGCTTTGTATCAACAACAACCACTTCCATTTCGTATGTAGCCTTTGGAAATGTAGAAATCTTTACTTCAATTCCCAATAGAGTTCCTACAATAGGCACTACCCTGTTATCCATATTATAGCATCTACCATTAGATGTATCAACTTCTAATCCTAGCTCTTTCATTACATGATAGGGCATTACAATTGTAGTAGCACCAGAATCAATCATACACTTTGTCAGTAGAAAATTGTTCACTATCAGTGTGACATAGAAAGGGTCAATAGAAGAAGGCTCTTGTGTTACAAAACTTCCAATACATACATCAGAAATGTTATCAATTGAAATGGGCCCTTCTACTGAATTCCCCTTCTCTTGCATAATAGGAGCTTCCCCTTGTTCACTTATGATAGCCAAGGTTGCAGTCTTATGCTCCTTGATCTTCAACATTTCAAGTAAAGAGATAGAAACCTTCATTTGGGATAGGGCATGTCTCATATCAAAGGTAGGGGGATCAAAAGAAATATCAAGAGAATCTTTTTGCCTACCAACTTTCCTTTTAACCTTGTCAACAATAATTTCCTCATTCTTTTTCTTCTTAGTTACAAGCCCTTCCTTCTTATTATTTACAACATTAGGCTTTGGGTAATCCTTATTCTGAAGGCTATCCTTAACAAACACTGACCTATGGACTCCTTGATCAGTATCCACCCTTCTATTCCTCAAATTGTATGAGGACTTGGCTTGATTTATAGTAGCCATAGCTAAAGTTCTAATTTCCTCATCACTAGGTTTTCTCCATTGTTTTTCATCTGATCCTGATCCTACCATATGAGCTTTACAAGTGTCATTATTAGACTCATCATGATCAGAGTGAGTAAATACTTGATGTTCATAATCAGAGAGAAATTCCTCTTATGATCTACATTAGAATAGATCTCTTCATCATCTGAGGATAAGAGATCCCCCATCACTTCAGTGGTAAACATATTAACAATAGGTTGTTTAGATCCTTCATAATCTTTTGCATAAGTGTTATTAGCATCTTCCCCCAAGGCTTGATCCACAACACACTAGAATGGTGAATGAGGCATGTTACAAGCCACACACCAAGGAGTATTTTCCACATTATGTGCTATGCTTTTCTTCAAGGGGCTAGGTGTATCTCTCCCATTTTGAGGCTCATTATTATCAGGAACAAGCCTCCCATCCTTCCAATTTGTCTTATAGGGCATGTCTCATAAATTAGGGAGTCTATTGTGTCTCTGATAAGGTGGTCTTGCATCTTGGAAATTTTTTCCACCTTTTTCAAATTTTTTTGGGAGGTCCTAAGCAACATTTTGTGATTTATCCATTTTATCATCATCCTTGAATGGCCTTGCAAGTTTTGGTCTAGTCTCTTTCCACAATCTACCCTCATCCCTTTTATACATTTGACTAGATGCCTTCTGATTGCTTTCAATACTTATGGCCAATTTAATGGCATCCCTTAGGGTGCGAGGATTTTTATCTCTCAGAAGATAAGACATTTTACCATCCATAGAATTGAAATATGTGGTTAGACAAACTACATCATCTAATCTCAATACTTGGAACAATTTTTACATGGCCTTTTGAAATCTGTCATTAAATTCTGACATGCTCTCATTGTAATGCTTCTTGATATTGTTAAACTCATTGAGCATGTAACTTGAGTTTACATGTTTTGCATATTGTTCCTTGAAACATTTGAAAAATTCATCCCATGATGCAATACTATTCTTTGGTAGGCCTCTATACCAATCGCTGGCATCTTCAACCAATGACTGAACAAAGAGCTTCATTACAATATCTTCATGCTCAATTTCATAGTCATTGAGTTTGTCAGTGAAGAATTTCAGATGCTCTTCACATGGGATCACATTTTTACCAGTGAATAATGGGATCTTCTCCCTGATCTCATTAGGGAAAACATTAGGCTGACCAGGGATACCCTTAAAAAATAAAGGCTTATACCTATCTAGGTGAACTAGTCTTCTTTAGAAATTTTGTGAGATCTGGGCTATCACTCCAACATTTTGACCAGATATTGTGGCATTTTGGTTAACAATCATAGGGACTTTAGTACTAGTGTTTGGAACATATCCAAGTACATTTTTCTTGGGATTTGAGGCTTGGGCTTTAAGGATAGTATTATAAGGTTGACTAGAGGGCATTGTTCCTAAACTCAAAGGGAAAGAACTACTGGCAGACAGATTCATATTTGCATGCAAGAAGGCAATCTTTCTTTTCATTTCATCAGTAGCAACCTCTAATTCCAACTTCTCAAGTTGGAGATCCAAATCTTCCTAAGCCTTTCTTGCCTTTTCCAATTCCAAGCCTACTTGGGAGACAATGTTAGAAGGAACAACATTTTTCTTACGCTCATTAATGCTTATGCCAACCACTTTCTGTTTTCCTTTATCAGAAACATTTTTAGGGGCATATCTAAGGTCCTCGTTCCTTTTAATCTCTGAGGGCTGTAATTGCCTAATGACAGGGCCTTCCTCTACAAAATCATCCTTTTGTGGGTCAGGTTTATTAGCATTTTCTTGGTTCCTCAGAGTTCGTATATCTCCAAACAGTTCTTTGTTTAAACCATGAACATTTTGATTCAAGCTTTTAGCCTGGATCTCATTATTTTTTGTTTTTCTTAGGATATCTTGTCTTTCCATCAGCAAATATAGATTTTCTATTCCCATACCTTCATTCTTTCAGTGATTTCTACTAATTGTTCTTGTTCTTTCCTCTTCAAGGCTGCTACTTCATCTCTTAACTTGTCAGAATCATAGGAAGTGGTTTCTACAATAGATGTTTCTCCTAACTGTTCTAAATTTTCTTTTGCGGCAAAGAAACCCACATCATTGAGTTCATCTTCTTGAATGGGATTAATTGTGCTAGGCCAGCTCTTCCTATTAACCTCTAGTCCATCAAAAGAAGAGAAAGCTTCATGAGGAACAGGTGTAACGATCCTATCCCTAACAGGTCTAGGAGAACTAGGGTTGAAAATACCTCTTCTAGACCATTGTCTCCTACTAGGAGTTCGTAGTTCATCCATATTACTCTCTGGATGATCTCTGTAATATGACCTAGTATATCTTTGTTGACTCATGGTGTGTCACAACAAGATAAAGCAAAACTTACAAATACCAGCAACTGGTAAACCAAAATTTTAGAGTCACCACCCATAAATAAGTGGGAATCAAAATAAAAAGCTGGTCTGCAACAAATATAATAGACAGTGTAGCACATATCTATTGTAAATTCATGTTCAATTCCCTAACAGAGTCGCCATTTTTGTTAGCACTTAAACCTGCAGATGATAAAAATATTCAAGAAATTCACTTAATACAAGACTCATGTACTCCCAATAGCTGTATCCAACACAATTTAAATGCTAAGGTATTAAGGCTTCAAGCCTTCTTCACTTTGAGTAAGACTCAGGCGGGTTTTCCTTTTAATAACTCACTATTTTCCAAGTAGACTTCAAATTGCCAATCAAATCCCTCATTGCTATACTATTTTATTCTCAACATTAACTCAATAAAACACCACTACTCTGAGGATAGCCTAGACTATCCTGATACAGAGCACCATAATAAAAATCACAACTGAGATAGCATAGAATAGTGGCCTAAGGACATTCATCCTTCTTCTCTTTCTGAGTTAAACTCAAGGAAGGATAACTTCTCTCAAGTGCTTCTTCAAAGCTTTATAAAATTGATCTATGCATTTGACATAGCCAATGCAACTCATAAACTTACAAATAAAAGTAAACAGAGATAGTTTTTAATAAAATGATGGTGAATAGATGCAAATTGAACTAAACTAGTGTCTTATTCATTGGGCTAGAGTCAAAATTTTATATCTACAGAATCTTATTAACACAAAGATACTGAAATTCAAATAAATTGCCTAACAATTCACTCTCCCAATTCCCAACCCTGCCATCAAATTCATGTATAGATATTAAAATCCAAGAGACCTCCCTAAAGGTTTACTCTCTCCTTGAGAGAAACTTGAGCTCAACCCCTCTATTCACCTAGTGAATAACACAGTAAAGAGACTTACTAATTAATGCATAAGAAACTCAAAATATCCATACATAAAGACAACCAGAGATAGCAACGAAATTCTAGTATATTTGTATTAATCTTCAACTGTATCCATTACAATTTTAACCAAAACTTCAAAGAAGTCAGATTCTATATTCAGTCTTTCTTTACAAAAACTTTCACCACCCTTACAAAAAGAGATAAAATTTCTATATATACCTCTAGCCACGTTGGAATCCTTGAAAGGATGCAACAAGCTTTGGATGGCTAGGAAAATGACTTGCACTAAAGACAAAAAGTACAAACCAAAAGACAATGATTACAACAATCGAAAGTAGTTCACAACTACCGGTATCTTCACAGGTGGCACCTTTGTTTGGAGATATTTTAGAGTAGTTACTTTGATTTGTAGCATGAATGATGACCACCAATATAGGATAACTTACATCATCCTTTGTTTGAAACATGCTCTCCCTCAAATTTTGGATCAGGTGCCATGTGTACTTTATTCTTCTTCCTCTGCCTCTAGCTCTTGGACAGCTAGCTTCTTCTTCTTTTAAATTCTCATTTTGTCCCATGTTGTCACATCATCATCAGATGGCCAATTGAAAGTTTTCATCTCCTATAGTGATTTGATTTGTAGGTCCCACTTGGAATTAGTTATAGCTTTAACCTCTGCAACAAACCATGTGCAATCACCTTCAACTTTGAACAAACTGTCAATTATACCATTGCACCCGTATAAGTCTAAAACATTATCACCTTTGAGAAAGGTGTCTTGTCTAATTATCAATTAATCCATTGATGACATCCATTCATCAAAATTTACCACACTTCCATCACTGTCAAAAACATAGGGCAAAAAATTACAATAATCCTTAACAAACATAGCCAACTTGGCTCTCACTTGATTTGACTTCCCTTTGAAAAAATTTGAAACAACAACAACCAATCCAATATTTTCATAAAATTTTCATACCACCTCAGGGATATCATACCTACACTCTTGCAACCTATCAAGTTTTTCAAATAAAAAACTCCTCCTGGACCAAATGTTGTGAAGTGGCTCCAAAGTAGCTAGTGACTTATTTATTTTATCAATTGTCTTGTGTAACATAATGACAGACTGATGGACTAACTCCATCTTCTCTTTTACCTTGTCCTATCTATGTTGCAAAACACCAGTTATAGTTTTCAGAGCTGCTTCCAACCTTATTTTCTCTATATCTTTCACTGGATGGTTAGGAACCTTTGCTTCAAGTTGAGTAGGGGCTTCAATTTACAAAGGTGGGGGAGGCACTACCTTAACTGCTTGTTCAAGATTTTCTCTTAGTTCCTCCAATTCACCCTCCATTTTCTTGATCATCATAAGTTTTAAATCCCTATCCTTTGCAACCCTCATTGAGTTCTCAAACAATTTGTCATACCTTTTTGACAATTGGATGGTTTTGGCTTCATTGAGGTGAGCCAAGTTTTTTACTACCTTAGACACCTCAAGATCGGTGGTGTTTTGGATAGTCCAGACAATCTTATTACCTTCCATCTTATCCTCAATGCTAACCAGAGATGGCTTCTGAGTTCTTTGGGCCAAAGACCAAAGTGCAATAGTTTATGACTTGGGGTCATAACCACTCCCTCTAATCATGTCATCAATATGCACCTCATATGACAAGCCTCCCTTAGGCTATTTTCTAATTTGTTCAATGATAAAGGCATAAGTTAAATCCCATCCAGGAGTCAAAAGCATGTCACTTGATTTAACCATTTCTCTTGCTTCCTACAAAGTGATCTTCTCAAGACTGGGATCATACAATGTCAGAGCTCTTAAAGTCTCTTCACTTAGTTCCATACCTTCAGGCAGGGACTTCTTCACCTCCTCTTGCTTCCTCCAAATGAGGAAATCCTTGAATTCCTTTCTATTGATGAACTAGTCATCACTGAGAAAATCATCTTGGTATAGTTCTCTTTCATCTATTCTTAACATCAAGGGTAACTCCCCTTCTTCTTTTGACTGAATTTTCTTTCCTTCTATGATAGCCTTTCTTAATTGATGGTGGTAGGTTCTTTTACCGAGCACAAGAACTGAAGTACTATCAACTAACTTCTTTTTCTTTCTCACCTTTGAAGGCTCACCAAATTCTCCCCTCTATTTCTTCAATGGTGGCTCTGAAGTATCCTCAACCTCCATTGGATCTTGAGTTAAGTCAATGATTGGTGCTTCCCCCGCTGGAGGTGGACTACTACCTTCTTGTGACTCATAAGTGAATTCGTTAGGTTCAAAGGTGGAATAATTTCTTAGTACCTCTAAATTCTCCTCAAGAAACCCCTCCAATTGATTAGATAGGGTGCCATGAATTTCTATCATTTTTTCCATTCTTTGTAGGTATGGGAGCTCAGGGAAATAACCATTAAAATGAATTCCTGCCGCCTTCAGCTTGGGCTCTGTGTCTAGTAGATCAAAGTATTTGGTCCATCTTCTCCCTGGTTCATCCAAGTCCATCATATTCCTTATCATATCCTCCTCATCTAAGCCCTCATGCCCTTTGATAGTTCCAATGTTAGGAATCAAAGTCATCCTGGCCATTCTAATGAAACCCTCAGAGTCAACATAGCAGCAAGTACCTGTAGTCATCTTGAACTGATTTAGCCAGCTACTAACTTGATCCAGTGCTCCTTTTCCAATCAAGAAGCTACCAATTATAAATTGCCTTGGTGTGAAAGCACCCTTCCTATTAGGTCCTAGGTGCTCTTTGTCAATCCACATTAATTGCCAACTGAATTCCATCATAGAAACTCTAGGAGGTGCATAGTTTGGAAGCAAATGTTGAGGTTGGGGGAAACCATAAACCTTGATGACTGTGAAGGTGGACCCTAGGTACAAATCTCCCCAATTGTGGTTCCCCGGCCATTTGTCTTCAAACTACATTGGTCTTAAAACCCTCAAGACCTTTGTTGACACTCTCACAATATTGTTTCCTAACATTTCAAGAATTGGGTGGACAAAATAGTTCTGAAAAATGGAGAAGTTACCCTCATTGGATGTAATGTTCCAAACTCTCAACCAATATTGCACTAGGTTGGGAATGTCCTTAAAATGAGTCCTTATCATCAACATTCTTGCATCAAAATCATTAACATTATGGTTCCAAATCAAATGCATAAGAGAATAGTGCATGAATCTGATAGGTCTTTTATTTTCCTTGATAGACACAAACCCTTCATGCATCCTATCAATTACATACTGGATGTAATCATAATAAGTATTGGTGTGAGAATATTGAATGTCAAGGATTATCATTAAAATCTTAGCAGACAACTTCTCATCATCCCCATCAATCCCTAAAACCCTACACAACCAATGACACAAGAATTTTATATAACGATTGAGGGATGAAAATAGATAAGGGGAATTCATACATTCCAAGAGAGGGGCTATGTACTTATCTTGCTTGGGCATATGCCTGACTATTTGGCTCTTTACTAATCCTATGTTATTGGCATACTTATCCCTTTCCTTTTTTAAATCAATTTCAGTGGAGGAGGAAGCATAGATATTGAAAGCTTTCATGAAGGACCCCCTATCCAAGGAAATGAACACAAATTGGTCTTCACACCTAACGCATCTAGAAATGGGATCACACAACCTAGCTAGCTCAATGATTAAATCAACATCTTAAAACACATCATGCACAATTAGATTTTCCATTCCCAATGCCCAAGCATTACAAATAGGTATAGCTTTACCCCTATTGTTATAAAAGTATGAGAATATGGTAAAACCTAAACCTGAAGAAGTGATAGGGTCCCTACATTTGTCCATGATATCCTCAAATGTCATGTCGATAGCCTTCTTATTTTGATTCGAACCAGGAAGTAGCCTAATGAATTCATCAGAGTAATTCAACTTTCCTTTATCCTCTCCACTCTATTCTTTTGTAGCCCTGCTAGATGATGCTACACTCCTCACTAGTCAACTCATCTTGATAGAACAAGAACCTCTCAACTCTACAACCTTCACACTACTCAATCTCTACTACAGTGCCAACAATCTCAATTATCTTCAGAATAACTTTGAGCACAAAATGCAATGCAGTCCAGTCTATATACTTCAAAAATTATGTGCGTATGATTTCCAAATCATAAAAAATCTAGCCTAAGTCACTTCTAGATTCAATTTTGCATATTACCAACCTTCAAATCATAGCTAGTCATGGCGTAGATGCTGACAGGATGATTTAAAAAATCATAAACAAGATGCAAGAGAAATAATCATGGCTTTTTCCATTAAAATCTTTAATTATTGATGTAAACCCTCATTAAAACCTGATTGGACAACTTTCTACCTTTTCCAGCTTGGCAATGTACCCTCTTCCACGTTGCAATAGCTCATAACATTGATGGCACAAAAACTTAACTAGACACAGTTTGGAGATTCAGTGAACAAAGGAAACTCGTGATCTCCAAAAGAAATGCTAACCTAAGGTCAAGTTTGGAGATCCAGCAATCACCGTTGATCCCAATGATGATCAATAGTCCTTAGACTACTTTTCAAAGCTTACCACAACCCCATCTCAATCATAGAATCAGCAACTGAAGGCCATCTCAAATTCTCAGAGTACTTGATTCAACCATGGTTAAACTTGGAGAATAAGCGACCAAAAACTTTGCTAATTCTTGAAGTCTTTTCCTTTACTCATTCAAACACTTGGAGAATTAGTGAACAAAGGATATTTTTAGCCGTGAAACATAGTGCCTTAACCACAATCACATTTGGAGAATCAGAGAACAAGCTAAATCTCTTAATCTCAGAGAGGAATGCTTAACCATGGTCAGGCTTCAGGATTGAGTGAATAACCTAAATCTTCAATTCATTGAATGCTTTTCATACCTTACATTATATCTCAAGATTAAGTGTTGACTATAGATCTTAGGAACAATTGACAGCAGTCATTGAGTCATGCAATCCATTAAACCTTTAGTATTTTCATTCCAATAATACGCGACAAAGAAGTCACACCTCCATTTTAATTTGTTCACCAAGTCACTGATAGATTTAGAACATCACCAACTAATTATGAGATCCCACAAACACTTCATTCACTCAATCGATAAATAATTTAGAACATCGGCATTCCTTCTTAAGACTAAGGGACAAAGGAAACTATATCTTTTTCCAAATTGCATTATCAGAGCCGCCAACTTAGAGAATTCAAGAACAAGACTCAGTCGCCAAATTGCTGGACAATATGTTGTAGGACCCATATGTCAAGAGATTAAAACCTGACCACCGATTGCACATAAAATCAATGGCATTCGCTAGATTGCTGAGAGATTTTCAACTTATCCATTCGATTAAGAGAGCAAGAGATAACCGCCATGCCAAGTCACCAAATGTTTGAAAGAAACCACCAAGGATCAAGCGAATAGGAGACCGCATAGTTGCTAAGTCACTGGATGTTAAAATTAACCGTGACAAAGACCGAGAGACTTGATGACTAAAGAAGACTTAACAATGGATTCACTATGGTTGCCAATTCACTGAAAGACTTACAAATAGGGAAAAACATTGTGTGATTTAGAGAAGACTAGGAAAAATGGCCATGTGCATAATTGGAAGACTGAAGTGACCCGAAAAGTAATGAGCGAATAAAATAAACTAGGGCACACTCGCATTAACCAAAGAAATAACCATTTCTAAGCAAAATGTCTAAGGCAAGGGTTTTTATAACACAACTATAACAAATTTTAAGGAATTCTAAACTCTAAACTAGACATTTTCAAAAGCCAGGACATTGAAACAAGACCAAAAGCAAAGACCTCAGAAAACCTAAAATATATCCAACAAATATCTTGTAAAGATCTTTCTCCATCATTGCAGGAATGTTAGGAATGATTCTCCACTTTTCTGCTTCATATTGCATATGTATAACATGAATATCATATGTTGTATGTTGTATGAGTATTGTTGAATAAACTTCTCAACTAGTTCCTCAAATGTCTTAATTCCTATGGGTAGCCTAGAAAACTAGTTCATTACTTGTCCACCCAATCTTCTTGGAAACAACCTCATCAAATATAGGTTTGTTCATGCATGAATTTCATAGTCAATGTGCAAAAATCCCTCACATGGTCTTGAGGATCTGAGTTGCTGGTGTATTTATCATATTTAGGAATCATAAAATGTTGTGGAAATGGTATCATTTTTATACCCTTATCAAAAGGGAAAGGACAAATATGTTCCAATGAATATTGCTTCATGGGTTTGTCCTTTTCTTTATTCAAGTCTTCTATCTCTGCTTGCATAGAAAGTAATTGTCATGATAGGATAGATATAGGAGTAAGATCCTCCTTTTCCTTGAGTTATCTCAAATCATAGTCTTTGGGTAGCTTCACTCCTTGTGATGCTAGATTGAAGAAGTATTTTTACTTTTTCTCATCCAATGTTATTTCAAGTATCTTTTGGAATATTTTACTTTTCAAAGCTCTTTGATATTCTTGTTCAGTGGGATCTTCATCACTATTAGAATCATAGTGAGCTCCTTGATTTTATTCTTGGTCATTTTGGTCATTATTTCATTCTTCCCAAGTGAAATCATTTTGATTTGACATATTGGTAGTATTGGGAGTCACCATGTGAGTAGTGCTAGGACTAGCTCTAGATAAAGGATTGATTCTTGATGTTTCTCCTTGTTTAAAAGTTAACAAAAATATTTCATTTGAAAATGAATTTTGTTCAATATAATAAGACTTATGTATTGTGTTAACCATGAAATATTGATTACATAATTGTTTGAATGTACTGATATGAAAATGGGTCTTAAAGTTATCCAAGTGTGTTTGTCCAAGGTTGTAAGTATGGGTTTAAAAATGTTATAGGATCCAGTGTCAAAGGGGGGAACTATCTTGTTAGTGAGATGTGAACCAAGTGCAAAAGGATTGTGATGTTTTAAGAGTTCTAATGTCTAAGGATTAGAATACCCTGTTTGTGAGCTATGAACTAACTGAATTATATATGATTAGGAATAGACAACTTGAGGAATGTGGATAAACACCAAATATGTAGGTTAGGTACATTCAAGAAAATGACCTTCTCAGAATTACAAGTTCATAGGTTCTAATGATAGAAGATGACAAAAGACTCAAAAGGGTACTGAAAAATCCAAAAATTAATGTTCTGGCATGTGCAAAAGTGCTCTATGTCCTAGATGCAACACTCTTGATGCAAGTTCCAGTAATGGTTAGCAAATGTGATTCAGGAAACCACAAGTGAGACTCTGTAATTACCAAATATGACCTAGAATATGGGATGTGATACAAGAAACCAAATGCAACCTTCTAATGGTCAGTCCAAGTAGAAGTTTGTCAATTTTACAAAATTTTGTTATTTGTCTCTCTGATTCTAGGGAGATTGAGTGCTTGAAAGTGTCTGTGGTTTTTTCATTCAGGATTTTTAACTTGGATTATAATTCAAACACATCAAAAAATTTTGTTTTAAGACCAAAAACACACCTAATTTTTGCTATAACTTGGCATAGATTGGAAATGATAGTTTATTAGCTTAGGAATAAACTCAAAGAAGCCTTAGAATATGACAGTCCAAAAACACAAAATGGATGTTGGAGGCCATATTAGCCGAGTGGTAATGTCTATGAGGGATCATTATGACATGAACTTCTTGGGGCAGTTACTATTTTCCTTGAAAAAGAATTACCAACCTTTCAGGGGTAATCCCTTTGACCTCCTTCATCACTCAACGATCATTTAGGGGCCTTAGCTAGTGATCTGGGCTATTTCCCTCTTGATGATGAAAGGTTGTTTCCATCTTAGGGTTCTTAGTAAAGATATTCATTCATAATCATCTCTTGTAGTCCCACAAGAGAGATTGAGGCCTATAGCCCTATGAGTAATCAAATTTGTGTAGTCTCACAAGTAATATTTAATTAGCTCCTATGTACAAAAAATCCAAGCATGTCCATGGAAATGATCAAATCAAGGTTCCTAGGACAAAACTAACTAAGTCTTCTAAGATTTTCATCTTAAGGAAGTGTCTTTATTATAGTGAGGTGGAAGGGTTGGATACTACCTATCCTCACTTGGGTCATTCTAGAGACCTTTCTACCTCAACTGACACGTCCTCTAAAATTGATTGCAAGAAAGTAAAGAAGATGTTTGGCTTAGGAGTCTAGATTTTTTATTCTCCATTAAGGAGAAGAGAATACTCTCCTATGCATGCCATTTTCTCCTATCAAACACATCATGCAAGCCTAATTTCAATTTACTCCAATTTGACCCCAAATCTGAATCTAACTTTTGAGTTTTTTATTTTACCAAAGGGAAAAGAGCATAATCCTCTGATTAGATTGAAAATTGACCTCAAATAGTGATTAAATTCTTAGAAATCAAATAGAGACAAGAATGAAATTTTGGTTTATTTCTTTGAGGCAACCTACAACACAATTCATTAGTAGTTTTCCTGTTGGTTTTCTTGGATAATTCAAAATGCAAACCACTATTAAGCTGTAAAGATTAATCAAAATTACAAAATTTACCCATTAGTAAATTTGAGATTTATAATGAAGTCAGTTCAAGAAAGATTACATTTTGTAAGAACATGAAAACATATTACATTATATGTCAAGACCTAAATCATAAGAATCACTCATGATAAGATGAAAGATAATGTGCAAGAGAGTAAGAAGTTCATCCACAAGTAAAGAAACATCAAGATATGAGCCAAAAACCTTTGTTAATTAAAAAAATCCTTTGCGCACTCTATGAGGTGTGCAACAACAACTGATCCAAACTGAAGGAACACTAAAACAAATTCAACAATTGACAAAATAAAAAATATGAAATAAAATATTTTTTGTTGATGAAAGATTTCCAAGAACCAAATATTCTCTTGCATCAATTTTAAATGTAGAAGATAAGGATACTATGCTACAAAATTTCCTTTTATAAAAACATATAAAGGATCCTTGTGAAGATGAAAAGAAGAAAAATCATAGAAAATTAGGTAGACATAGTAAACAAGGACACTTGTGCAAGAGAACCTTTATTTTGTTTTGATTGTAAGCCTTTTTGGTATATAGGGATTTTCCTAAGATCATGTTGACCAAGTCTTAGAATCCACTAGGGATTTGAAGTCCTTCTACATCCTAGGTTCTATGTGGAAGGCTATAGTCTCTTAGTCCTTCGCTAGGAAAATGAAGTAAAGTGATGTCAAGCTAATGTCATGACGAGGTCAAGGATTGGTGGATCCAATGAAGGATAGTCCAACCTTGCAGCCAATCAATAACACAGTGGAATAACATAATAAGATATGTTTCAAAACATATTTTACATTAACATGCCTGACTATAGGGCCTTCTAGGTTAGGGAAAATTACAATCAAGAAGTAATTCTACAAGATCAACAATATCCAACAAAACTCCATCTAGTTTAGTTCTAAAAACTATCAGCAACTGATGGAAAGCCTAAGGCATATCTTAACTTGATCTCACAAGCCTCCAAGAAATCTCCTTGTCTTCAAGTAAACAACTACTAACTCTATTGTAAAAAACTATTAGATAACAATATGATCTGTAAGCTCTCATAGGATATTTTCCACAACTTCACTTATCTAGTTTCCCAGATCTATTGTCAGAACTTCCAATCTAATCTATAAAACATCTACCCAAACACCCTATAAATACTAATCATTAGCCACAAGTTAGCTAGATGACACAGTTAACTCCTCCCAAAAAAATATTAAATGCAATACAAGTTGGCTCTCCAATAGCGTTAGAATTATTTAATTCCCCATGTCAGCCTCTAGATATACATAGGAAAATACAACAAAAGATACCAACATTAAATGTACCAAGTCAGCCAACCAAATCACCAAGAACTCTAGTTGGTAAGCTAGAACTACTGAGCTCTAGAGAAACAACTGAGCACCAGTGAAACAACCAACCAATCCAAACAACACCAAGAAACACAGGCATCACCGAGCACTAGTTCCATTGAGAACCAGAAGTCTCATCGAGTTCCTTAAGTGACTGAACTTTCTTCAATAACTGAGACCATCGGTTAAGGGTGCAACTGAGTAACACCGGCCAAATAGCACACCACCATGTAGATTCATTGAGGACCCAAGAATGACCCTGCATCAAACACTCCAGGTTTGAAAATATGTTCATATGTGAGAAGAACATCTTTCAAGATTTAGCACATAAACCTCAAACTGGTTCTTCACATACATGTCCTCCAACTTTTCATCTTGCATACTATTCCACTTCAGCTTCCTCTATCTCTTCAAGTCTTTCCTTGATAACACATAGGTTTGTTCTTCACATTGATCATCCATACCTTTAGGATCTACCAACTCAACTTAGCTACCAATACTCAGACTTATCCTACTAAGTGTTATATCTAGCAAAGGCATCAACAAAAACTTCCTATCATCCTTCTCAATAGTAAACACATTCTTCACACAATCATACATAGCTTTGAAATCATATTTCCAAGGTCTACCAAGCAATATATGACAACTATTCATCTCCACAATATCACATAACAAAAGATCCTTATACTGGCCAATCTGAACATCAACAAAGCATTGTTCTCTTACTTCTAGAGCATGAACATTTTGCAACTAGCCAATCCTATAAGGACAAGGATGTTTCATTCTACTCAAACCAAGTTTTTGAACCATGTCCTCAGCAACAAGGTTATCAGTACTACAACTATCAACAATAGCATTAAAAATTTTACATCTAGACTTGCACCAAGTTCTAAACAAGTTTCTCCTCTAACAAGGTTCCTCCTTTGTACCAAGCAATGTTCACCAAACTAGCAAGTTCTCAGATTTAGGTTTATTCTGAATATTTTCATTCACCACAATAGTCCATCGGTCACCAAGATTCTTCTATGTACACTCAAAAGAACATTGTCCTTCTTCACCATAATTATAACAAGTACCCTTAAAGATAACTCTACCTATCTTCTTCTTCAGTTCTATAGGTTTTTGTTCATCTTTTGCAGTTGGTTTATCCTTCACTGAGTGATCAATCTTCTCCTTCCCTTGGGGATTACCATGTTGTTTCCTTTTCAACTTATCTTCTGCCTTTAGAGCATACTAATAAGCATCTTCAACCAAATCAATCTTTAGCATACCAAGCTCATCCTAGATATTGAATCTCAAACCATTCACATACTGAGCTACCTTTTCCTTACCAAGTTCTCTATGTCTAGACCGAATAGTAAGTTTGTAGAACTCCTTGGTATAATCATCAATTGTCATATCCTTATGTTTCAAATTTTGTAATTTCTTAAACAAGTCAAGCTCATAGTCAATAGGTATGAACTTAGCTTTAAATTTAGTCACCATCAACCTCCACCGATTGATCTTCATTTCACCTTCATCTTCTCTATCTCTTTGTAATTCTTTCCACCAAAGAGCAGCATGTCCTTTCAATTTTATCTGTGCTAACCTCACTAGAAGAGGATCTTCAATTTCTTCAAGCTCAAATAAGTTTTCTAATTCACCAATCCATTCAATCAAGTTCTCAAGTTTAAAAGTACTAGAGAAAGTAGAAACTTCTATTCAGTAACTATTACTCAACCAAGCTCTAGATCTATACAACTGAGTAGTTGTGTCTTCACTAGATCTATCCCTCTAGTCATCACCACTAGATATAGTAGCTTCAAATTCTTCAGCTGCTTCCTCATAACCATCCTCATTACCAACATTCTGAGGTACAACATTCATAGCTCTCATGATCTTAGAGACCATGTCATTCTTCATTAATTCCATCTCAAATCTGAAATCAGATTTTACCTTCTTTGTAATCCTAGATTCCATAGTATCATAGAGATCTGCAATCACCCTAGGGGCCAATCTTCTTAGAGGCATCCTTAAAGATAAGAAAACCCTCTACAAAAAAACCATACACCAAGAACCTTGTGACAATCTCCAAGTTTCATGCAAGTTAGATCAGCCTACCACCTTGCACAAAAAACTAGGCCAAGATTCCACAAGTTTAGTGCCATGGATCTGCAACCTAGATCATACGATCTCTTCACCAACAAGATCAACTTCGCAAGATCAGCCTGGCTAGGTCAACCTTCCCTCAACAAGATCAAATCTTCTCAAAATCAACCTTCACTTTGATGCCACCTGACATAGTCAAGGATTGGTGGATCCAATGAAGGACAATCCAACCTTCTAGCCAATCAATAACACAGTGAAATAACACAACATGATATGTTTCAAAACATATTTTCCATTAACATGCTCGACTATAGGGCCTTCCAAGTTAGGGCCAATTACAATTAAGAAGTAATTCTACAAGATCAACAAGATCCAACACAACTCCAGCTAGTTTAGTTCTGAAAACTATCAACAACTAATGGAAACCCTAAGGCAGATCTAAACTTGAGCTTGCAAGCCTCCAAGAAATATCCTTATCTCCAAGTAAACAACTACTAAATCTATTATTACAAACTATCATATAACAATCTAATCTACAAGATCTCGCAAGATCTTTTCCACAACTTCACTTATCTAGTTTCCCAGATCTGTTGTCAGAACTTCCAATCTGATCTGTAAAACATCTACCCAAACACCCTATAAATACTAATCATCATCCACAAGTCGGCTAGATGACACAATTAACTCCTCCCAAACAAATATTAAATGCAATACAAGTCAGCTCTCCAATAGCCTTAGAATTATTTAATTCCTCATGTCAGCCTCTAGATCTACATAGGAGAATACAACAAAAGATACCAACATTAAATCTACCAAGTCAGCCAACCAAATTACCAAGAACTGCAATCGGTAAGCCAGAACTA
Organism: Chamaecyparis obtusa; assembly: GCA_027943335.1. Lineage (NCBI taxonomy): Eukaryota > Viridiplantae > Streptophyta > Pinopsida > Cupressales > Cupressaceae > Chamaecyparis > Chamaecyparis obtusa. The sequence continues at coordinate 875,469 of BSBK01004606.1, forward strand.
TCGAGTGCCAGAGAAACAACTAAGCACTAGTGAAATAACTGACCAATCTAGGCAACATTGAGCAACACAAGCATCACTAAGAACTAGTTCCAGTGCGCACTAGAAGTCTCACCAAGTTCCTTCAGTGACCAAGCTTTCTTTAATAACTGAGACCATTGGTTAAGGATGCAACTGAGTAACACCTTCCAAATAACACACCACCATGCAGATTCACCAAGGACCAAAGAATGCCCCTATATAATGTCATGAGGTTTTGAGGATGTGGAGTTAGTTTTGGAGTCTAGGTGTGGTCTAGAAGTCCATGGGAGCTTTCCAAATCCACTGTGAAGCAAGTATTAAAAAGTTGTCACATTTGTTGTAAAAGTTGCTTAGCAACTTTTGTAGCTATTAAAAGTTTCTCAGTGCATAATATCCTTAAGGCCTGTATCAATTTTTAAGAGCTCTAAACCTCCCCTAATCATAACCTAGGGCTATATATGTAAACCTTGGCTCAAATCCCAAGGTTGGAAAAAGTACTGTACGGAGAATCAATTCTGGAAGTGTGCATAGTATCGACATTTTGCTTATGTTTCAGTTATTAGTGAATTAATGGATGAAATTATGAATTAAATTTGGACACATGGTTTATTTTATATGTTAGTGAGTGTGTCTATTTTGATAGTCTACAACTAGTTTAGAGTTTATCTTTCATTTCTTTGTTTTGGTTTAAATCTTCCCAAAGTCTTTGCTCACTGGTTCATACCAGGAGGGTTGTAGACATGAGGGTCTAACTCGCTATCCCACCATTCATTCTATATGGCCTTTTTGGGATAGTGAGTAGACTCCATGAGTGTAGCATATGTAGAAGGAGTGGCCCTAGAATTCATACAAGGAGTTTTTTAAGTCAATCCCTAGGCGAGCCATGACGAGCCTAGCTAGGAAGGATTGAACCAACAAGAGAAATAAGTTGTAGAGGTGAAATGGGAAGTGAGATTTAAGGATTAGAGATCTTGGATATGATCATTTCCAAGATCTCAATGTAAGGAGAAGGTTTGGTCAATCCATTTGATCACCCAAAGGTAGGAGATACTTCATGTAATTAGAGAAGGCCCTAAAACCTACCAAAAATATCTATTTTTCGTTAGGGAGTTGTACGGCCTGGGAGGAACCTAAAACCTCCAAAGTCCTTGAGAGGCTACCTTAAATTGTGAGAATCCATAATTTTTTTATAGGATCATTTGTAGGCAAATAGGTGAAAAGCCCTATTTTCTCGAAGAGGAGGCCTAATTGGGACTCTTCCTTGTAGCGCTAGATAACAAAGGAAGTATGAGATCAGTAAGAGGGATTGGTGAAGTAAGAGTTGAAACATGTCTAATAACATCATGTGAGACACTTTCTAACACCTCCTCACCTCTGCATGTTTCCAAGCTCATTTGGAGGTGATAAGTCCTTATCCTAGCTTAAGGGTCATTATGTGTATGGAAGTGCTAAGCATCAAGAATATTTATTTTCCTAGTTGATTAGTGTTGGTATCTTGGTTGGGGTGTAGGAAAATGGGATTGAGCCATGATAGGAATCCTATAGGTCATTTGTGTCAGTGAGCACACCTAAGGGTCACTAGGTGGACCTAAGCAAGGGCTTGTGACTAGCTCTTCCCAACCTCCCTATCAGATTGGTATCAGAGCCCCAAAATTTTTTGGGATTGCATAGTGCATGTCAGAGTGTGAATCTAGTGGGTCTTCAATTATGGTGACCAGTGTGGTGTTAGCCAAGAAAGTTGAGGACATAGAATAGGACAATAGGATGTTAAAGTAAATGATAGCCCAACTGGAACAAGCATTGGGTGAAGTACAATTCAAGACTAAGGAATTCAGTGACAAACTAGATTGGAGAGAGGAAAAGGAGAAGGAGATATCTAAGGAGGGAAAAAATCCATAGCGAGACCCTATATTGCATGAATAACCACTCTTGAAAGCCTTGAAAGCTTTGAGTGGGATAGCTTCAGAAGGAATACCATTATTCAGTCGTAAAATGGAGGTAGATCTAGTCATGGACTAGATAGAGGACATGGAAAACCATTTTGAGTGTGATTTGATTAGTGAGGCACAAAAGCTAAGAGTGGCCAAATATAGGCTTAGAGGCTCTACCTTAACATGGTGGAAGTTTATTCCAACTGAGAGGGACAAGGAGGGAAAGAATCTAATCTCTTCTTGGAAGGGTATGGTAAGTAAAATAAGAGAAGCCTATATGCTAGATGATAATGAGATTCAACTACATAAAAAGAGATAGAGTTTGAGACAAAAGGACCTTATTGTGAATTCATATACAGAGGAATTTCAAAAGATTTGTATGAGGTCCAATGTATCATAAGATTAGAGCATTAAAGTAGCCAGATATTTGAATGGCTTGAAGTGGAGCATTCAAGAAGAAATGACTCTTCTCAGTCCTAGAACAATGCACCAATGTTACCAATTGGTATCATGATTGAAGACAAGAGCAGCAGGAAACAAGATGAAAACTCTGAGAGTAGAAGTAGAGGAAGAGACTAAAGAGGACATAGAGGAATCTATCAAGGTAAAGACTGAACATAGAAGTCAAGAAGAATCCAAGCCATTAGAACATAGTGGGGATTCATCTTCTAGAGGAAGTTTTGGTAGAGGTAGAGGCAATAGAGGAAGCTCCAATAGAGGTAGAAGTGTAAGTAGGAGTAGTTCATATTTTTCTAGCATGAAATGATACTATTGTGGGAAAATGGGACATCCATCTTATAGATACTCGAATAAGGAATCTTCTTCCAATACAAAGAAGAGAGTGGCCTACACTCAAGAAGACACTTCAAGTGTCAAGTCATAGAAGGTTAGCTACATTGAATAAAAAATGGGTGAGAACCTCATGTTTAGGAGGGCTCTTATTAGGTACCCAGTAAAGGAAGAACCAAGGCAAAGAAGAGAAATCTTAGAGTGAAATGTAAGGTCATGGGAAAGGTGTGTAAGGTGATTGTTGGCTCTGGCTCAACAAACAACTTCATAGTAGAGGAGGTAGTGAAGAAACTTAATCTCCCCAAGGTACCTCACTCCAATCCTTATAAAGTGACATGGCTAAACAAAGGAAAAAGTGTCCTATTCAATGAACAAGCATGGATTGAGTTTTCTATTAGGGGCTACAAAGACAAATTGTTGTGTGATGTGCTACCTATGGATGTGTGTCACCTATTCCTAGGAAGGTCATGGCAGTTTGATGGAGAAGCCATCTACAATGGCAAGGATAACACTATCACCTTCAAGAAAGATATGAAAACTTTCAAATGAAATCTCTTCTAGAGGAAGAAGGGGAGTAGTCCAAGAATCCTAGTGTATTTTTGAGTAGTGGGAAGGACATGTTACATGCACTCCAAGAAAAGGACAATGAAGGATATGCCATAGTAGTGAAACCTAAGGAAGAAGAGAAGTCCATTCAAGCACCACTACCAAAGGAGATACAAGAGGTACTTCATAAATATAAGGACATTGTGAGTGATGGAACACAAACAACCATGCCACCTAAGAGGTCAATAAGTCATCAAATTGACTTCATACTAGGAGCCTCATTTCCAAATAAGGAAAGATACAAGATTACACCAGAGCAGAACCAAGAGATGCCTAGACAAGTCCAAGAGTTACTTGATCAAGGGCTCATTAAGAAGAGCATCATCCTATGTGTGGTACCAGTGGTCTTAGCATCTAAGAAAGGTGGAAAATGGAGACATTTTACTAATTCAAGAGCCATTAACTGGATAACAGTCAGGTATAAGTTTCCCATACCTAAGATTGAGGATCTTAAGAGTGGTTACTATCAAATTAGGATCAAGGATGGAGATGAGTGGAAGATATCCTTTAAAACTAATGAAAGGCTATATGAGTGGCTTGTAATGCCATTTGGGCTTACTAATGCCCCTAACACATTCATGAGATTGATGAATGAAGTGTTGAAGGACCACATAGGAAGATTTGTGGTGGTATATCTTTATGATATACTTATCTTCAGCAAGACAAAGGAGGAGCACTTGACACACTTGGAGATTGTACTCAAGAGGCTTCTTGAGGAGAAATTGGAAATAAACCTAGATAAATATGAGTTCCTCAAGTAAGATTCAACCTACACCAACCATAGGGACAAAAGTAAGAGGTTTCCATGGTCTTGCTCAATTTTATAGGTAGTTCATATGGAAATTTAGTGACATATGTGCACCAGTCCTAGATACCATCAAAGGTGGAGTGAAGACCAAGTTTAGATGGACACTAGAAGCTAGCAAGGCATTTGAGACATTGAAGCAGCAAGTAGAAACACAACCCATCCTCCTACTACCTAGTTTTGAAAAACTTTTCACCTTGGAGTGTGATGCAAGTGGCATAGTAGTTGGAGGAGTGTTGAGCCAAGAAGATAGGCCCATAGCCTTCTTCAGTGAGAAGATTAATGAGGATAAGAAGAAGTAATCAACATATGACTTGGAGCTATATGCATTAGTCCAGTCACTTAGGAAGTGGAGGCATTACCTCCTTCCTCAATAATTTGTAGTGTTTACTGATAACCAGGAACTTAGTTACATAAACACACAAGAGAAGTTGAGAAATAGGAACTTGAAATGGAGGGAGTACCTACAAGATTTCACATTCACCATTAAACACAAGAAGGGACATTTGAACAAGGTGGAAAATACACTAAGTAGAAGATTGTTGACAGTGCAAGACATCCAATTAAAAAGCATTGGCATTGAGAGTTTCAAGGAACTCTATGGTGAGGATGAATACTTCTCCAAAGAATACAAGGTATGCTATGAATTTGAGAATCACTTTCATAGTTCATTCTTTGAATACACTTTACAAAGTGGTCTATTGTTCAAATGGAATTAGTTATGTGTTCCCAAAGGCTCAATGAGAGAAAATCTCATTCAAGAGAAGCACAATGGGAGTTTAAGTAGACATTTTGGTATAAAAAAAACAATGGAGTTGGTACAAAGATTTTACTATTAGCCCAAGTTGCCAAGGGATGTTAGAAGGTATGTGAAGAAATGTGTGGTGTGTATGAAAGCCAAAGGGGGAGCTAGCAATGCAAGTTTGTATCAACCCTTACCCATTCCAAATAGGCCATGGGAGTGCATAAGTATGGATTTTTTGGTAGGTCTCCCTAAGAAGGCCAAAAAAAGGTTGGATAGTGTCTATGTAGTGGTGGATAGATTCAATAAAATGAGTCACTTTATACCTTGTAGAACCACCCATGATGCAAGCTACATAGCTCATCTTTTCTTTAAAGAGATTGTAAGGATACATGGTTTTCCCCTGAGTATTGTATCTCATAGGGATGTAAAGTTTATAAATCATTTTTGGAAGACTCTATGGAGGAGACTAGGTACAAAATTGTCTTTTGGGTCAGCTTACCATCTCCAAATAGATGGACAAACTAAGGGTGATAAACAAGGTGTTAGGAAAGCTAATTAGATGCCTCACCAAAGAATATGGATAGACATGGGACATGATCCTTCTTTAACCTAAATATGCCTACAATGAAACCATAAATAGGACCACATGAAGAAGCCCATTTGAATTTTTGTATCAGATGCATCCAAGAGGGGTGTGTGAGCTTAGAGATCTAGGAGCTATAGAGAATAGGAGTGGTCATGAGGAGGATTTCTCTCAAACTATGAAAGAGGTGCAGGAAAAAGTAAAGAAGACCATCACTAAGGCAATCCACAAGTTGAAGACCAAAGTGGATATGTCAAGAAAAGACATAAAATTTGTAGTTGGAGACCATGTCATGGTGCATCTCAACAAATTAAGGTTACAAAAAGAAATGCCAATGAAATTACAAATCAAGAGAGTGGGACCTTGTAAGGTGTTAGCTAAATATGGGAACAATGCATACAAGGTAGAACTACCAACAGAATTGAACATTTCACCAGTGTTCAATGTATCATATTTGATTAGATTCAAGGGGCCACTATCAGAGATCAGTTAGAATAGTGAGGAGATACTAAATGACATCAGTGATACAGTTTTACCTCCCAAAGAAAATCCACAAGCTAAGAGAGTTCTAGAATCCAGAGTGAAGAAACAAACCAGACACAGGGTGTACATGGAGAACCTTATCAAATGGAAGGGACACCATGAATCTAAAGCAACATGGGTAGAAGAAGCTGACTTTAAAAGGTTTGACATAAATCCTTTTATCCTCTCCTCTTCCATGTCTTGAATTCCTTTTGTGTAGAGGGGGAGTATGGTTCAAGAGCACCTTTTTTTTTTTTTTTAATGTAAGCCTTTTTGGAATATAGGGATTTCCCTAAGGTCATGTTGACCAAGTTTTGGAATCCACTAGGGATTTGAAGTCCTTCTAAGTCCTAGATTCTATGTGGAAGGCTATCATCTCTAAGTCCTTCTCTTGGAAAATGAAGTAAAATGATGTCAGGGTAATGTCATGAGGTTTTTGAGAATGTGGAGATAGTTTTGGACTCTAGGTGTGGTCTAGCACTTTATGGGAGCTTCCCAAATTCACTATGAAGAAAGAATTAAAAAGTTGTCACATTTTTTGTAAAATTTGCTAGGAATGAATGCTGAATATATCCTATGGGGGAGTATTCACAGCCATTCTATAGTATTTCTTGTTGCATTCATGACTGTGATTGTCATTGATGTCAACATAGTGATCTACTAAAGTTCAGAAGAGAAGCAGACAATGTTTGAGTTAGCGCACATCAAATAATGAAGATAAAGCTATGAGGAGTTGAGGAATTACTCTATGATGTTGTATAAGATCATGGTTAAGAGTGTATATGAAAATTCATTTATTCATGACAATTATGTGTAATTCAATGGAAGCTATATTCAAGCAGTGTTCCTAAGTAGCAGTTTTTGGAAATTAGATGCTATCTCCTAATCCGGATAGAATCTGAGCATGTGAAGTTGAATAGATGATGAATACATGATAATTGTGGTGTGCACATGATAGGAAGGTCAGAGGTCACACGAGTGAAGAGTTATCTTAATTGGAAGTTGACAGTTTTATGTAATTATGGAATTTTTATGTAACGTGTGGAAACTTTTATTTTATAATTTGTATGCTGACTCATTTGTAATTATTTGAGTGTCATATAAAGGAAGGAATGCTTAACTTATTTTAATATGTGGAATTGAATTGTAAGATTGTGAAAGTGAATTGGGGAATTGTGCAATACTTGTTGAAAGATGATATGAGAAGTACAAAGATATAGTATTGAGATCTGATGAAGCAATTGGTGTAGTTTGGCATAGTCAGAGGAGAAGTAATAAGTTTTTGAGATTAGTAATATTTTTATATTATTAAATTGAATAATATAAAGTTTAGCTAGACAATGTGTTCAATGATCTTGCACCTGAAGTTGTTTGGGCAATGGGTCCTTCTGTCTTCCATAACTCCTAACAAAGTTAGAATCTTTTAGCAAGGATTCAAAGTCTCCTAGCAGGGACTGATATGTACTAAATATATTTCATAAGACTCCTAATAGAGTCCATCCTCTCACAAGGAACTTTCATATTAGTGCATCTTTTGTGGGCATCATTCCCACCGGGGTTTACTCTTTGATCAAGAGGTTCCCTAGTCAACATATCTTATGTTATTGTGTTGTTGTGTATGTATATCTTTCTATGGTTGTTGATTACATTGCTTACATAGTTAAAATCTATTAAAGTTGATAAAATTTGTATTTACCTGATAACTAATTCACCACCCCCCTTTCAGTTATCTTGGTGGACTTTACTTTCTAACAATTTGTATCAGAGCAACAGGTCCTTCAAGGAAAAGTTTAATAGCTTAAGGAGATCCATGGTGAGTCATTTCAGCAAAGAAAGCCCTAAGTTTGATGGAGTAAATTTTGATAGCTAGAAAGAAAAGATGAAGACACATTTACTTTTTTTAGGACCAGGATATTGGTTAATCACAAAGAACCAAAACATTGCTATCTCTATTTGAGCATTAAAGATTGTCATTAGTATCAAAGACATCGGTCAGTTATCTATATTACTCTAGTTGGTAAAAGAAAGCACTTCAAGTTAGTTGGTTAAGTCTTTACACCAAACACCAGAGCAATTTTACCGAGCATCAGTGTATAGTGATACCAAGTGACAGTAAACACCGAGCAAACTGGGCACCGGGCACTAGTGTAATTACTAAGCAGTATATATAGTGTTTATCGAGCATCACAAAAAATGACCTAGTAATTAGTAATGGCACATTTATCTATACAAATGATTACAACAGAATCAAAAAACATTTTACCAAGATTAAGGATCATTTATTATAGATATATTCATTAATTGCAATGAAGATCTTTATGTAATTGCTATATCTAGGTTATTTTTGTACATCATAGATCTTAGGGTTTTTCTCCAAGATATTGTAACCTAATTTTGTTAAGAAGCAAAAAGCAGTATGCTATATATTTGTATTTCATGTCATTTTTGATAATGTGGAAGAGATAAGCTTGACAAGGAAGTTAAGAAGAAGCAAAGAAGTTCTTGAAGCATTAGCCAACTTCAAGATATTAGTTATCAGATAGAGTAGAACAAAATACTAAGACATTTAGATTAAGTAGAATCAGACAAGGCTACCGAGAAGTTCAAAAAAGAGATCTTCACATGAAAAGGTGATATCTATTCAATATTTCATTGATCTGTATTAGACAAGATAGAGTTTTCATTAGCAGATATATCCTATTATTTTCTAATCATTGTAATAGAGTTTGGTAAAATCTCATAACATAGTAGACCTAACAGTCTTTTATGTAAATCTCTTAACCAAGTGCACACTCAAGTAGTGTTATTAAAATCCTATAACTAGGTAGATCTAATCGATCTAAAAAATTACTCCTAACAAGGTAAGATCGCCAAAAGTGATCACCACTTGTAGCCCTAATAGGAAAACCTTTTCTATCTATAGCAATAAATAATTTGTGGGTGTCATCCCCACCACAGTTTTTACCTTTTAACAAAGTTTTCCATGTTACCAAAATACTTGTGTTATGTGATTGATATATTGTTGATTTCATGCTATTTAATTTTGTAAGTTAACTAAATGAATGATACATACAATGGATTCAAGTTATATGTGAAGTTACTACTGTTTATTGTTTAAGGTTTGAGAGTTGAAAGTTTTTGTGGGCACTGATTCACCTCTCCCCTCTCAGTACCCTATCTCTCCATCCCAACAATTGGTATTAGAGCACAAATCTCTTATTGGATGGTTTAACCACTGAAGAGTAAAGATATAACCATGGAGAGATATAAGTTGGATAGGACAATAGAGAATCAAAAGATTCAGATGTAGATGTTCATAGAGCAGTATAAGCAAGCTAAGGATGACTTCAAAAAGTTACTAGTTTAGAGGAAGAACTGGCTATTATGGAGAATGACATTAGTTACCATGAATAAGAGATTAATGATGTATTTGATAATGTTGGATCTAGTTCAAGAACTATTTCTGATGGATCTAAAAGTGCTATCTCTGATTTGTCTAAAAATAATCTTCACTTAATTGAACAAGTGAAAGCTCTGCAAATCAGTCAAGAATCACAGATGGTAAGAATGATAGATGTAATGAACAATGCTAGACAAGCTGAGAAATAAAGGAATCTAGTTGTTGAAGACTGAAGACAGATAACTGAACAACTTCAAGAAAAAGAAACTAAGATACAAAGACTCACCGAGCACCAATTCAAAATATCCAATCAAATGATGATTGTAAATTAGGAAGTTAACTGAGTAAATGGTGAAATGTCAAGAAAACTTGAAGATATTGGAATACTCAGGGAAGAGAATGAGAAACTAAGAAATGAAGTAAAGATACAACAACAACACAATGAAATGATGAAATTGGCTGAAGATAGTTCCAAAAAGATTGATGATTTTATGACTAATCAAAGAAGATTTGGAAATAAAGCTAGATTAGGCTATACCAGCAAAGGAGAATCATCCAAGAAAGTTGAACAAGTCAACAACAATCAAAATCAAAGACCTAAGATGATGTCATGCTATCATTGTGGCAAACTGGGACATAGTTCAAATGTCTGTAGAAGCAAAGCACAAGGTAAACCCCAAGTCACTCCTAAGTTTAATGGTTATTGGTATTACTATGGGAAATTTGGTCATCAAGCTTATAAGTGTAGAGAAAAACTAAATAAGAATGCTAACAATCCTACCATGGAGAAACTCAGTTATACTTGCAACAAACATGGACACAATGCACAAGAGTGTAAAGCTAAGATGAAGCAAGTTTGGACACCAAAATAGAAGAGCAAACCCAAACCTTATCAACTGAAGAGACAAGGTAATTCTTATGTTTGGGATTAAAACACATGAGTTAACTGTATTGAATGTGGTAGATATAGACACATCATAGTGTTGGTGTTTAAAAATGCTTACGCCACTTAGGGCTGCCAATATGCATTAAGACTAATGTTAGGAGTGGTTAATTCCAAGTATGAGAGCTCTGCAAGACAACTAGACCAACTATAGGGACAAGAATGCCCTCTACACTTCTGGCTCTACAAAACCATGGTGGGTGTACCTAATCTAGTAACTTATGGCATTTTAGGACTTTGGACTAGATTAAACAAAGCAGATGATAGCAAGAGACTACTAAATGTTAACTAGACATTCATTGAATCTCAATTGCTATTGGGTATAAAATGGCCTTGTGACCTCAAGACTATAAGGGATTGCAGGATTGGAGATATTAAATATAATTGGGTTTCTTGTAGGATGTAGACAACCATGCAACACTTTGCATCAGCATAGGGATACTAGCTTAAGATCAGTTCCTTATCCATTGGGCATCATACCTAAAGTGAACATGGAACACAAGGCAAACTACTAGATTCATCTGAGAATCCAAGCCATAAACATAGTTAAACATCTCTTACACTACTTACAAATATCCTTACTGATTGAACCAAATGAATCTATGCTTCACTAAGAGACTTTTAACCTGATTCTAAATCAAGGTTGAGAGATGAAACATATACATAAGAAACCAAATGCAATGAGCCATAAAACTCATAATTCATTAAGAACAACTAAAGGAGAGATCCAAGAATGAGAAACTATATTAAGTATGTGGATTCAAATCCCTATATTACAAGTTGATTTAGAAAACACCATAGCCAATATGAAAAAGATACATGAGGTTTTTCCCTAATGTTGATACAACCAGGATGAAAATGTTTACATGAAGAAACCGCTCATGGAACTAGAAATTGGAACCATTGGAACTGACAAAATTCAAAACCCCTACTCTATCAAAAACTAACAACTTATACCACTAGCCACCTTGGGAATCTCAAAGAGATTGCATGAAGCTTAAGGTGACTAGGGTTAGGGTTACAATAGATAAACCAACTAGAAATAGCCAAAAAATTAATGTAGGGGTAGGAAATGTAGGCAACCTAGAGGAAAAAAATCTCAAGCAGATCTGCAATCATGAAAATTTGCGAGCTAGTACAAGACACTAGGGATAGCCATGAAAACCAGTCAAATCAGCCACCTGCAAATAGCTTCTCAAGATCAAAAATAGACTCCACCAGGTACAAAACAACTTCTGTAACCAACCATAGGAGCCCTGGATCACATTGCAACAACCAACACCACCAAACCAAATAAAAAACTATCATAGAAATCATCAATTCTGGTACTTCATGTCGCAAAAACCCTCTGCAAATTTGAATTCAAATGCAATGGCTAATTGACAAAATTTAAAATGTGGTCATTGATCTCTTTCTTTTCCCAGCAAATCAGGTGGTCACATTTAATTCATAACAGTTGCAGGCCCCTTGAGAAGTCATCAGTTGAGTCAGCAGTCAACAACCAATTGAAAAAGAACACCTCAACAACACTGGCACTATGGACCTGCCTTAACTCTGCAACCACGACGTCCAAAAGGTGGTCGCATGATCGCATAGCCTAGAAAAGGGCTATGTGAACATGTGACAAGCCTCCATGTCACCCCATGTCACCCGCTGGCCAATCAGGAACAACCTCATCATGAAAATGGATCAACTGGACCCCTTTAAACACTACAACCCTTGGCCCCGACAAAAAGCCAAGTCACTACTCCCAGACCAATGAAAATTGCACATGTCACAACAAACTGAGAACCAAACCCACTGCATTGTTGCCCTTTTGAATCACTAGAAGATCGAATAGTTATTGCATGATCGCAAGGGGAAAGAATATTCCTTGTGGTCATGTGATAGTCGTAAGATCAAAGGGATCTGACAACTGGGCCCATGACTGGCAACTTCACCACATCACCACTCTGCATCCAATAGAACTCTACCACCTCAGCATCCTCTGACAACGGTCCCACAGTCCATTGCATCACTGAAGAAGATCAAAAGTTGTCGCTATATCGAAATCTTAAAAAATGAGCAACTTTCCCTAGTGATATAATGACAATCGTGAGATCTTACTGAAGTTTAAACCCCTTGGGAAGGAAAAGGTCCCACCGACTGATTGCACTTGTGCAGTTAAGACCGACGAACAAGGAATGCTAGCAAAAAGGAAGAAAAGTGAGGTTGAAAACATCCAAAGTTTTTACAATAGTGAAGGATTGAAAACATCCAGGGTTTTCAACACCAGAAAACAAGCGTGCAAAAATAGGAAGCACAAGGTTGAAAACAACCAAGGTTTTCATATAGATGATAGAAAACATGATGGGTTCTCGACAACACTGTGGGTTTTTGACACTTAGGCAGATTTTGAAATTGTTTCCTGCAGACCTTAGAACTTGAATAACTCTCTAGGTTTGCGATTCAGCATGTGTGATTTGAACTGGAGCAAGGTGACACAATGAAGAACACAGGGTAGGATACTTCAAGAAAATTTGCAACAAAATGGGCCATTTTCAAAAGATTTTGCATTGACAAGAAAATGGACAAACACATAGCAAACTATACGAGGAAAAAATGGGTTGGACAATCATGAAGCTGGACAACCACTAGAATGGCATGCTTACATTGTCATAGGGTCAGTCATTTAAGATAGGACTACAGAGACTGAGCATCGGAAGGACATATATTTGAGAGTGGTAACACTATTACATATATCATGAGAATCAAAAACACTATATGGAGAAAGGCATCAAATGAAAACAATGAGTCAAGCAATGTTGTTGGTGAAACCTCATCCACTGGATTGGGTGGCATCGGTACTTCCACTGATGGTGATTTAGGTATGTATGGAACTGACATTTCAAAATGATCTTATTTTACATAAAGTTCCTTATATATGATGAACACATACCAAATCTACATGAATAAAGATGCATTATGGTTTATATGTTATGAGCTAAGAAAGTCACATAGTCGGTATATGTAAGACCGAGCATTGAGAAACCTGTCGGTAAAAGTTATTCAAGGTTAACCGAGTATCATTATCAACCAAGTGAGAAATCATGTGTTAATCAAGCTATTGAAAGTTTGTGGTATTCGCTGAGTTGATAGTTTTCATGAATCGGAAGTAGGTCAAGGATTTATGACAAAAAGTTTAAAGCGAGAAATTGGAAAATGCTATAAATACATGGAGGACTTAGTTCATTTTTACATAGTGATTTTGAAGAGCGATTATTTCACAGAGAAAGTTTGAGAAAAGAATTCTCAAAGATTATCCTAAGTAGTTGCTAATTGAACACTCTTTGTATATTCCGAGTAAGTTGAAACCCCTACCGAGCACATTCATCACTTTTGCTAAAAACCTTGTTTGTTAAAATGGCATCTACTGTGAGTAGTTCTAAGATTGTGGAAGAGGAAGTGAACCTCATTGTTTTAGCTAACTATGATGAACCTAAATACAAGTTATACCCAGAAGTCACATTGAAAATAGATTCAGCGGGCACTTTCTCAAGCATCCCACCTAGGGTTTTGTTGATCAAGGATGTACGAACCTACATTCACTATAAGATAGGTTAAATAGGAGATTTTGGTATGTATGTCACATACCAGGGACTCTATAGTAATGATGGGAAACTTAAACTAGAGTACAAATAGGTTGAGAAGATTGGACTCACTCAAGCCCTAAATTTTCTGAGAAATTTGAAAATCGAATGGATTAGGGTTGTACTTAGTCACTTTCATGAGGGAACATTTTGTCTGGATAAACTGATTAAAGTTACAAAGAGAATGATTCATAGAGTTATAGGTTACCATACAACTGATAGGGCCAAAGCCTTTTGTAGTTCCTCCTGAGCCAAAATTGAGAAGAATACTGGTGCAGCATGGGACTATCGTGCACTAAAGATTGCTTCAATTGAGGATCTAAAAGTTAAATTTTTAGCTCATGTAATTGGTTACAAGTTCTATCAATCGAGTAGACTGAACAATGTTCCTTGTAGTGTTGTGGACATGGCATTCAAGATTATAAATAAAGGACACCATTTGGACCTTGTCGAGTTACTATTGAAGTAGTTAGATGAGAAGATGAAAACAATAAGGTTGGAAAATTCTAACACTTGTAAGTTCAGATCACTATTGGTGTGTATGTTCTTCTATCTTCATAAATTATTTCTTTCTGTCGATCGCATAGATTGGCCTACCGACAAACCAATTATTAGTCAAATTTATGATATAATGACAAGTCTGGGAGATAATGTAAACAAATTTGTAGATGATTATTTTGAGCAATTTAAGATTAAGATGAATCTTAGGAGAAGAATTCCAAGCTCACTGGTCGAGAAATATGAAATGGATATTTTTTTTCTAGTAGACAGCGACCACACATTAATCAAAGCTGTTGAGCCGAGAACAAAATGGATAGCCCGCATGGGATACGAAATGGACATTGATTTCACTTTGAAATCAATCAAGGCTTTACTAGGTACACCTAAGGACATAAAGGAAAAAAGGTTTGGAACCTATGAAGAGGCAAAAATAAGAATAAAAATAGGTCTTTTCATCAGTAAAATGACTAGAAAATCTAGGAAGATGATGAAGACACTAACTAAAAAGTTTGGAGATGAATCTGACTCATTCGACAAGTCATTAGTTGAACCTGCAACTGAAGGTTAGTTACTATTGACTGACAAAGAACATGATAGTGAGGAAACCAAGCCTGACAAAGAAAAAGATTCAGTACCAGTTTCTCCTACTCCAACCCCAAAGAAGAGGCAGTTTCCAGTGCAGTCAAGAGAACAAACAAGGTCAGCAACCACAGCCTCACCACATTTGAAAAAGGTAATTGCAAAGGGATCAAAAGAAAATCCAGCTACACTAACCAAGACATATGCAAAAAGATGAACCATGGTCGTAGCTGAGGTACCAAGGAAAAGGAGAGAACTAAAATGAGAAAGAGAAAACCTTGAAGACAAAGAAAATGACAATAATTAGTTCAAGGATGTTAGCAACAAGAATAGAATAATAGATGAAGTTGTTGTAGATATAATTGAAAGTGGAGAACTCACAAATCCAAAACTTAGTTAGTTTGACAACATGTCTACCGAGGATTAAAAAAAATTGAGGAGGTAGTCATCAAGATGATGATAAGCTTCAAACAAGTTGCATTGGACTTTGCAAAACCATAGTACCCAAGGCATTAGAAGAAAGAATAAATCACAACTGGTCCTATGCTTTGGACACCAAGAAGAAATTGAGGGAATAAGCCCTAGCTTTGGTAGCTCCCAATTTATCTCTTGATGAAATTAAGGATTATATGGACACTTATTCTAGGATATTCAAAGTAAAAAGTTGTGCTATGCAAGTTTTAGATGAAAATCTGGCAGATATTAATGAGTCTAGCCAACTCATGTGGACATCAATCATTGTAGAAAAGAGAAAGCTAAGAAAAATGCATTTCTAAATTTTTCTAAGAAGAGATAGAAGTCAAAAGGAAAAGATATCTACATAGATGATGATGATGATTTGGAAAAGAAGACAGAAACATATGTATCATTTACCAAGGTGATTGATACAAAAATTGTCAATGAATTCATAGATATTCCATAGGATGCAATAGATCAGGTTGAGATCCAAATTATAGATAATAAAAAATTAGATGTACTCATTGAGGACATTACTAATGGTGATCCTTATGATAGAGATGAAGATGAAGATGTGAACATTACAGTAGATAATACACAATATGAAGGTCAAGTTATGAAGTCTGCATTCACATCATTACCGGGAGAGCTTCCTATTCTTGTGGAAGTAGTTGAAATTTTATCATAGGAAAAACCTAAAGGCTTAGACCCCCATCAACTAAAGGACACAATAGGGGAACAAGGAGAAGAGATACTAGCTGACACAAACAAGCCTAAAGAGAAAGAGGCAACAGAGACAAAAATAAAGGATCAAGAGAATCCTAATGTAACTAACGCCACTCCACTGGATGCTACATCAGAGGCTCTAACATAGTCAACCAACACAAAGGTCACCAAGGAGTAGCATAAGGTAGATACAGTGTCAACCGGGTAGGTTACACAAAGTTATGAGGTAAAGGTAATCGTACCATTTGTAAAAAGTTCACCTCAATAATCTGAGAAGAAAAAGAAGAAAAAGAAGTAAGAAAAAGGACTGGTCACCTTAGAATAAATCATTGTTATACCTGAGTGTGACCCCAAGACCCTAAGCCCCAAGGAATTGAGAAAATATGGGGATTTGTGTACAAGGAAGGCAACACAAGAAAAATTGAGACAAGAATGCAAGAGCAAGGAAATACTTGAAAATGTAAGAGATATCTTATAATAGGTCATACCTGAGATACACATTAATGAAGATACTCCAATTATGGATGAACTTGCTACACTTGCTGAAGAAATAAATGCCCCAGATGTAGAAGCAAAAAAGAGAATATAAGAAAGGGAAGAATCAAAGATCCAAGATAAACTTGCAGAAAAGATAAGCCAAGAAGTGGCAATTAATAAGGTAAAGTTATCTGAGGTAATAACTAACATTCGGTCTATTACTCAGTTAATTCATCAAATTTTGATAAAGTTATGCACTGTGGACACTTTCACTACCAAGGTTAGTGAAAAGATAAAACAACTTGATCAAGAAATCCAAGCCAGTGCATAGGTAGCCTTAATCAAGCCTCAAACATTTTCCAAGCATATGTTGAAAGTTCAAGAACTCTAGTGATTAAGAGCAGATCTTCAAAAGCTAGAAGAAAAAATCAGTGAAAAAGTCATAGAATTAAAAACCAAGTTTCTTCCATACTTGAAAATCTTTGAGAAGCATATTGTCAAGGCACAAACGCTTGTTGCAACACCAGAAATCTTTGTGTTGGACAACATATTTGACATGCATGCACAAGTTGGTCTTGAGCACATTGCTCTCACCAACTTGAAAGAGGAATGGGAAAACCTCTTGGAGTTAGTGAAGAAAACCCATAAGCACATTTTTAACAAGTTGTAAGTATACATTTTTGTATTTGGTGTTCATATCAAAAAGGGGGATAACAATGTATATGCCAAATATGTAAATAGATGCTAAGTATACTACACTTTACTGGGAGCATGCACCGAGGGGGAGTATAGAAATTTTCATTTATGTATATATGGCAGAGACAAAATGTTTTGAGACATAAGGTCTATATACATTTAAGGTTTTTATACTAATGCCAAAGGGGGAGACTATTATCTCTATTTGAGCATTAAAGATTGTCATTAGTATTGAAGACATTGGTCGGTTATTATATTACTCTAGTTGGTAAAAGAAAGAACTTCAAGCTAGTCAATTAAGTCTTTACATTGAACAATGAAGCAATTTTACCAAGCATAAGTGTACACCGATACTGAGTGATAGTAAACACTGAGAAAACTAGACGCCGAGCACCAATGTAATTACTGTGCAGTATATACAGTGTTTACCAAGCATCACAAAAAATGGCATAGTAATCAGTAATGGCACATTTATCTATGCAAATGGTTACAACGAAATCACATAATGATTTACCAAGATTGAGGATCATTTATTATATATATATTCATTAATTACAATGAAGATCTTTATGTAATTGCTAGATCTAGGTTGTTTTTGTACACCATAGATCTTAGGGTTTTTCTCCAAGATATTGTAACAAAATTTTGTTAAGAAGAAAAAAGAAGTATGCTATATATTTGTATTTCATGTCATTTTTTATAATGTGGAAGAGAGAAGCTTGAAAAGGAAGTTAATAAAAATCAAAGTTCTTGAAGCGTTAGCCAACTTCAAGATATCAGTTATTAGACAGAGTAGAATAGAATACATAGACATTCAGATTAAGTAGAATCAGACAAGGCTAATGAGTAGTTCAGAGTATAGATCTACACATGAAAAGGTGATATCTATTTAGTATTTCATTGATCTATATCATATAAGATAGAGTTGTCATTGGAAGATATATCCTGTTATTTTCTAATCATTGTAACATAGTTTGGTAAAATCTCTTAACAGAGTAGACCTAACAGTATTTTATGTAAATCTCTTAACCAAGTGCACATTCAAGTAGTGTTGTTAAAATCCTATAACTAGGTAGATCTATTAAATTTGAAATGTTACTCCTAACATGGTAAGATCACCAGAAGTGATCACCACTTGTATCCCTAACAGGTGAACCTTTTCTATCTGCAGTAGCAAAGAATTTGTGGGTGTCATCCCCACTATAGTTTTTACATTCTAATAAGGGTTTCAACGTTACCAAAATACTTGTGTTATGTGATTGATATATTATTTATTTCATTCTATTTATTTTTGCAAGTTAACTGAATGAAAGATACATACAATGGATTCAAGTTATATGTGAAGTTACTACTATTTTCTATTTGAGGTTTGAGAGTTGAAAGTTTTTGTGGGCACTGATTCACCTCTACCCTCTCAGTACCCTATCTCTCCATCCCAACAAAGACTATAATTGATGAAGAAAAAATTGAAGAATGTACTAATGAGGAAAGAGATCTATTCATGTGTGACATACTTTCCAAAGAAGCACTTTTATCAGCCCTTCCAGAAAATGAGTACAGTCAGGTAAAATATCTAAAAACATCTCATGAAATTTGGTTAGCTTTACAATCTTATTTTGAAGGTGATGAACATGTAAAGAAAGTAAGATTACATAATTGGATATGTGCATTTGAAGATATAAGGATGATGGAAGATGAATCTGTTAGAAGCTATATTGGTAGAATGTCAGAAATTATTGCAGGTATAAAATCTTGTGAAGGAATCAAGATAGAGAATGAAGTGATATGGAAAATTCTAAGGACATTGACTCTTGCATTCAAGAAGACAATGTAGATGATAGAAAAAGTTATACCTTGTACTGAGAACTTCACCAGAGAAACCCTTCTTGGAAGATTAGAAGAAGCATAAATAAACTTGAGGAAATCAAGAGATTTACCTAGAATGGAGACAACATTCAGTGCACTTAGTGTTTGCCCTACTTTGTCAAGAAGCATGAATGTGAATGGAGATTTGATAGAAGGGAAGGGAGAAAGAGGGTCCAAACTATGGTGTACCCTAATGATCCAAGCCTTCTTAGCACATGCGGAAGCAAACAAATACAACAGTGAGAAAGAGTATCCATAAACTTTTATATATTTTCATCAAATAGAACCATACATGTTAGGTTGTAAGGCCTTCCTGGTTAGGGCCAAATATTACAATGATTTACAAAAGTCCTCAAATATTCAAGGATTGGCCAAAATCTCTCTACTTTTATCTTCTATCAACTTCTATCCAAAAAAACTTAGCCTCCTAAACTATAAACCAACAACTATATTTATACAAGAAGCTACCGAATTGAGTCAGCCTTCAAATCCAAAATCAATAGAAGGAATAGTTAGATCTAGGACCACATGCTTCCCAATGCGGGATTCCAACATTAAATTCATGATCCAATACAAATGCTCAAGTCAGCCACAACAAAAACTAAAACTAAACACGTCGGTGAGTAAGATAACCGAGCAGCAAAAAGGCCATATCAAGCACCGGTGAAGCAATTGACCACATAGGAGATAACTGACCACACTTGGTAACCAAAGGACACTGACCAACTACAAACCAACTTGGTCAAAGAAGGAACCCAGTAACTATTATACACTGAGTTTGCACCTCTGTCTCGAGCTCTCATAGTCTTGATAACTCAGTATAACTTGAGAATCATCTCAAGGTTGTGGGACCTTTGCTAACCGACATGAAACCTCCAAGTTCTAGGCTGGTTCCTCTTGGATTATCACCTTAGTCTACTCTTAACAGGAAAGTAAGCTTTGAAGGGAAAGGGTTAGAGGGAGTGCATGATAGGGAAATAATAGGAAAGCAAACTACCTACCAGGTGATGCACCGAAATGAAATGAATACAATACACTGACCAAACTAGCATGAAGGCTCTCAGATCTAATAGAACACAATATGCATAAACAAGCTTGCATAAGTATTTCATAAGAGGGTCTGGACATAAGACACAACCTATGACCTACAAGAAAATGTTCTCTTCAACAAAAGGGCACAGGAATGAGACAGAATGATAGGGGGATGAACTATACCCATAAACTCAATCCAATCAGATCATACACAATAGTACACATATAAGTTGAAAGAAAGAAGGGCTCTAGAACTCCAAGACTTCTCCAATGAAGCCAGTATATTACATTCAATAAGAGAAATGCAGACAAGTGAAAGACCAGAGGGTAGAACAAATGCCACAGATAGCCTCTATTGAACCTGCAACTTCAATGAAAGGTTATAGACTGTAAAAGTCAGAGGGTAGAACAAATGCCATAGATAACTCCTAGAAAGAGAAAAAATATTTTTACAAATTGCAAACTTTGAACACTACAAGCTCAAAAAATGTTATATACATCCCTCACTACACGCAGGCAGGAGTCCAATATCTAACTAGGGTTACAAGATTTGCAATTTAATATCAAACCCTAGGGGTGAAAATCTAATCATAAATAAATCCTACAACAACAAGGATGATCATATATCTAGTTTTTGTGCCCATCCCTGTACTAGAATTGCCTGCAGACCAAAAACTTGGATTCATCATCTGTCCTGCACCAAAGTCCTACTATGAATGCAAAGACTAGTACCTTTCTGGGACAAGAATCGACCCAAGATGGCCACCAAGATCTTCTTCATTAACTTGAAAATCTACAACCATCCTCAAAAATCAATTTTGAGCTACTCGCACTTGCAAGCATTCTCTGTAGAAAAAAGAATCCCAGAAAAAAGTTGCACCGTGTTGAAAAAACATTGGTCGCATGATCGCATGAGCTCAAAAGCCTTCATGCAGTCATGCAACAAGCCTCTTAGAATCTATCTCTGCTTCGCACATGGCTTGTTGATGAACACTAGCAAAAAACTTGGCTTGAGCTCGCACTGCAAATTAAACCTTGGTTTCACCTGGTGACTACACGAAACCATTATTCATGCAACTATGCATCGCTAAAAAAGGTGGAGCCCTGCTAAACCATTTGTGATCAAGGAAACACTTTATCAGACACCGCCAAGTCTAGAAGACAAAACCAACCTCCTCTAAACCTTTACCATTTAAAATCTAGCCCCAGTGACAATTGCATCATCATTGCTAGCTCGGCGAATGAGAAATGAACACATTAGCACAACATGGCATCAAACCCATGACAGAAGGATCTCATTGAATCATTGTCACATGATCACATGGGGTCGAAAGATCCCATGTGAACATGTGACCACCATCAGATCTTTACTGCACTTTCATCATGGGCCCACTGTAAAACCTTGTCACTAGCCGACCAATGAAACGTGGGCATTTCACCCAACTATAAGCCCTTATCACTGCAGATAATGGTTTATCGCATGTTCACATAGCCTAAAAAGATTTTATGTGATCATGTGATAGACTGCTAGCATTCTTCGAAAACAACCAATGGGCCCACCTGATCGAAGTTGTGCACATGGAAAATGCTGACACCAGAGAAGAATAATGAAGTGCTGAAGGGGTCAAAAACATAGAGGGTTTTTAAAGAAAAGTTCAAAAACACACTGGGCTTTCAGGGTGAAGGTTGAAATATCTTGAGCTTTTAGACCAAAAGGAAGAAAACACAGAGGGTTTTCGACACTGAACCTTTTTTTGAAACCCTGCAACAGTATTTCCTGCAATCATTCAAACTTGAATATCTTTGAGGGTTTTGTGAATTAGGTCATGTGATCTGAACTGGGGCTTGACAACATATTAAAGAACATGGGGCTTAGATGACAAGTGATGAAACTTTGAGGATCTACTTCACAAAATGAAAACAAGTTGCAGCACGGTGGGATAAAAATAGAGACCTGGAAACTTGGCCAAATTTGTAGAATAGGAAATTTTGGGCAACATTTTGGTGACTTCTGCAAGATGTTAGCCTGCTAGACATGGACCAGTGACCTTGACATATCCATTAGGCATGGCATCATTCTAAGCACAAAACCTCAATAAAGAAAAAACTGAACCAGCAAGACAAACTGTGCACGGGCACTTCTTGGAAAGCAGGAAACTAATCTAGAAAGCAGGGAAACTAACCTATCCTAAACTAACCAGCCACAGAAACCTGTTCAAACAAAACCATTAACTATCATGTTGAAATAGCTACCCTTCCTCATTAGGGTATCTTGTATTGAACACATGAGGATAGCTACAAGGATATGAGGCATACAAAAATTTGGCAAATGAGGATGCGCTGCTTCTGTAAAAACAAGATCAAGTTCACTCTCCTCAAATGGATCATATGGAGGTGTCTCAATGAAATCCTTCTAGGCCAAGTATTTGATGGGGAAGCCTCTTGAAAGTTTGAAGGCAAGACTTTCCTTGATAGCTTCTTCTTTATCTTATGGTTGCCTTCCATCATGGACAACCAAGTCAACTCCTCATCCATAGCTGGGGGACTATCATCCTCCTCTTTTAAAACAACCAAGAGCTCATTACAATTAGGGTCCATATACAAGCCATCTATGATGCTTCCCAAATATTCTTTGTCAAGGCTCTCGTTATCCTCTGCACATTGGGAAGTCTCCTCCTCAAAGATGAGATCAAGCTCTTGAATCAACATATCTTCAGAATCAATCTCTTCCAGCTGCTGCAACTTCAAAGAGGGGGCTATGATCACATCCTTATCATCCTGCTCAATGAACCTAGGTAGCTCATCCATTAAGGACATGACATCCTCTTCTATATCAATCTCCTATTGATGGTGAACCTTTGGTTTTGATTGACCTTCAGCCATAGGCAATGGCATGGTCTCTTCTTCATCAGCAACAAAGAGGGGAAGCTCATCAAGAAAATCAACCAAGAGCTCAGGCTGAGCATCAACCTCCACCTCCCCATCTTGCTATTCCATTTCACCATAGTTATCACTCTACACTGATACCTCAAATGTCCTCTCCTCTTGATCACATGAAAGTTCATTCACCACAGGCCCTTGCTCTGATACTACACTAGTATCTTTGAAAAGACTTGGCATCTGACAACCAGGAGGTAGAGTCCATTGGGGAATCCAAATCACCTCATCATCCTAAGAGACTAGAGGGGTCTCTTGGGATAACTCACTTCTCCAAATAGGCTTCTCTTGTAGAGTGGTGGGCTACATCTCAAGCACAGGCTCTTGAAA
The DNA here is from genome assembly GCA_027943335.1 of Chamaecyparis obtusa. Taxonomy (NCBI): domain Eukaryota; kingdom Viridiplantae; phylum Streptophyta; class Pinopsida; order Cupressales; family Cupressaceae; genus Chamaecyparis; species Chamaecyparis obtusa. The sequence continues at coordinate 899,040 of BSBK01004606.1, forward strand.
AGAATTTTTTGCCTTAAAACTTGAGATGTGAAACTCAGGGGGCTTAGAGGGAGATGTAGAAGGCATACCTATCTTGAAGCTTGGAAATGAAGGCTTTTCATGCTCCACATGTGTAGGTTCTTGAGACAAATGGGCCATCCAGCTTGGAATCCTAGGCCTAGGAGCCTCTTGTTGAGCAATTTGTGATCTTAACCTTGCTGTCTCAATTTTAGCTCAGCATTTGATCTCTTCTTGAAACTCTCTTGCCTGTTTCCCATCGACAAGAGCCTCTATCATTTGGTAAGGAGTTGTCCCTTACTCATATTTTTGAGCCTCTATCTCCTAGTAGGGAGCTGACTCCTCTTCATAATAACTTTGAGCCTCTTGCTCTCTCTACTCCCTGATCTTAGAAACCTGCTTGACTAAATCAAGCAACAGATTCTTTTCTTTTTCTTTCTCTTTCATGAAGTCTGAGTTAAGAGTCCATATCTGTTGCATAGTCTGAGAAGGGGAGGGTGGGTGGTAAATAGGATGGGGCAACTACCTTTGCATTTGTTGTTGTGCCCTTTGTGCCCATGATCCATCTTGGCAGAGGGCCCTTTCATAACTTTGCATAAGGGCAAACTCATTTGGGGCATACTGGATATATTGATACCCTTGAGAAGTATAATAGCTTGGGGTAAAAGGATTCTTTGGGTGGCTTTGATAAGGATGGGAACCAACCCATTGAGCATAACTCTCATAATAGGATGGTGGGTAACCTGACTGTCCATAGAAACTTGACATGTCTACTCATGTAATTAGCTAGAATTTGGAAATGAAAGCTTGAAACATACCAGCATCTGATCTTTAAAACTAGTAGACCTTCTGGAGTCACCAGATATGTAGCAAAATGACCTCTTCTAGGTTTTTAGCATGCTATCAACATATCAGAGATAGCATACCTTGAACATGAATCTGAACTTCAGTCCCACCGAGCATGCTAGAATTGTTATACACTGAGTTTGTGCCTCTGTCTCAAGCTAGCATAGTCTTGATAACTTAGTATAACTTGGGAATCATCTCAAGGTTGTGGGACCTTTGCTAACCAAGATGAAACCTCTAGGTTCTAGGCTAGTTCCTCTTGGATTATCACCTTAGTCTTCTCTTAACAGGAAAGTAAGCTTTGAAGGGAAAGGGTTAGAGGGAGTGCATGAAAGGGAAATAATAGTAAAGCAAACTACCTACTAGGTGATGCACCAAAATGAAATGAATACAATACATTGAAAAAACTAGCATGAAGGCTCTCAGATCTAATAGAACACAATCTCCATAAATAGGCTTGCATAAGTATTTCATAGGAGGGCCTGGACATAAGACACAACCTATGACCTGCAAGCAAATGTTCTCTTCAGCAAAAGGGCACAGGAATGAGATAGGATGATAGGGGGCTGAACTATACCCACAAACTCAATCCAATCAAATCATACACAATAGTACACATATAAGTTGGAAGAAAGAAGGGCTCTGGAACTCCAAGAATTCTCCAATGAAGCCAATATATTACATTCAATAAGAGAACTGTAGACAAGTGAAAGACAAGAGGGCAGAATAAATGCCATAGATAGCCTCTATTGAACCTGCAACTTCAATGAAATGTTATAGACCGTAAAAGTCAGAGGGTAGAACAAATGCCACAAATAACTCCTAGAAAGAGAAAAACTCTTTTTACAAATTGCAAACTCTAAACACTACAAGCTCCAAAAATGTTATATACATCCCTCACTACACCTAGGCAGGAATCCAAAATCTAACTAGGCTTACAAGATTTATAATTTAATATCAAACCATAGGGGTACAAATCTAATCATAAATAAATTTTGCAATAGCAAGGCCGATCAGATATCTGGTTTTCATGCCCATCCCTGTACTATAATTGCCTGTAGACCAACAACCTGGATTCATCATCTATTCTACACCAAAGTCCCACCATGAATGCATAGACTCATACCTTTCTGGGACAAGAATCGACCCAAGACGGCCACCTAGATCTTCTTCATTAACTTTGCAATCTGCAACCATCCTCAAAAATCAACTCCGAGCTACTTGCACTTGCAAGCATTCTCTATAGAAAAAAATCCCACCAAAAAGTTGCACTACCTTGAAAAAACAATGGTTGCATGATCGCATGAGCTCAAAAGCCTTCACGTGATCATGCGACAAACCTCTTAGAATCTATCTCTGCTTCACACATGGCCTACAAATGAACACTGGCAAAAAACCCAGCTTGAGATTGCACTGCAAATTAAACCCTGGTTTCACCTGGTGAGTATGCGAAACCATTATTCATGCAACCATGCATCGCTAAAAAAGGTGGAGCTCTGCTAAACCATTTGCGATCAAGGAAACACTTTATTGGACATCGTCAAGTCTAGAGGACAAAACTGACCTCCTCTAAACCTTTACCATTTAAAATCTGGCCCCACTGACAACTGCATCATCATCGCTAGCTCGGAGAATGAGAAATGAACACATCAACACGATATGGCATCGGACGCATGACAGAAGGATCTCATCGAACAGTTGTCACATGATTGCATGGGGTCAGAAGATCCCATGCAAACATGTGACCACCATTAGATCTTTACCGTACTTGCATCCTGAGCCCACTGTAAAACCTCTTCACTAGCCTACCAATGAAACGCGAGCATGTCACCAAACTACAGGCCCTTATCAGTGTAGCTAATGATTTTTCACATTTTTGCATAGCCTAAAAAGGGGCTCTATGATCATGCCATAGACCACTAGCGTTCTTCAAAAACAACCACTAGGCCCACCTGATCGGAGTTGCACACATGGAAAATGTTTTCACCAAAGAAGAATAACGAAGCGTTGAAGGGGTAAAAAACACAGAGGGGTTTCAAACTAAAGGTCAAAAACACACTGGGCTTTTAGGGTGAAGGTCAAAAACATCCTGAGCTTTTGGACCAAAAGGAAGAAAACACAAAGGGTTTTTGACACTAAACCTTTTTTTGAAACCCTACAATAGTATTTCCTGCAACCATTCAAACTTGAACATCTTTGAGGGTTTTGCAAATTAGGTCATGCGATCTGAACTGGGGTTTGACAACATATTGAAGAACATGGGGCTTAGATCACAAGCCATGAAACTTTGAGGATCTACTTCATAAAATGAAAACAAGTTGCTGTAGGGCGGGATAAAAATAGAGACCTGGAAACTTGGCCAAATTTGTAGAATAGGAAATTTTGGGCAACAGTAACACAGACAAACTCTAAATAGTTTTGGTGACACGGGATTGCCAAGGATCTGAGATTCTCCTACATCAGACACCTGGGGTTATTTTGAAATGATTCTCCAAATCATTTGGTAGGTCTGGTCTGAGCTTCATCCAACTTAATCTGTGAAATCCAAGAACTATCTTCCATCATTCTATTCTTCCACTTTACTAGATATTCCATATACTATTTTCCTCTTGTACTCTTTCCAACTCTTTCCTTCAAAATTTGTTCAATTTCTTCATTCTTCTTCTTAGGATATTCTATCGGTATTGTCACTTCTTCATCAGGTTTATGATACTCATAAAAATCAACAATGTTGAAAATAGGTGATATGTCCATGTCATCAGGTAACTCAATTTCATATGCATTTCCACTGTTAAATTTCTTCAAAATTTTGCAAGGCTCAAACTTCTTCATCTTCAACTTCCCATTAGTTCCAATAGGAAATTATACTTTCTTCAAATGAACCATCACTTCATCACCAACATCAAAAGCTTTATATCTTCTTGATCTATCACCTTTGTCATTGTATTTTTTATTACTGTCTTCCAGCTTCAGCTTCACATCTTCATGCAATGTCTTCATGTACTCAAAAAATTCTACTCCTTTAGCACTTTTCTTATTCTCATTAGCAATGTCTCTCAAATAAGATATTCCTCTCGATTGTGTGCCATTCACAATCTCAAATGGTGTCTTTATAGTACTCCTATTCATTGAATTATTGTATGCAAACTTTTTTTGTGCCAACACAAAATCCTAATTACTTGGTGTGTCTCCAACTAAACATCTCAAAAGATTTCCCAAACTTCTATTCACAACTTCAATCTATCCATCGGTTTGTGGGTGAAATGTACAACTATATTTCAACTCAGTGCCAAATTTCTTCCAAAAGGTTTTCCAAAAGTATCCAACAAATTTACTGTCTCGGTCAGAGATAATACTCCTCGATAATCTATGTAATCTGACAATTTCCTTAAAGAAAAGATCTGCTACATGTACTACATCTGATGTCTCTCTACATGGTATAAAATATGCCATCTTAGAAAATCTATCCACAACAACAAATATTGAATCATTACGTCTTACTATCTTTAGTAAGCCAAGAACAAAATCCATACTGATGTCAATCCAAGGTTTCTAAGGAACAGCAATCAGTGTATACAATCCAATGTTCTGACTTACTCCTTTTGCAACTTGACAAATTCCACAACTTTTCAAAAAAATTTGAACATCTTTATACAATCCAATGTTTTATCAATACCAAAATGTCCAGCCAAACCACTACTATGTTTCTTATTTATCAGATTAGTTCTCATTACTCCTCTCGGTATACACAACTAAATACCTTTGAGCAACATACCTTCCTAAATGAAATATTCATCCCATTTAGTGTCTTTTTGATCTTCAATAGGTTCTCTACACTTTCTCCATGGCTCAGAAAAATCAAGGTCAAACTCATAAGAATATTTCATCCCATCAAAACCAAGAACTTCAATTTTCATCTTGGTCATCAAAGATCTTCTTCTACTCAATGCATCAACAACTTAGTTAGTGACTCCACTCTTATTCTTTATCACAAGTGTATAACTCTACAAATACTCAACTCATTTCATATGTCTCTCATTCAACTTATTCTGACTACCCAAATATTGTAAAGCCTTATGATCAGTATACAACACAAATTTACTCGGTATCAAATAATGTCTCCATTTCTTCAGTGCTTGAACAATAACAAAGAATTCTTGATCATACATAGAATATTTCCTTCTAGCATCATTCAAATTTTCACTAAAGAAAGAAATAGGTTTACCTTCTTGACTGAACATAGCTCCAATTGCACTTCCACTTGCATCAAATTCCACTTGAAACACTTTACTGAAATCAGGTAATGCCAAAATAGGTAATTTAGCAACCTTCTTCTTCAGAGTCTCAAAAAAATTTTCAACTCCATGTGTGCACTTGAATTCTCTTTTGTGTCCTCTCATAGTCTCAGTCATAGCATTACAAATTGAACTGAAATTCCTTATGAACTTTTAGTAAAAACTTTCCAAACCATGAAATGATCTTACCTCGCTAGAATTCATAGGTGTAAGCTAATTCAAAATAGCTTCAACCTTTTTAGGATCCATCTTCAAACCATCAACTGAAATAACAAATCCAAAATACACAATCTCCTCTTCCATGAATGAACACTTTTTTGGATTTATCAGAAACTTTTCCTTTTTCAATCTCTATAGAACCTATCTAACATGAAACAAATGTTCTTCTCTGGTCTTACTGAATATCAAAATATCATCAAGATACACAATCACAAACTTACCCAATAATTTCTTCAAAACTTCATTCATTAGCCTCATAAAAGTACTCAGTGCATTAGTTAAACCAAAAGGCATAACCAACCACTCATACAAACCTTCTTTTGTCTTGAAAGAAGTCTTCCATTCAACACCCTCTCTAATTCTAATCTGATGATACCCACTTTTAAAATCAATCTTTATGAAATACCTTTCTCCATTAAAACTATCTATTATATCATCCATTCTTGGTATAGGAAACCTATACTTCACTGTTATCTTATTGATCACTCTGGAATCAATACACATTCTCCATTCTCCATTCTCCATTCTTCTTCAGTTCCAATACAATAGGTACTACACAAGGACTCAAACATTCTCTGATCAAACCTTTCTCTAGCAACTCTTGAAACTGCTGGTTCAATTTTTGATTCTCGATAGGTGTCAACTGATGAGGTGCCTTATTCGATAAACTAGCTCCAGGGATTAGATCCATACAATGATCAATGCTTCTTTTCAGTGGCAAACCATCAGGTACAATATTAGAAATTATTTCATTGTGCTCGGTGAGTAACTTATCAATCTCCTCAGGGACATTATCCTCTATTTTCTTACTCTGTTTGTTAGGGAACACATCAATACATACATCATTCCTTGTCAAAGAGTTAACAAACTTTGTTCCTTCCATAAAACAAACTTTTACAGATGTGCAAACATTACTAATAGGTTTTTCCATCAATGGTAACAAGACTTGTTTCCTTCCATCAACCACAATAGTATACTTATGCAATCTCCCATCACATATAGCATGTTTATCATATTGCCAAGATCTACCCCAAAAAAATATGACAATAATCCATAGGCATGATATTTCATAACACCTTATCATAGTATTTTCCAATCTTCAAATTCACATAACATTGTTCACTTACTAGGAGTGTATGCTCATCTTTGATCCATGAAATCTGATAGGGATTTAGATATACCAACCTTTCCAACTACAACTTTGTGACCATCTCTTTAGATGCCAGATTCTCCAAGCTAACACTATCAATGATTACCTTCCAAACTTTATTAGAAACTCTACATCTAGTCTTGAACAAAGTTTTCCTTACTAGATCTTCCTTCTTTCTTTCATTCCACAATACCTCCTTACCATCAAGTTATTTTCTTTCTTAGGTTCATTCAGTGACTCTTCTTGCACCAAAGCATTTCTACTGCTACCAACCTTCTTACTAGCCTCTGTACATTCAAAAGATCTATGTCCTTCTCCATAATTGTAACAAGTTCCTGGGAAACTTCCTCTACTATAACCACCTTAGTAGTTATTGCCTCTACCTCTAGATGAACTTTCACCTTTCAACTTGGTCTTTCCTTTGTCCATATTTGTCTTTTCTAGTTCAGATCTACCATTTTCACCATTGGATCTACCTCTTCCTCTAGGGAATCTACCACCTTGACCTCTTTGTCTTTGTTCATGTCTCTTGTTTAATTTCTCCTTCGCCTTCAAAGAAAATTGATAAGCCTCTTCAATGTTCTCCAACTTGACCATACTAATTTCCTCTTGAATGGAAACTCTCAAACCATTCAGGTATCTACTAATTCTTTTCACATCATCTTCATCATGTGTAGATCTGATATCTAATATATAAAATTCCTCAGTATATTCCTTTACCGAGCTATCTTTCTATCTCAAAATTTACATTCACCAAACTAGGTTAATATGATAATCACAAGGTAAGAACTTTCCTTTCAATTTGTTCACCATTTTACTCCATACCTTGATTTTGTCTTTTCCTTTCCTCTTCCTGTCTAATTGTAGATGTTCCCACCATAAGGATGCATGACTTTTCAACTTTGTGCTTGCAATCTTCACCTTCTTATCTTCAGGGATGTTTTCATATTCAAAATATTTTTCCATCTTGGTGATCCAGTCCACCAATTGATCAGAATCTAGCTTTCCACCATACTCGGGAGGATTTAAATGTGGTGTTGACTTTAGACTTGTCAAGGCTTTCATCAAAAATATTTCTTCACCTTGATCCATAACAGGTGCAGGTTCTGCATTAACCTGTTCTTCTTTAACTTCATCATCACTAACATCTTCAAGATGACTACCTCTTCTTTGGGCTATTTCAACAGCTTCTAACCTAGCAGAATTCTGCCTTAGCATATCTACTAATCCACAGACCTAGATCAAGATCTCACCTCACTCTGATACCACCTAATGCAAGGGAACAAAGCAAGAGGGGTGAAACTATGGTGCACCCTAATGATTCAAGCCTACTCAACACATGTGGACGCAAACAAAAACAACAGTGAGAGAGAATGCAAAATCTTTCATATATTTTCATCAAATAGAACCATACATGTCAGGTTGTAAGGCCTTCTCGGTTAGGGCTAGTTATTACAATGATTTATAGAAGTCATCAAACATGCGAGGATCTTCCAAAATCTCTCTACTTCTATCTTCTATCAACTCCTGTCCAAAAAAACTCTGCCTCCTAAACTCTAAACCAACAACTACATTTATACAAGAAGCTACCAAACTGAGTCGGCCTTCAAATCCATAATCAATGGAAGGAATAGTTAGATCTGGGACCACATGATTCCTAATGAGGGATTCCAACTTTAATTCCATGATCCAATACAAATGCAGAAGTTAGCTACAATAGATACTAAAACTAAACCCATCAGTGAGTAAGATAACCACGCAAGAGATAGGTAATGTTGAGTGCTAGTGAAGCAACCAACCACCCAAGAGATAACCAACCAACTACCAACCAACTCGGTCAAAGAAAGAACCAAGCAACATAGACAAACTCCTAATTGTTTTTGGTGACATAGGATTGCCAAGGACCCAAGATGCTCCTGCATCAAGATTATGCTAGTAGTAGCAGAACCAGAAATGAAGAAGAAAGGAAGATTGAAGAAGTTATTTCCTTACTTGTGAAAAGAGAACCAGATGGTAAGAAAATCTTTAAATATTGAACTTGTCAAGAATATGATCATTAAGCATCTAAATTTCCTAAGAGAGTTAAGAAGTATAGAAAGAACTTTAAACCTAGAAGATATAAAGAATGTTATTATGCTAATGATGAATAATTTGAAGCTAGGATGGAGAAATATTTAAGTGAAAGTGATAATGAGAATGATGATATAGGATTTGTAGCAATAAAAGAAGAAAATATTGAAATGGAAGTTAAGGAAGAAAAATATTTAGTTTCTCAAGTAGAAAAGAAAGCTGATTGGATTATAGACCGTGGTTGTTCACATCATATGACTGGAGACATGAAGAAATTCATAAAGTTTAACAATTATGATGGAGGAGTTGTTAGAGTTGTAAACAATGCACCTTGTTTGATAAAAGGTATAGGATATATTACTCTTTATGGAAAGATTAATACTGATGATGTATCCTTTGTGGATGGATTGAAACATAATATTTTGAGTGTTGGACAACTAGTTGATAAGGGATATCAAGTTTGGTTTACTAAGAAAACTTGTGTAATCAAATATAAGGATGGTAATTCGATTGGTACTAGATCAAGAACTAGAGCTAATGCATTTCAGTTGAATCCTACTAAGATGACATGCTTGATTACTAAGATTGATGACAATTGGCTATGACACAAAAGATTTTGTCATATAAACTTTGATAATATTGTGAAAGTAAGTGCTATACTTGTAGTAAGAGATTTGCCTAAGATTATGAAACCTACTAACACGATTTGCAAGGAATGTGTGATGGTTAAGTAGAAGAGAAGCTCATTTCCCAACAAGAAGTTATCAACAACAGAGAAGTTAGAAATTGTTCATACAGATTTGAGTGGTCCCACAAGGACTAGAGGATTTTATGGAGAAAGGTATTTTATGATTCTTGTTGATGATTTTACAAGAATGATGTGGATTGCATTTCTGAAAGAAAATTCTGAAGCATTTGATAAGTTTAAAATTATTAAGAACAAAGTTGAGAATGAATCTAGAATGAAGATTAAATGTTTGAGATCAGATAGAGGTGGAGAATTTACTTCAAAATAATTTAACATTTTTTGTTAGGTGAATGGTATTAAGAGACATTTTTCAGCCCCTAGGACACCTAAGAAAAATGGTATTGCTGAAAGAAGAAATAGGTCAGTGACTTAAGTAGTAAGAGCTATGTTATTTTAAAATGACTTGGCAAAGATATTCTAGAGAGAAGTAGTGAGCATAGTAGTGTATAAAATGAACACAGTACAAATTAGCGAAGATACAGACAATACATCCTATGAACTATGGTTTGGACATGCACCATCAGTTAAGTATTTTAGAATTTTTGGAAGAAAATGTTATATTAACAGAGATGATGACATTGAAAAGTTTGATCCTAGAAGTGATGAAGTTATATTTCTTGGATATTCATTGAAAAGAAAAGCTTATAGATGTTATAATAAAAGAAATAAGACTATTGTTGAGAGCACAAATGTTAAAGTTGATGAAAAGTTAAAAATTTAGGAAAGGTTGCTTGATTATGAATCAGATGAAGGAAATCAACCTAGAACTAATCCAGAGAATGCAGAATTATTCTATGAAACTGACAGTGATTTGCTGAATGAAAGCGACATTGAAGAAATCATTGAGGAACCTACAATTGAAACAAGAACTCAAATAGTAACACCTAACAAGAACCTATCAAGAAATCACCCTATTGAGTAGATTATGATGTAGGGGCATCCAAGGTTAAGGTAGGACATTCTATGTCCTTGGTGAAACTACATGGAGTGTTTGTATTTTGGCCGGTGTTACTCGGTTGTAGCCTTGAATGATGGTCTCAGTCATTGAAGGAAGCTTGGTCACTGAAGGAACTCGGTTGTCTCTAGTGCTCGATGAAATTGTTACTCAGTCATGCCTGTGGTGCTCGATCGACACTGGTGCTTGGTGATGCTTGGTGTGCTCGGTAGTTCTAGCTTACCGACTAGATTTCTATGTGATTTGTTGAGCCAACTTGGTGAATTTATTGTTGGTAGCCATTGTTATGGGCTGACATGTTGAATTAAATGTTTGTATACATTTTTAAGCCAACTTGTATGGCATTTAATTATTTGTTTTGGGGAGTTAAGGGTTTCATCTTGCTGACTTGTGGCTAATGATTAGTATTAAGGAGTTCTTGGGTAGATGTTTATAGACAAGATTTTGGAGGAGAAGCAACTTAGCAAATCTAGAAGTTTGATGCAAAGCTTGAGAGTGAAGTTGTGGAAAAGTTCTTGATGATCTTGCAGATCAGATTGTAATTTGATAGTTGTTTGTAGCAGAGCTACGGGTTTGCATACTTGGGAATGAGGAGATTGCTTGGAGGCTTGCGAGCTCAAGTTCAGATCTGCCTTAGGGTTTCCATCAGGTTTTGATTATCTATAGAGATGAACTAGGTGAGATTGTATTAGATCTAGTTGTGGATCTTGCAGAATTGTTTCTGATTATAATTGGTCATAACCTAGAAGGCCTTACAGCCAAGTATGTTAGTGAAAATCAGTGTTAAATAGTTACTTTGTGTTGCATTATTGAGTAATCTACTATGTATTTCTATTGGCTACAAGGTTTGGACTATCCTTCATTGGATCCACCATCCTTGACTGCATCAGGTGGTATCCGAGTGAGAGTTTGATCTTATTGAAGAAGAAGGTTAACCTAGAAAGGCTGATCTTGTGAAGTTGATCTTGTTGGAGTAGAGATTGTGTGCAATCTAGATTACAGATCTGAAGCATTGAACTTGTGGAATTGTGCCCTAGTTGTTTGCAAGATTGCAGGTTGAGATCTAACTTGTTACAACTTGGAAATTGTCACAAGGTGGTCGGTGAGGGATTGTTGCAGAGGGTTTCTCTTATCTTTAAGGATGCCTCCAAGAAGATTAGACCCTAGAGTTATTTTTGATCTTTGTGATATTGTTGAATCCCAGATCACAGAGAAAGTGAAATTAGATTTCAGATCTGAGATGGAATTGATGAATAATGATATGGTGGCTGAGATCATGAGAATTGTTGCTGGTACACCTCATAATGTTGGTACTAAGGATGGCTATGAAGAAGCTACTAAAGAATTTGAAACTACTAGATCTAGTGGTGATGACTGGAGAAAAAGATCTGGTGAAGATAGAACTGCTCAGTTACCTAGATCTGCCACTCAGTTTAGTAATTATCGAATGGAAGTTTCTACTTTCTCTGGTACTTTGAAGCCTGATAATTTGATTGATTGGATTGGTGAACTTGAAGATTTCTTTGAGCTAGAAGAAATTGAAGATCCTCTTCAGGTAAGATTAGCACAGATAAAGTTGAAAGTGTAATCACCCAAAAATGGTCATCTAGACTATTAGCCCCTTTCTAGCATTATTTGCTAAATTTATCAATAGCTTATTCTTGATCAAATCCTAATTTTATCATTTATTCGATTATATTCTATGGATTAACCATTTTATCCTAAGTCTTTATTTAATTAAAAGGAATTCCCTCTCCTTTTATTAAATAAAAATCCCCCACTTACCTTTGATCCTAAGTTACACAAGTAAAGCATTATTCCTATTTAATAAATAAGAAGAAAAGACTTTTTGTCTCACATGGGGCACAAAAGTCAACATTTCTTTCTCATTAGAGGAGACTTGTGCACAAGGATTGCTCCCACTTTCAAACTGTACCCTTGATCAAATCTTTTGTCTCTTAATCTCCATGGTCCATTTATCTTTAAAAGAAGAGTTGTCTTCTCATTCTAGGATCCCCACTCTTGATGCCAATGTTATACTACAGGTTTTCTTGGTGCCATTGGAGCTTTTGAAGAACTTGTTTCATTTTAGTCCTCATATTTGCATTATAGTTTAGTTCTCATGGCATTCTCAGCTTAGTTTCCTTTCATGCTTTAGCTTAGTTCACATAGTTTAACTAGTAATGGCTTGTAACACTCTCATTTCCATATTTTAGTTGCATTCTTGCATCCTCATTCTAGCATAGCTTGTATTGCATTTTTCATTGTGATTCTTGAAGATATTGGCATTCTTTCCATTGTCTCTTTGAATCTCCCATTGGATGGTTTACTAGCAAGGTTGTATGCTTAATAGCTCTAGCTGAGAGCCCTCTAAACACCCTTGCACTCCATGCCTAGGGAGCTCTAGGTCTCTTTTCAAGGTTTCCAATCCATGGATGCCCTTGGAGTTAATGGCTTAGAGAAGTGCACATTTTGAGTGTACATTTTTGGTGCCCACCATGGGGCTCAAACCCATGACCACAAGGTTAAGAGCATAGTGCACAAAACATTTCTAAAAATCCTTCATAGGACAGTGCACAAATAAAGCAAGGATTGGCATCTGCAGATCAATCCTGAACTATGGGTTTATAGAACTTCAATTCGCACTCCTACAGGTGCCACACCTTTTTCCCTGGTCTATGGTTCTAAGGTTGTCTTACCATTAGAGGTCAAAATACCATCACTGAGAGTCTCTCTACATGGTTTGATTATCGATTAAGACCATAGGGCCATGAGAGTTCATGAGCTTACTACATTGGAGGAACACTACAAGGCCACCTTCAATGACATGCGCACTTATTAGAAAATAATGTCTTCTTCCTATAATAAGAAGGTTCATCCTAGAGAGTTCCAAGTGGGTGAATTAGTCTAAGATAAAATCCTAAGAATTAGTAGGATAGAGAGAAGAAAGGAAAGTTTGAGCTGAATTGGTTAGGGCCTTACATCATCATGGTAGCATTTGGGTTTGGGGCCTATCAGTTATCTACACCTGAGGGAGAAGAGCTTGCCAAACCTATTAATTTTCTACATCTAAAGAAGTTCTATGCCTAAGGTTCTTGAGCTCTTTGTATATATCTTATCGATCCTAAAAAAATTCATATATGATGCTGAAAAAATCCTAAAAAGCATATAAAGTCCTAAAAAAAAGAGTATCCTAGTGAAAACCTAGAAATAGGCGCTTTGATGTCTCACCAAAAAAAATCAAAAAGTCCTTAAAAATATCTACCACGCAGTGAAAACATGGAAACAGGGACTTCATGGGACCCTTGCACCTATGTCTATTAGTCTTGTGTGGCTCTCATTCGCTCCACTTCTCACTTTGCCTCTACTAACTTAGAATTGACTCTTGTCTTAGTCTAGGGGGCATAAGTTGTTTTAGCTTATCTTTGGTCTCTTTGTGCGTCAAGGTTTCTTGGGAAACTTGGTTCAAAAAGTGTTTCTCAACACTTTCTAACTATGTTTTTCAACACTTCCCTAGTGTCAAGTGTTTCTCAACACTTATCAGATATCCTAGCCATAGTCTAGAATGATATGATATTTCTCACCGGCAGATGCAATACTCAAAGTTTGACTCTATGACCTACACACACGCACTTAAACACTTGACTCACTGAGACTTTCTTAACTTTATTTCTTTGTGTGATGTCTATGACAATTTCTTTTGATGCGTGTGTTAGCTATTTTTCTTGCAAGGTAAACAACTAGACCATAACCCGATCTCTCCCTTTTGATGCTCTTTTCTTGGTAAGAGAAATGCTAATTAACAAGGATGAATCCTTCTTCACTTCAGGCTCCATAGACCCAGGCTGGTGTACCTTACTTCTCTGCTTATGCAAGCTGATATGAACTAATACAAACACCTAATAAGCAGATTCACTAATGGATTAAATAGAATAAATATGTCCTACAACATGATTCATAATTGAGATGAATCTCTGTTATGGGAAGCCTACCCACATGCTCAATCTATCTTTCAAACTCATCAATAGAAAGGGAAAGTTGATTGATTAAATTGATGCTAGTTTGGTAGATGACTTCTAACAGTAAAGATCAGTGCCTTCAATCCAGGCATGGAGTCAAAACCAATAGATATAAACCCAAATTGCAAACCATGTTTTATTGATTAATATTCCTGCATTAATGCCTTACATTAACACATTTCCATCACTCAATATGAAGAATCATACAAATTCATAGTACTAATTAATTTCCAATCTACATTTAAGGATTTTACAATCCTTCCTTGAAGGATACCCAAATACAAATAGATACATTTTGCCTTGGAGAAGACAAACTCAATATCCCTTGAATACTGAACTCATACTGAAATTCAAACTCAATACCATGAAGACAATTCTCTGAAAACCATACATGCCTTACATGTACTTCAATTTGCAATCAAATTTACAAATATTTGTATTAAATCTGTGACATAAAATGAAGAATGCAAATGATTACACTTAGAGAATCATGAACCAAAATGGGAATTCATTTGGACCCTTCTCTTGGAGAACCCCCTGCTGGAATCACCACAGACCTAGAACCATTCAATGGATGTTTACCCAGAATCTGGAACCTAGACCAGAGTTCTCTCAAAATTGGAACCCTTTACAAAGAATAAATCAGAATAAGAAGGAGAGGAGAAAACTCCAAATTCATCCACAAACTAACACTTGTTATCCTCTAAACCTCCTGTTGATAAATCATTGCTCAGAACTAAAAATCTGATCTGCATCATTCCCTCCTGACAGCACCTGTCCTCTGCTCAAACAAACTATGAATCACTGGATTGAACAAAATAGATATTTTCAAAATATCTTCTCGGCCCCTATTTCATTCAACTGGAAATAACTCAAACCAGTAACCACCTGCACTGAAATTGATCCCAAAAATGGAATCCTCACGTCGAGACCTTTCCGACGGTATATAATACTTGATATTTTAGATAAAAATTGCCCCTCCAGCATCAGTTTGAAAAATCAAGCCCTAGCCTATAAAAATGTGCACTAAATGACATTTTGAAGAAATTAAAATCTTCTATAGTCTAAACTATAGAAAATTATCATTTAAATTTGACTTTCAAATTTGAGAATTGACCGTATGCACAAATAAAATATTATTATAAAAATATTTTATTTCTCCTTATATCTCCCCAGGGCTCCAACCGTGCGCCATGTGTCACCATCTGATTGGATGCATAGATAAACCTCAGGTAACCCACTGATTGGGAGAACTAGTGACCATGTGCATTCTTGTGATCTCCAAGTGATGTCTTTAACTGTGGTATACATTGGCGATTCGGTGAAATAACCATTCTCAAAATCTCGAAATAAGACTTTAACCCCGATTACCATTTGGAGAATGGGCGACCAAGCCCATTCTCAAATTCTCTAAATGTCATGGACTAACCGCTAGAAATTAGGAGAACTGGCGAATGCAATCAACAAACCAGCATCGCTGAGTCGTGAAATATTTGTTTAACCGTCGGTTTAATCCCGCGAATTGGCGAACGGTCGCCATGTGTCCACTTTGACCACCACATGTCTCCTACATCACTGACCTAGGTGTCACCTCACTGGCTAGCTGCCATGTGTCAACCTGGTGCATGATCGCATGGGCCAAAAATGGCCCATGAGATCATGCGACCACCATTGGATATTGCATGTATCTCGAGGTTGGAAACCCTACACAAACCACAACTTGTCAAAATTATTTTTTCTTTCCTTGAGGCCCACTTGACATGTGGTAAGCCCGGATTGGCCGCATTGTCCAACAGGCATGCACCTCTAGGCAGACTGACATGTGTCAACCTGGCGCATGATCACAAGGGCTGAAGTTGGCCCTTGCAATCATGCAACCACTTGACACATGTCCACTTCTGACTGGTCACCGCCACCTCTGTCCACTATGCATCACACTGCCATGTGTCACCTTGTCGCATGATCGCATGGGCCAGAAATGGCCCATGAGATCATGCGACCACCATTTTGTCCTATATCACATTTTGCTTTAAACCTTGGCGAAAAACCCTTAACTCCGCAACGGCGATATCCAAACCATTGTCGCATGATCGCATAGCCCAAAAAAGGGCTATGCGAACATGCGACACACCTTCCATACAACTGCCGCTACTGCTTAGAGTTAACACTAAGGGGTTGTCGCATGTTCACAAGGGCTAAATTTCCTCCTTGCAATCATGCAACCACTTGACATGTGTCAGTCTTGACTAGTCAGCATGCGCATCACTGCAAAATTATCTTTTCTTTCAGCGCGGGCACAAAAATCGAGACAGGTGCATGAGCACACACAGGCAGAGTCTCCATTGCTTCAATTTACTCTCCTACTATGTGAATTTGGTTATATCCATCAAATTCTCCCCATTCCGGATGAATGTGGGATATATAGTTTGACTATTTTTAAAACCTCCTGTGCATTTTTGGTCAAAATATGGGGCCCACCAACAAGTCAAAGCTACGCAAATCGAAAATGTTGATAAATAGGAAAAAGTGCGAGGTCAAAAACACACAGGGTTTTCGGTGATAGATCGAAAACATCCAGGGTTTTCATGTACACCAAAAGGTAGTAGGGAGACCGAAAACATCATGGGTTTTCAAAAACATTGTGGGTTTTTGACATTAAGGCATATTCTGAGATTATTTCCTGTAGACCTTGAAACTTGAATATCTCCTTGGGTTTTGTGATTTAGCTCATGCGATCTAAACTGGAGCAAGGTGATACATTAAAGAACATGGGGCTAAGAGCACAAGCTATGAAATATTGTGGATTTTCTTCACACATTAAAACTATGATTATAGGTTGGGTAGAGACAACTTTTACAAAACTTGCAGGGAAGGGGTCATTTTCAAAAGATTTTACTATGACTGGAAAATGACCCAATAGAGTGTTCTCTCCCTAATACTTTTCGATGATGCATAGCTAGAAGACTAGGGGCATGAGGACATGTTTTATCTATTTTCTACCTATGGGTATATCTTGTTGATCCTAACTATCATGAGAATTTATGGTTATTACACTCGATACCAAGGATCTACAATGTATTATCCTTGACTGTTTTCCTCAAGTGCATGCTTATTGTCATCTTGACTTTCTTGTGTCTCGATGTGAGCATAATATTGCTATACTAAACTTAGGGAACCTCACTGCACTAGTCATCTTGACCTACATGTCTTTGATGCTTAGGTGGAATTCCCACATACCTATCTAATATAGATCATATTCATATACCCATAGTTATACTAGTACGTATTGTATGATCTCACGATGCTACCAATAAAGCTTGATGATGATTATTAGAGTCTAACATCTTTGTAACCTTGCAATTAAACCACTTTTCATAGTAGCTTGCATTCTTAGGTTCATGTTAGTTTAGTTTTGCATCGTGCATATGGAGAGAGCTCTCCTTTCATCTTTCATGGACTTGTCAGTCAACTATGCTTTCCTTTCACTTCTTCTTGATCATGTCTTTCACTTCTTGTCTTTCATATCACATCCTTTTCTATTCTTGTCATCACAAGGGGTTAATCTTATCATCATATACAAAAAAAAAATCATCATTTTCAGAAACATGAGTCTATATCATAACATGAGAACTAAACATACATCCATGAGAGAAACTATACATGAGCATTTATAAGCATATATCATACATTTGAGCAATATAACAAGACAATAATACTAAAACATCCATTGCAATGAGACAAGTACACAAGATATATCATAATCTAGTCATCTCATATATATATATATATATATATATATATATATATATATATATATATATATATATATATATATATATATATATATATATATATATATATATATATATCATGATACAAACACAACATGAGATCCAAAATCTGGATAAAGTCTCAAGACATGTCTATACATCCAAAACCCTAAACCTAGGATTGGCTCTCCCACTCATGTGTAGGAGGTGATGGTGGAGCCAATGGTCCCATCCTGTTGGCTGGAATGTTTGACCTCCCTACCCTCTTGGCATAGAGTGGCAATCACTGACCCTCAGGCACGATTGCTATGTACAATCTATGATAGTATGCCACACATGTTGCCTCCCTTCATATCTCTATGGCATCATCCTGTGCTTCTCTCTCCCACCGATCTATCTTGGCCCACACATCCATAAGTTGCTAATTATGAATAGCAATCATGGTCTACAACTGCTGCACCTTTGCCTCTCAGGCCTAGATCCTAGCCTGGTGATCCTCTCCACCTCTGATTGCAGGCTGCTACTTCCCTACCTGAACCTGTTAGTGAACTAGTCTTGCCTCCTTGTCCTCCTCTGCCTGTCAGTGTGACCATCTGTGGCCACCCGATTAGGACCCCTGGCCTACCTCCACTCTCCCTGTACCTCCCACTCCTCCATCCTCTCCATCCCCACCCGGTGCCTGTGGCTGTGCATCTAGGACTCTAAACCTTAGGAATGGAGATCTTTGATGCTCCACTATGCACACTGTATCTACCCCTACATCTTCCATGTCTAGCAGGTAGTCCCATGGCTCCTGCCGCAACCCTGCTATCTCCTCTACTACCTAATGGTAATCCAGCATCGGTAGCCATCCCAATTTCTCCTCCTCTCGTACTTTGGTATATGTACTGGTCTCTAGTACCACTCTCTGCTGCCTGCCAAACTACCTCCACACTCAGGTAATCACAAAATGCTCCACAATCTCTACATGCCTGCCTAGTAATGGTCAGTTGCATAACATGTACCTCAGCTTTCGATCCTCATCCCTGCACCGCTCGCACTGCCTGTATGGCCTCCACTCAAATTTTGTCAACTTAGCTAACATCATCCTATAATATGTGAGGTCCCCACTATGTGGCTATGTGATGAACCTGGCATATCAATATATGTAGGGATTCCTCTGCTCTCGAGGCTATACCCATGGTTGCACAACAACTGTGTGCTCCCACACCCATATCTACACTAGGATGGCCCCACATGCCCATGATCGGTTGTCCCTATAGACAATCTCATGCAGCTCATGATACATATTTGCAAGGATCACTGGCCCCCATTCCATCCATCTAGGTCACACCACTAGGTCTATGACCAGTCTCCCCCAACCTAGTGGGAACCCTCTTTGACTTCGGTCAGTGATCAGAGCCTGTGCTACTATGGATCACACGATGCATGGCACTGGATAGTCTCAATTGTACTCCTCCATCAGATGGTCCCAACTAAGATGTCTATCTAGGATGGTAACATCCTAGAAGAGGTACTGAATGGCATGCCTCCCCTCTATGGGAGTCTGATTATAGTATACCTGTGCCAACAAAAAATCATGTCATTTTTCATCATATGGAAATACTACATTAATGAACATCTCTAAAAACATGATTATGCTCACCACATCTCCATGGCTTGGTACATGAAGGATCCGGTAGACATCCTCAAGTGTGATAGTGGCCTCTTCGGTCAGGAAGTGAAAGGTTTTATGCTCACTATGTGACCTCTCTACCAGTGTTGTCGGTAACCTGTGGTTTTCCCATAGATGCAGCATCTCCAACAAGTAGTCGAAACCCATCTGAGACAAAGTCACTCTCCCTGGATCATCCAGATCTTGAATACAGTGCAACCTGACCACCCTCAGTACTCTAATGATGAGCACCACCAGAATCTCTTGCAAGCCATAAACCCACAGACCAATTGTCAGAACATGTCACGATGGATGTCCAAAATTAGTACAAGTAATCTCAAAAGAAAAAATTGTCTCTACACATGTTATATTGCTCAAATTAAAGTCATGTGATACTTCTTGTTATACTAGTGTGACACTGTCTATTGATACTATATCATGCGATACTTTCTTGTATAGTGGTGCAATAATTTTTCTTCATGCGATAGTTCACACCTAGTCGCATGACATTTCATCCAGGGTCATGCGATACTTTCCTAGATGGTCGTGTGACACTTTGTGGCCCCAAGAAGTCTCGCACGATAGAGTATATAGTAGGTGTGTGATATTTTAAAATTATCGCACGATGTTTTACTAAAGCATAATTTGAAAATTAAAAAAACATGCTTTAAATAGAAAAAATGACTTGAAATGGCTAGTTTTTATGAAAACTTACTGAGGCACCATATTGAGGAGGCTGGTTGTGCAACCGACCACGCTTGAATCAATGTGTGTGAATGGGAATGCCTACCTATTGAGCCATAGTCTCTCTTGGATCTCTCAAAATTCTCAAAACTCACATAAGACAAATGAATTTGAAAATGACCTTTTCACCCCTTATATAGCATTTTGACCTAATATGGCATTTTGACCAAATTTTCAAAACATCTCAGAATTTCAAAAAAATTGCACCCCTGACTAATTTCGATGTCCTAGATCCATTTTCAGGATTGAAATCAAAATCTAAGTTCATCTTGATGGTTAAAATCACATTTTAAAATTTCTCCTTCTTCTACATAGTTGGCTAACTGTTTGAGGCCTGATCCTTTGATCTTCACTGGGGCATCTTCATTTCTTCATCTCCATCTCTCTCAACCTTCTAGTCTCTCATTCATTTCCTTCACTTCATCTCTCTGAGGTTTTGACTTTATCTTTATCCTATATCTTTCTCATTCAAACCTAGTCAAACTGGGGCATATTTTCACTACTTGATGGTTATACTATTATCTATCTTATTCAATTATGATTTCTGGGGATTTGATTATGTTGCTCTCATCTTTCTTCTACATTCCCTCTACCTCATTTTGATTTTGATCTTGAGGGGGCAGACATATTCTATCAGCTATTCTCTAGATCATATGCTTGACCATTCCATTTGCTCTAATTGATCTATCTATCTATTGTGCTTGACATGTTAGTTCTCATCTCAAGTTCTAATACTGTCCATCTATCTCCTAAGTGTTCAGTACTATCCCTACCAGGCTGACCATGCAGGATTTTCTATCTCTTTGCACTTCATTCTTTGGAGTCAGATCTCTATCTATCGCCTTCTTGGCTGATCTATTCTTTGACATAATGTGTTCCCAGATCGATCACACATTAGTCAAAGAGGGAAAAATGTAATCACCCAAAAATGGTCATCTAGACTATTAGTCCCTTGCTAGCGTTATTTGCTAAATTTATCAATAGCTTACTCTTGATCAAATCCTAATTTTATCATTTATTCGATTATATTCTATGGATTAACCATTTTATCCTAAGTCTTTATTTAATTAAAAGGAATTCCCTCTCCTTTTATTAAATAAAAATCCCCCACTTAACTTTTATCCTAAGTTGCACAAGTAAAACATTATTCCTATTTAATAACTAAGAAGAAAAGGCTTTTTGTCTCACATGGGGCACAAAAGTCAACACTTCTTTCTCATTCGAGGAGACTTGTGCACAAGGATTGCTCCCACTTTCAAACTCCATGCTTGATCAAATATTTTGCCTCTTAATCTCCATGGTCCATTTATCTTTAAAAAGAGAGCTCTCTTCTCATTCTAGGATCCCCACTCTTGATTCTAATGCTATACTATAGGTTTTCTTGGTGCCATTGGAGATTTTGAAGAACTTCTTGCATTTTAGTCCTCATATTTGCATTATAGTTTAGTTCTCATGGCATTCTTAGCTTAGTTTTCTTTCATGTTTTAGCTTAGTTCACATAGTTTAACTAGTAATGGCTTGTAACACTCTCATTTCCATATTTTAGTTGCATTCTTGCCCCCATTCTAGCATAGCTAGCATTGCATTTTTCATTTTGATTCTTGAAGATATTGACATTCTTGCCCTTCTCTCTTTGAATCTCCCATTGCATGGTTTACTAGCAAGGTTGCATACTTAATAGCTCTAGCTGAGAGCCCTCTAGACACCCTTGCACTCCATGCCTAGGGAGCTCTAGGTCACTTTTCAAGGTTTCCAATCCATGGATGCCCTTGGAATCAATGGCTTAGAGAAGTGCACATTTTGAGTGTACAAAAAGGACATGCTGCTCTTTGGTGGAAAGAACTATAGAGAGACCAAGAAGATGAAGGTGAAACAAAGATCAATCGGTGGATATTGATGGTGACTAAGTTGAAAGCTAAGTTCATACCGGTTGACTATGAGCTTGAATTGTTTAAGAAGTTGCAGAATCTAAAACAGAAGGATTTATTTGTTGAAGATTATACCGAGGAGTTCTACAAACTTACTATTCGGTTTGGACATTGAGAGCTTGGTAAGGAAAAGGTAGCTTGGTATGTTAATGGTCTGAAATTTAATATTAAGGATGAGCTTGGTATGCTGAAGATTGATTTTTTTGAATATGCTTATCAACATGCTCTGAAAGCAGAAGCTAAGTTGAAGAGGAAACAACCTAGTAACTCCTAAGGGAAAGAAAATATTGATCACTCGATGAAGGAGAAACTGGCTGATGCAAAAGATGAATAGAAACCTATGGACCTGAAGAAGACAAGTAGAGTTATCTTTAAGGGTACTTACTATAACTGTGGAGAAGAAGGACACCATTCTTTTGAGTGTACACAGAAGAAGGCTGACCAATGAACTATTGTGGTGAATGAGAACATTTAGAATGAACCTGAATCAGAAGACTTGCTACTTTGGTGGACATTACTTGGTACAAAGGATGAACCTTGTCAGAGGAGTAACTTGTTTAGGACCTGATGCAAGACTGAAGGTAAACTCTATGATGTTATTATTGATAGTGGTAGAACTGATAAGCTTGTTGCTGAGGACCTAGTTCAGAAACTTGGTTTGAATAGAATGAAACATCCTTGTCCTTATAGGCTTGGTTGGTTACAAGATGTTCATGCTTTAGAAGTTAGAGAACAATGCTTCATTGATGTTCAAATTGGCCAGTACAAGGATCTTCTACTTTGTGACATTATGAAGATGAATAGTTATGATATATTGCTCCATAGACCTTGGCAATATGATTGCAGAGCTATTTATGACTGTGTCTAAAATGTGTTTACTATTGAGAAGAATGATAGGAAGTTTTCACTAATGTCTTTGATGGATACAACACTTGGTAGGAGAAGCCTGAGTATTGGTAGCCAAGTTGAGATTGTGGATCCAGAGAAAATGAATAATCAGTATGGAGAACCGACCTATGCATTATCAAGAAAAGACTTGAAGAGATAGAGGAAACTGAAGTTGAAGACTTTGCAAGCAAAAAAGGTGGAGGACTTGTATGTGAAGAACCAGTTCATGATTTATGTGCTAAATCATGAAAGATGTTATTCTCACATATGAATATCTTTTGGAACTTGGGATGTCTGATGCAGGGGCATCCAAGGTTAAGGTAGGGCATTCTGTGTTGTTAGTGAAACTGCATGGAGTGTTTGTATTTTGGCCGGTGTTACTCAGTTGCAGCCTTGACTGATGGTCTCGGTCATTGAAGGAAGCTCGGTCACTGAAGGAACTCGGTAGTCTCTGTCACTCAATGAAAGTGTTACTTGGTCATGCCTGTGGTGCTTGGTCAATATTGGTGCTTGGTGATGCCTAGCGTGCTGGATGATTTTACTATCGCTCGATAGTTCTAGCTTACCGACTAGAGTTCTATGTGATTTGTTGAACCAACTTGGTGAATTTATTGTTGGTAGACATTGTTATGGGCCAACATGCTGAATTAAATGTTTGTATACATTTGTAAGCTGACTTGTATGGCATTTAATTATTTGTTTTGGGGATTTAAGCGTTTCATCTTTCCAACTTGTGGCTGATGATTAGTATTTAAGGAGTGCTTGGGTAGATGTTTAGGGATAGGATTTTGGAGGACAAACAACTTAGCATATCTGGAAGTCAGATGCGAAGCTTGAGAGTGAAGTTGTGGAAAAGTTATTGATGATCTTGCAGATCAGATTGTAATCTGATAGTTTTTTATAGGAGAGCTAGGGGTTTGCATACTTGGGAACAAGGAGATTTCTTGGAGGCTTGCGAGCTCAATTTTAGATCTGCCTTAGGGTTTTCATTGGCTTTTGATTGTCTATAGAGCTAAACTAGGTGAGATTGTATTGGATCTAGTTTTGGATCTTGCAAAATTATTTCTGATTGTAATTGGCCCTAACCTAGAAGGCCTTACAGCCGGGCATGTTAATGAAAATTAGTGTTAACAATTACTTTATGTTGCATTGTTGAGTAATCCATTGTGTAATTTTGTTGGCTACAAGGTTTGGACTATCCTTCATTGGATCCACCATCCTTGACTCCATCAAACCCTCAACGACTAGCTTTTGACAATTTCCAAGTTGTAACAAGTTGGATCTCAACCTGTAATCTTGCAAAAAACTAGGGCACAATTCCACAAGTTTAGTGCTTCAGATCTACTATCTAGATTGTGCACAATCTCTACTCCAACAGGATCAACTTCGCAAGATCAGCCTTTCTAGGTTAACCTTTTGCTTCAACAAGATCAAACTCTCACTCTAATACCACCTGATGTAGTCAAGGATGGTGGATCCAATGAAGGACAGTCCAAACCTTGCAGCCAATAGAATTACATAGCCAATTACTCAATAATGCAACACAAAGTAACTATTTAACACTGATTTTCATTAACATGCCCAACTGTAAGGCCTTCTGGGTTAGGGCTAATAATAATCATAAATAATTCTGCCAGATCCACAACTAGATCCAATACAATCTTAGGTAGCTCAACTCTATAGACAATCAGAAGCTGATGGAAACCCTAAAGCAGATCTGAACTTGAGCTTGGAAGCCTCCAAGAAACCTCCTTGTTCCCAAGTATGAAAACCCATAGCTCTGCTACAAACAACTATTAGATTACAATCTGATCTGCAAGATCATCAAGAACTTTTTCACAACTTTTCTCTCAAGCTTTGCATCTGACTTCTAGATCTGCTAAGTTGTTTCTCCTCCAAAATCCTATCCCTAAACATCTACCCAAGCACTCCTTAATACTAATCATCAGCCACAAGTCAGCAAGATGAAACACTTAACTCCCCAAAACAAATAATGAAATGCCATACAAGTCAGCTTACAAATGTATACAAACATTTAATTTAGCATATTGGCCCATAACAATGGCTACCAATAATAAATTCACCAAGTCAGCTCAACAAATCACACAAAACTCTAGTCGGTAAGATAGAACTACCAAGCGATAGTAAAATCACTGAGCACAACAGGCATCACCGAGCACTGCAAGCATGATCAAGTAACACTTTCACCAAGTGCCAGAGACTATCGAGTTCCTTCAGTGACCGAGCTTCCTTCAATGAACAAGACCATCAGTCAAGGCTTCAACTGAGTAACATCGGCTAAAATACAAACACTCCATGCGATTTCACCAAGAAAACAGAATGCCCTACCTTAAGCTTGGATGCCCTTGCATCAGATTATTGGAAGTATAGATAGAGGATTTCTGACATGAAATAAGGTACAAGAACAATTGTGTTTAATTTCTCAAATTGAACCTAAATCTACTAGTGAAGCCTGTGAAGATGAACATTGGATTAAAGCTATGAAGGAAGAACTAGATCAAGGAGATATGGTATGTAAATTAAAGAAAGCTTTATATGGATTGAAACAAGCACCTAGAACTTGGTATGCAAGACTTGATAAGTATTTGATAAAATTAGGATTTACTAAATGCACAATAGACAACAACTTGTACACAAAAGAAATTGAAAATAGTTTTTTGGTTGTAGTTATCTTTGTTGATGATATTATCTTTGGAGGAGAAGATGAAGCTAGTGATAAGTTTGCAGATGAAATGAAGACTAAATTTGAAATGAGTATGATTGGTGAGATGAAATATTTTTTAGGATTGCAGATAACATAGAATAGTGATGGTATCTTTATAAGTCAGACAAAGTACTTGAATGACTTGTTGAAGAGATTTGGAATGGATAACTGTAAACCATTTGGAACAGCTATGGTAACCGAACACAAGTTATCTAGCATAGATGAAACTCCTGTAGTGGAAAAAAAAAAGTATAGATCTATGATTGGAGGATTGCAATATTTAACTTATACAAGACCAGATATATCACATGTTGTTGGAATTATTGCAATATTTCAAGTTGATCCTAGAGAATCACATTATGTAGCAGTAAAAAGGATACTGAGGTACTTAAGAGGCACAATTGAATATGGATTATGGTATGAAAAATATGATGACTTTACCTTATGTGCATATACAAATGCAAATTGGGGAATTAGTGTTGATGACAAAAAGAGCACAAGTGGTGGAGCATTTTTCCTTGGAGGAAGATTATTTTCTTGGCTAAGCAAGAAGCAGAACAATATTTCACAAAGCACAACAAAATAGAATATGTGGTAGTAGCTAACAATTGTAATCAGATAATTTGGATGAAATAAATGTTGAAGGATATTGGAATAAAATTTGTTGATCCTGTTGTTATACATTGTGATAACACCAGCATAGTTAGTATGTCTATGAATCATGTACTACATTCTAAGACAAAGAATATAGACATAAAGTATCATGTAGTGAGAGAGAAAATGGTAGAAAAAGAAGTCTAATTGGAATATATAAGTACAAAAGAGCATATTATAGATATATTTACAAAGCCTTTGCCTAAGGATACATTTGAGTATCTGAGAGGTATGTTTGGGGTTATGCCCCATCCTAATTTTGAGAAGTGATGTATATTGTTGGATCCATCTAGTGGTATGAGCCTTATCTTTCTTCTAGACTAGATGTTGGTGCTTCCTCTATGGGGTAGTATGTGTATCTGAGCTGAGTCCTAAGGACTCTAGTGAATGTATTTTCTAAAAGTGTCTTTTGACATTGAAGTTGTTGTTGACATAGTGATGAAACATCTGTCATTGATGTCAATGGGGGAGAAGGATACATGAAAAAACCATCTATTGAAGATAATTTGAGGGAGAAGGTTACAAGCTATATAAAATGGAAAACTAAAAAGAGATGAATAGGAAAATGAAGCAAGATTTGATTGATGAAGTGGATTTGAATTATTTTCAGAGCAGCAGTGTTGCAATGGTTGGTATTCATGGAACTTGGATGTTTTTTCATATTTGTTGCCATCAATGCCAATGGGGAAGATTGTTAGGAATGAATGCTGAATATATCCTATGGGTGAGTATTCACATCCATTCTATAGTAGTTGTTGTTGCATTCATGACTGTGATTGTCATTGATCTCAACACAATGATCTACTGAAGTTAAGGAGAGAAGTAGACATTGTTTCAGTTAGCGCACATTGAATAATGAAGATCAAGCTATGTAGAGTTGATGAATTAATCTATGATGTTCTATAAGATTGTGGTTAAGAGCGTCTAAAATTTATTTATTCATGACAACTATGTGTAATTAAGTGGAAGCAGTATTCAGGCAGTGTTCTTGAGTAGCAATTTTTGGAAATCAGATGATATCTCCTAATCTAGATAGAATCTAAGCATGCAAAGTTGAAAAGATGATGAAGACATGCTAATTGTGATGTGGACATGATAGCAAGGTCAGAGGTCACACAAGTGAAGAGTTATCTTAAATGGAGAATGACAATTTTATGTAATTATGGAATTTTTATGTAACGTGTGGAAAGTTTTATTTTGTAACTTGTATGCCGACTCATTTGTAATTATTTGAGTGTGTTATAATGGAAGGAATGTTTTCTTTATTGTAATATGTGGAATTGAATTGTAAGATTGTGAAAGTGAATTGCGGAATTGTGCAATACTTGTTGAAAGAGGATATGCGAAGTACAAAGATCTGGTATTGAGATCTGATGAAGCAGTTGTTGTGGTTTGGCACAGTCAGAGGAGAAGTAATAAGTTGTTGAGATTAGTAATCTTTTTATATTATTCTATTGAATAATATAGAGATCAGTTGGACAATGTGTTCAGTGATCTTGCACTTGAAGCTATTTGGGCAGTGGGTCCTTTTGTCTTCTATAACTCCTAACAGAGTTAGAATCTTTTAGTAGGGATTCAAAGTGTCCTAGCAGGGACTGATATGTATTGAATGTATTTCATAAGACTCCTAATGGATTCCATCCTCTCACAAGTAACTTTCATATTAGTGCATCTTTTGTGGGCATCATTCCCACTAGGGTTTACTCTTTGATCAAGAGGTTCCATAGTCAACATATCTTGTGTTATTGTGTTGTTGTGTATGTATATCTTTCTATGGTTGTTGATTACATTTATTACATGGTTAAAATCTATTGAAGTTGATAAAATATGTATTTATCTAATAATTGATTCACCCCCCTGCCCCCCGCTCAGTTATCTTGGTGGACTTTACTTTCTAACAAAAGTTGCTTAGCAACTTTTGCAACTTTTAAAAGTTGCTCAGTGCATAATAGCCTTAACAACTTAAAAGGTTTTTAAGAGCTCTAAACCTCCCCTAATAATAACCTAGGGCTATATATGTGAACTTTCTCTCAAATCCCATGGTTGGAACAAGTAATGTACGAAGAATCAATTCTGTAAGTGTGCACAGTATTGGCATTTTGCTTGTGTTTCAGTGATCAGTGAATTAATGGATAGAATTATGAAGTAAATTTGGACTCATGATGGATGTTATATGTTAGTGTGTGTGTCTATTTTGATATTTTTTAGCTAGTTTAGAGTTTATATTTCATTTCTTTGTTTTGGTTTAAATGTTCTCAAAGTCTCTGCTCACTAGTTCATACCAGGAGCATTGTAGATATGAGGGTCTAAGTCAGTATCCCACTGTCCATTTTATATAGAATTTTTTGGATATTGAGTAGACTCCATGAGTGTACCATATGTAGAAGGATTTTTCCTATAATTCATGCAAGGATTTTTTTATAGTCAGGCCCTAGGCGAGCCATGGTGAGCCCGACTAGGAACGACTGAACCAAGAGGAGAAATAAGTTGTGGAAGTGAAATGGGAAGTGAGATTTAACAATTGGAGATCTTGGATATGATCATTTCCAAGATCTAGATGCAAGTAGAAGGTGTGGTCAATCCATCTGATCACCCAAAGGAAGGAGATACTTCATTAAATCAGAGAAGGCCCTAAAACCTACCAAAAACACCTATTTTTTGTTAGGGAGTTGTATGGCCTAGGAGGAACCTAAAACCTCCAAAATCCTTGAGAGGTTATCTTACATTGTGATAATCCATAATTTGTTTGTAGGGTCATTTGGAGGCAAATAGGTGAAAATTCCTATTTTCTTGAAGAGGAGGCCTAATTGGGGCTCTTCCTTGTAGCCCTAGAGAACAAAGGAAGTATGAGATCGGTAAGAGGGATTGGTGAAGTAAGAGTTGAAAAATTTATAATAAAATCATGTAAGACACTTTCCAACAGTTCCTCACCTCTGCAAGTTCCCAAGCTCATTTGGAGGTGTTAAGCCCTTATCCTAGCTTAAGGGTCATTATGTGTATGGAAGTGCTAAGCACCAAGAATGTTTGTTGTCTTGCATGATCAGTGTTGGTAGCTTGGTTGGGGTGTAGGAATAGGAGATTGAGCCATGATAGGAATCCTATAGGCCAGTGGTGTTAGTTAGCACACCTAAGGGTCACTAGGTGGACCTAAGCAAGGGCTTGTGACTAGGTCTTCCCAACCTCTCTATCAGAGACAAAGATAAGAGTTACTCTAGAATGGAATCTCATTCATCAAAGGATGAATAAGGAGATTATTTAAATAATTAGGTACTAATCCTATCCATATAGAATGAAGACAATATCATACTTGAAGATCACATCATTCTACATACAATGGAAGAATCCATATATTCAATCGTTGATTCTAGCTACTTAATTGACATGACTAGAGAAAAAAAGGTATTTGGTCACCTGAAAACTTTGATTGAGGCTTATCTTCATTTTCCAAATATGAATCAATAGATATTTATAGATAGGGGACTATTTGACTAATAATAAATATGAAGCTATTATTATTTATTTTATGAAAGGAGTATGGAAAAGTATCTTCAATGTCAGTTATCTATGTAATAGAGATTTTCATGTCAACTTTCTTTAAGGAAAGTGTGAGATCAAAAATGAGTCTCCTAATCTTATTGTAGAAGGAATAAGAATTAAAAATAGACATTATATTAGAAAGACAAATGAAGGTATTCACTCTCTATCTCTCAGGAAAAAATGTTACATTTGACACAAATAGATGTGACATTAAAACTTTGATAATATAATGAAGACAAACACTTCTAATCCTCTAAGGCACATGCCAAGAGTTACCAGACCTACTAAAACTATGTGTAGAGAATGTCAAAATGAATTAAAAATATTCAAGAATAAAGAGTACTCAACCACAAGGCCTTTCAAGTTTATACAGATGGATCTATACAAAGCAACTAGAACAAGGTACCTTAATAGTGAAATGTAGTTCATGTTACTAATTGATGATTTCATTAGAACGATAAGGGTAACATTTTTAAAGAAAAAATATAAGGCTCTAGATAGATTTATAATTTCCAAAATTTTGGTTGAGAATCAAATAGGTGCAAAGATTAAGTATTTAAGATCTCGTAGAGTAAGAGAGTTCGCATCAAATGAATTTAATTTCTTATGTGAAAAAATATGGGATTAGAATACAATTATCTACTCCAAGGACTCCCCAAAAAGGTAGGGTCATTAAATGGAGTAATAGAACTATATTTGAAATATCGAGGATAATATTGAGTGAGTCCAATCTATCAAATATTTATTGGTGGGATGTATTGCATATACTAGAATATCTATTCAATAGAGTGCATGTTAGAGTAAACAATATCAATAACCCTAATAAATTTAATATTCTTAGAAGAAAATTATACATGAAAAGAGATAGAGGTATGATAATGTTAGACTCATATTGAATGAATATATTTTGAAGAAGTATTTTCTCTAATTATTAAGATTGAATCCATCTAGATGTCTTTTTTTTCCCCTTTTTAGCATATAAAAACTTCAAGGTTTAACAAATGGATGTTAAGTCTATATTTTTGAAAGGTGTACTTGGGGAAGAAGTCTACCTATAGAAAATAGATGGTCTAGACATTCTCTGAAAACTTAATAAATCTCTATATGGAACTTCTTAAAAGCTCCAAGGGTTTTGTATGCAAAGTTGGATAAATTTTTTCTTTAGCAACACTTCAACAAAGGTATGGTAAATAGTATTGAAAATTATAATATTTTCTAATAATAGTATATGTTGATGATATTATATTTTGGATGTGATAACAATGCTTGCAAGAGGCTCGTTAAAGAAATGAAAAAGATGTTTAGATTTATATGGTACATGGATTACTATATTTGACTACTGCTAGGGTAGATATTATGCTTGGTGTATTTTACATGCTAAATATAAAGGAAGTCTAGAGAAATCTCATGTATTAGTAAAATGGATTTTTCAAATACTTGAAAGGCATTGTGTTCTTTAGTATAGAAAGGATGATTATTTCTTACATAAAATATTTTATAGATGTTGATTGGGTAGGATGTGTAGAGGATAGGAGAAGTACAGGTCATTGAGCATTCTACTAGGAAGTAGGGTTGTTTCCTAGATGAGCCAAAAAAAGGATTAATCTATGTATCCACAACTAAAGAAAAATAAATTATAATAATATATTATTTTACTCAAATCATATGGATGCATTAGACTCTTAAGGATTTAGATATTTTCTACAATGAGGCAATTCTGATAACGTGCAATAACAAAAGTTCCATTAGCATTTCTAAGAACCCAAAATAAAATATGACAGTAAAGAGAGAAAAAAAAATGAGAAGAAGATAGGGTTTTAAGAGGTTTCAAAATTGTAGAGTCTAATTTGAGAGATGATGTGGATGGTCATAGTAATGGAGATGGAGATTCTCGTAGGTGATGCCATTTTAGTTTTGTGGGGTGAATGTTGTTAATTGCATCTATTGTCCATTTTGGATTTCTCATAGTTGTTTGTGGGTATGTTGGGATTTTTCTTGTTGTTCTCCCATTATTTTGGTTTTCTATGGTATGGTTATTCCCTTTTTGTGGTTTGGTTATCCTTGTTTCTTTAGAGCTTTCATTTTTTAGGTTCACTCTACT
Organism: Chamaecyparis obtusa; assembly: GCA_027943335.1. NCBI lineage: Eukaryota > Viridiplantae > Streptophyta > Pinopsida > Cupressales > Cupressaceae > Chamaecyparis > Chamaecyparis obtusa. Next base: position 931,340 of record BSBK01004606.1, read on the forward strand.
CTCTAGAACAATATTTATACTCATCAGTCGGGCTTCTTTTGATGTGATGTTTGTTTCATTTAGATATTTCTATCTTTTTTTTCATTGTTGTTTCATCTTTTGGTGGATGATTGATGGATTTTCCTAGTTTGTGGCTGATTTTCATTCCATTCCCTGGTTTCTTTTAGAAGATGTGGTATGGAGAAGAGGGTTGGTCAATGCTAGTGTTGGGGTTGAGTCAAGGTTTTTTTTAATTGATGTATTGGCTTCTCAACTTTTATGATATACTCATGTAGGATTTTTTTCCTTTTGGTGGTGTATTGGATGCTCTATTGGGTCTACCTTTCCTTCATGGATTTTATTGTGGCTAGTGGTTCCTTTGTGCCCTTTATCTCTAGACCTAGTTTTTTGGTGCTCATTCTTCTCTTAGAGGTAGGTTGGTTAGTAAAAATTTTCAAGGTTCCTTTATTATGCTTTTTTTGTTAGAGAATCCCTTTGTCTTTTACTATGTACTTGGAAAAAAAATGTTTTTGCAAGGAAGGCATGGTTTGAGCTAAGCTACTAAATAGAATCAATAGAAGGAGGTATGTTTGAAATGTTTGGAGAATTATGATAAGTGGAAGGAATAGTAGAATATGAAAAAAGGAACACTATTATCAGAGTGTTTTGATGAAGGTAAATAAACATATGGCATACTTAAAGGAATGGTAGAAACAATAGGATTAGGAATGTTGACATGTGTAGGATTAAGATTTTGAATGGAATTTGTTATGATAGGTTGAGGATAAGTGGACACACTATGAATGGAGGTATAAATAAGCATGGAGGTCTCAACACTAGAAGTAGGTCAAATAAAACCTAGGCCTTGAGAAAAATCTCTAATAGGCTTGAGATTGTTATCAATGAGATGAGAGATACTCCACAAGATATTAACACTATGCTCATCATAATGAATATCTTCCTCAAACCTTCTACAACAAAAATAAACTCAAGATTAGAGTTCCCTTGTCATAACCATTTCTCAAAAATTTCAAAGTTATTGGAAATTTTTTGAACTTGCATAGGAGGGACTCTTAAATCTTCATCCTCATCATGAGAAGAGTGTGAAGAGATATTTTCATTAATAGGATTAATTTCATTAGTATGCATGTTGGTCTCATCAAGATTCATAGGAAATATATATAAGGATCAAGATCAAAGGAACCCATGAGTCTATGGCTTCTCCGAATCGGAATTTTATAAGTAGGAATCAAACTAATAACACTAATGCAAAAGGGAATGAATGAAAACTTAATTTATTTATAAGATATATACAATTAAGATAATTAAAATAGAATTTTTTTTAATGAAAAGCTCATCTAATGGAAATCATGCATACAATAGTGATCTAAATCCATACAATCTAGAAAAGATGTGACTAATCTAATGCATACAATATAGATATAAATATGAAATTAGAATTTGAAATTTTATGAGTTAGGTTCACCAAAAATGTATAAGGGGGAAAGGGAAGCAATGACATAACTAGGTAAAATCACTTCTCCTTTTCATGAATTACACATTTTAAAAGGAAATTTGCCCCACTAGGGTAAAGAGGGGACTCAAACACTAAGTGGGATAGTAATTCCCCATACTAAAATATGTGAAGTTAATGAAATGAGAATGATAATATATAGTAATGCAAATGATTAATTATTAAATTTACTAAAAATTTGAAAAATGGACAGTAATAGATAGACAATAAGAGAAAATTTACAAAAATGGAAACTAGAAGAAGGATCTAACCTACGAATAAAATAGGAGGTCAAAATGGAAAGGACATGATAGAAATGGTGATTTATTCTTGGGACATGAAAATAATGGCGACGTGTTATGGATCTTTTTGACTAAATTTTTTCATAGGTCATTAGATTGCTCCCGATCTACCTAGGTCTTATCTGACATTTCCACAACCTATTCCTAGACATAGAAAAATGGGAAAAATGTTTTCTAAAGGGGTTTTCCTCGGTCAAAACCCCTCTTAGGAATCAACCTTAGAAATGATATAAAATTACACCAAGGAAAGTAAATAGGATGGAAAATGATAGATTTACCTTACATAAACCCTTATGGACAGATGTAGAAATCACTCATACACATGAAGATGCTTGAATGTTCCTAAAATCAAAAGAGTTGACGCTGGAATGTGATGTAGAATCAAGGATTCCCTCACAAATGCATACATCTATGAATTCCACTCCTAGATCTTGAATGTGGATATGCTTGATAACCGTTTATAAAGGACAAAGAAGGTGGATAAAATGATGGATCTTGTACCTTGATTAAGAATTTCTCTACATGGCCATCATGGGAGATAAAATTGCATCAATTGGAGAAGATTTATTTTGAATTGAACGATCTTAAAGAATTGGAGACTTGGAGATCTTGATCTTGGATGTTTGCCTTCAAATCTTGAATCCAAATGCTCAATTTCTCTTGAATGCTTGAAATTCCTAATATCTTGATTGCAAATGATTGATTCTATTTTTTATATTTAAAAAGAGGAGAAATAGAAATTTTTATACTTACTTCGTCATTTCAATATTTGAATTTTATCTAGGCCGACCAAAAACGAAAATCCACTTAGAAAATCCTACTATCAGGCCCTAAGTAAAATTCAAGCCCCAAAACCTAGGGATATGTCCCATGAGAAATGGGCTGAAATTTGAACTTGATCTTGGGGAGATTGAAAAGAAGTGGTAAAAGAGGAATTATCTTTCTAGGATTAAGCATAATGGACATTTGAATCTTGAAATCACCAAAATGGGTCTAATAGGTCCTAATAAAGTATTAAATCATAGATGTTAACATTTTAGGATGGTACACTATCTCAATCATTTATCCTTTTTTTGCATAACTTTACACACATATATCACTCATATATACACCAAGTCATCCTTAACACACTTTGTCCATGAAATTTTTTGTCAACACATTTCCTACGAATAATTTGGATCACGAGCTACAATCACTAGATAAAACCAAACAACCAAGGTTGGCCATCAAAACATAATTTAGAATAGGCCCAGAGTAACAATTTTCATGTCGAGAGAAAATAAAAGTGGTCCACACCACATGCACTACCTTGACCAAATAACACATTATCCAAAATTTACAAAGACTAGAGACCAATAAGAAATAACACAGTTAGCAATCATGCCTCTAAACTACATCAATACGACCCAAAATACAATATCAAAAGATAAAGAAATGAGTGTGATGAAACTAAAATACCAATGTCATATTTGAAATAGTAGGGAATTCTAGACCACTATACTTGAAAGTGTGGGTCATAGTAATCCTCAAGTCTATATACATCATCATAATCATTGTGAAAACATATAGAGTATTAGGAATAAAATATTGTCTATCACTGTTGGAAATATTCAAGACTAGCCAAGTTACTGAGAGGGGAGGGGTGAATCAGTAATTTCAAAACTTTTTACAAATTACAGATCTTAACCATATTCCAAATAACATTTAGATCAATAAGCTAACTGCATGCATGAGTAATAGAAAGAATAAAACATTCATAACACTTTGAACACAGAGATTTGGTTACCCAGAAACCTTCCAAATAGAAAGTAAAACTAGGGTGGGGATGATACCCACAAAAATTCAATACTGCAGTATAAAGTTGGCTGGTTAAGGCTTACAATGATCACTTCTGATGATCTGCCCTGTTATGAGCAAATAGGACTGCTAGGTCCACCTTGTTAGAGGATTTACAAACATACAATGAAGTATGCACTCGGTTAAGAGATTTTACAAAAGACTATTAAGTCTACCCTATTAAAGGATTTCAAGCTGATTCACCTATTAGGATAAAACAATAGATCTCTTACTTGCAACTGTACTTGCTGATTGAGATTCTTTGATGTACTGATCACCTTCTGTGATAGATATGTCTTTGCTGCTCCTTATACTATTGTAGCCCTTTGTAATTTTCCTATCTCTGCCTTTTTTCTCCTTTTTACACTTTTCTACACTTTTGATATGATACAAAACATTGCTTATATATCAATCCAAAATAATTAAAAAGTTGGCTGCTAAAATACAAGTCAACACAAGTATTACTGAGTTGACCCTAATGTAGTTACAAAGTTCTTGCAAACTAACTCGATGAATTTCTCATACTTGGCATCCACTGAAATACTCGGCATCATCATGCACTCGGTAGGGGTGGAGGCTCGGTCCATACTAACTACTTGGTCATAGTTTCAAACTCGGTGTACACTGGAGACTCAGTAGATATAGTGTCACTCGGTACAAACTGAATTCCCTGTTTACCGTGCTGGCACTCGGTAAATACTGCTTATCTCATCACTCGGTAATGATAACTTGGTAAGTACTCCGAAGCTTGGTCTGATCGGTAAGCACTATTCTACTTGGATTGCTTGGTAAACATTGTTCTACTTGGTTTGCTCAGTAAACATTGTTCTGCTTGGTCTGCTCGATAAACATTGTTCTACTAGATGAGCTCGATAAGCACATAGATTCTGAATAAGTGTTGTCACTAATGATAAATATACTTAATGCCAACAATCTCCCCCTTTGGCATTAGTGAAAAAAACACTTATTGCCCAAAACTTATATACAAAAATCATGCTGAATCTGTTTTTGATTTTTCAAAATTTGTCTTTGACAATCTGTTGTAAATACATTTCATGACTCCCCCATACAGTATACATATATACAAATATCTTATTTCACCTCATACTCATATTTCCTATTTCTCTCATATATTTTCTCCCCCTTTCATATCTCTCACATCTTTCCATATATCTCTCATATCTTATATACTTTCTCCCCCTTTTTGACAATAATGCCAAAGGTGTATATACAAATATTTTACATAGAGATACCAAAATGTGAGAGAAAATTAGAATGTACCTTACTTATTAATGCTAGAGTTCTGTCCCAGTTCTCTTGCAGAATCTTGCATGTATGGAGTGCAACTTGGACTTCTGTGGAGAGTTCAATCATATGATTTGCAATTGAAAACTGATTGTCATGGATCAATGTTTTTGAGTGAGCAATATGCTTCTGCATTGTATCCATGATGGGAAGGATCATATTCTTAATATCTAACAATGTTGTCCTGATCCTTGCATCCTCTTTTAGTAACTCTGACTGCTTATCAGATAGGAATCTGATTATCATATGATGTGCAGAGCTTGAACTAGGTTCAAGTTGCAACTTTTGTGCATTGTCCTTCAGATCCTCATCAATTTTATTTATTTTGTCCTTAACTTCCTTAGAGAACTCGACAACATTACATACTTTGACAAAAAATGATGTTACCTTGGAATAGGAGGATTCAATGTTAGTCAAAACTGAAGATAACCCTGCCTGATTGATAGCAATTTGCTGAGCAATATGCTCAAGCACTTTATTATCAAACTTCTTCTCAGCCTTCTCAAGCAACTTTTCTTGACTAGAAGAGTCCTCATTGAACTTAGTGACTGCCTCTGCCAACTATAACTAAATGTGTTGAGAGGAATCAACTTCAATGCCTATTGCTTCTGTCAAAATATTCTTGGCATCCTCAATGATCTTAAATTCCCTATCTCTTTCTTCTTTTAGTTTCTTCTGCTTTGCTTTCTTCTGGAGGAGTTCACCAACCATTTGCATTTGGTCTATTGAAAGATTTGCAAAATCTAATTGTGGAATTTCTATTTGCTCATCCAACTCTATATCTTCTTCTATGTCTTTACTCCAGCTCAAAAATCTTGTACTCGGTTGAGCCTTAGGTTCAACTATCATTGTACTTAATGCCTTTGTAGTATAAATTGTTGTAGACACAGTAGGACTTGCAATGAAAAATGATAAACTTCCAACTGATGGAATGCTAACTGGAATACTTGATAAACCCAAAACTAAAGTATTTACAACTGTAGAATCTGAAGTACTTACTGAGGTATCTAAAACTAAAGTATTTACTGCTGAAAAAACTCAAAATTGTAGAAGGTACTGAAGTAAATGCTAGAGACTACAACTTGGTGGAAGAAGGAGGCTGAAGCTCGGTAGATGAAGTGGTAGCCACTTCTGTCATTGATACATTGAGTTTTGCTAAGGATGATTGGACATTTGATGTATCTGTAGGTGTTGTCACAATCACACTTGCTGAAGCTATCTCTGAGCTAGATGTAGCAATTTTTGCTGGAGAGTGAGGAAGTGAGGCAATTACCTCTACAACTATCTGAACTGGATCATCTTCCTCTTCATTCTTCTTTCCTTCCTCGGTAGCTTCTTCCTCTGCTTCTTCTTCTATTTCAACACTATCTAGCTGAACTATTTTTGTGGCAGCATCTTTTTCTTTATCTTCATCACTGTCATCTTCAATATCTTTTATCACAACAGTTTCAACACTTGGTTGGTGAAGATGATAGATGTTTTTCTATGTAGTAGTGGCACTCTTTACAATCGATTCTACATTTTTTATCAGAATCAGACAAGTGTTGAATTTTAGTGTCATCTTGCACTCATTTTCTATCAATGCCTTATTGATTTCAGCATTTTTCAAACTTGGCATTAACTGTCTTAAGGTTTGAGCATATATATCCTTGACAGTTTGCCTTGCATTCTCCCATCTCATCCTGACTTTATCCAATAGAACATTTGGAATTTGTGAAGCCATATCATCAAGTGAGTACTTTCATTTTCCCATTTTCTCAATAACAACATCTTCAATTTCCTGTTGCTCTGCCTCTAATCTAATTTCATATTTGAGAGATTTGAAATTTGAAATTCTAGATCCTTCTCTCAAATCCTTAATCTTTTCTTCTAATGAGGGAGGAGGCCTTTTGAGTACTATATCATCACTGACTTTACCTTCCTTGCCCCTTGTTTTTCTTATGAAGACTACAATAGATTGTTTTGGTGCCTTAGTGATGGTCGCCTTCCCTTTCTTCTTCATAGGTACTTATTCTTCTTCACTCTCATTCTTTTCTTCTTCTTCTTCTTCAATGTCCTCTCCTTTTCCCTCGGTTAACATCAGAGGTGTGCTAGATTGCATCTTGGCCATCCTCTTTCTTCCTTTGTTAACCACCTGTGGAAGCTTTATACTTAGCTCAATTCTTATCTTTGCTTCATCATATGTTCCAAAGTATGGAGCCTTTGGATCAACAGGTTGATTTATTAGGGCTTCAACTATGTCCTTGGTTTCATCAATATTTACCTCATAAGTAAGAGGTTTCACCCATACAATCCTAGGCCTTACTGCCTGAATGTATACTCTATCACAATCAACCATGAAACAAATATCATCTTTATAATCTTCCACCAACTTTTGTGGAATCCAAAATCTGTTATTCATCTTTTCCTTAAAAGATTCAAAATAGTTATCCATTATGCTCACAAAATTCTCACCCATTTCTGCAATGTACTCATTTATCTGATAAAGAACAAGCACATCTCTCTCCATTTTACTGTATCTTTTTATGGGAAAAAATTTTGAGCATAGAAAAATAAACAAACCAACAGCGAGTCAAACTTACATGGATTGTTCTTTGAGGTTTGAATGCTCTCCATATTCTTGTTGAACTGCTTCAACAACAAATCTGCTAGGTCAAATGAAAAGTTGTTCTTCACAATTTTGTAAGCTAGGTCAATTGCTTCACATGGAACACTATTCTACCAACTTGAACTATATATCTTGTGGGATATGACATATGTGCCAAATTTCAATTCTGCATCAGTTATACTGCTTATCTTCATACCTCTACCATCCCATTCGACTAGGGTTTTCTTTTCTAGCTCTACCCAACCTAGGGTTTTTGTAGATTTTGCCTTGGAAAGCATGGGAAGACTAGTGATCCGATGAATCATCTTCTTTGTTATTTCCACTGGTTGCTCAAGCCAAATTTTACCTTCATGTACTCGGCTTAGGATATATCTAATCCATTTTATCTAGAAACTCTGAGGCAAGTGGGTGATATGTGTCAAACCCTTATCTTCCAAATGTTTATACTCCGGTTTGAGAACACCATCAACACACAGTTCATTTCGGGCAACATCTATCTCTAGGTTTCCAAGCTCTTGAATTGTACCTTTAAAATGACTGTGAATATTGTTAACAATAAGTACCTTGGGAGGGATCTGAGATTGAGCTCCACTCGGGTCTAGGGTTTCTACAATCATGGGCATGAGTTTGAAATCTGGTGCCTTGCATTCTCCTTGGACCAACATTTTCAAACCTTTCTTTACTTTGGTGCTAGATGATGCCATGGTAGCTCGATAGAAAAAGAAAATTCTTCAAATAATTTTTGCTGCAAATTTTGCTGAGAATCACTTGATCACACTTAGAAAATCTCTCTGCTCTCCATATGCTAAAATTCGTGGTGAAGAATGAACTTGATTTCATGCTTTTGTTAAAACTTTGCCATTAATGCTTAGTACGGAAGTAGGGCATTGAACTAGATAGATTGGCATCCACTATGCATTAATTTCTCGGTGAAGATTCTGCAACTCGGTGAACATACAAATTCATACTGCTCTGACCTTACTCAGTAACCATATGAAATTAGGTTACTCCTGACCTTGCTCAGTGGTAATTGATACTGACCTTCCTGTGATCCTAATGTATCTTTCATACTAATTTGGATCTTTCTTTCTTCTCAATTCAGGAACTATTTGAATTTTTTATTTTATGAAGATATAGTTCCAATGCTTCCTTGGAGACTTAGTTGGAATTGATAGAGCCACCCACTTCATGAGTGACTTCATTACTTGGACTGGTTTTCTCGGTAGTTTTAGGAATCCACTGTTGTCTCATTTGTTTCCTGATGCTATCTTCTTTTACTTTCTTTTCATCTACAACTCTGCCTGTATTCATGCAATTTTTAGCTATATGACCAAGTTCAGTGCATGTATAACATCTTATGGTAGTATCCCTTTTTTTCTCAAGTGATACCTTACACAATTTATGCCAATGTGTCCATATTCACCACAGTAATGACACCTACACCAAGTGTTGTAATCCCAACCAAATATTGCTTTCACAATTTGTTCTACTAGATTGGGTGTTTTAGATCTGCATTCTGATGCCTTGTGACCTTGTTTGTTACATTTGTGACATTTGCCTTCAAATCTTGGTTTCTCCTTGCATTCATTTGCTTTATGACCATGTTGATTGCAATTGTAGCATTTTCCATTAAATTTTGCTTTTCCATTGCTCCAACATTTGTTTGAAGTATGACCTAATTTTCCACAGTGATTACAAGTGGGTTTCTGATTCTTTTGAGTACCTTGATTAGAGGATTCACCTTCCTCTTTGTATCCAAGTCCTGCTTTTCCTTTTTGCTTATGCAGCTGATTCATATCTTCTTGAGATTTCATCATTCTCTCATTGATTTTCCTTTCAGTGTTTAGGTCATTCACCAATCTTAGACTGATTTGTTTTCCTCTGATATCCTGTCATTTTCTGATCTCAGAGTCAAGATTTCTTCATTTGCATTGGAGACTTGATCAATAAGGTTTTCTAGCTGAAGAGTTTGATTCTGGATTTCATTGTTATTTCCATCTATTTCATCTTTCATCTTGTTTCTTTGTTTCAAGATTTCACAAAATCTTGTTGACTGAATTTCCTATTCTCTTTTCAATTTTCTTACTTCTTCTTGCAGAGATCCATTCTTTTCTAGGAGTTCTTTGATTGCATTGTTTGCTTCATCTGAGCTGCTTGAAGGGAAAACATCTTCAATCTTTTCTTCAACATACTGGTGGTCATTCATCTGATTTGCAAGTTCCTTCCTTCTTTTTAGGGATTGGGAAAGATGCTCTTTTGCTTCCTTGAGTTGAGCTATGGCCATTTCCAGATCTAGCTTTTCATTTTCAATTACTTTGTTAAGTCTGAATATCTTCATTGTCCTAGATCTTTACTCAAGTTATCAAACTTTATCCTGAGAACCACAATGCTCTGATACCAATTGTTGGAAATATTCAGGACTAGCCAAGTTACTGACAGGGGAGGGGTGAATCAGTAACTTCAAAACTTTTTACAAATTGCAGATCTTAACCATATTCCAAATAACATTTAGATCAATAAGCTAACTGCATGCATGAGTAACAGAAAGAATAAAACATTCATAACACTTTGAACACAAAGATTTGGTTACCCAAAAACATTCCAAATAGAAAGTAAAACTGGGGTGGGGATGATACCCACAAAACTTCAATACTGCAGTATAAAGTTGGCCAGTTAAGGCTTACAATGATCACTTCTGATGATCTACCCTGTTAGGAGCAAATAGGACTGCTAGGTCCACCTTGTTAGAGGATTTACAAACATACAATGAAGTATGCACTCGATTAAGAGATTTTACAAAAGACTGTTAAGTCTACCCTGTTAAAGGATTTCAAGCTGATTCACTTGTTAGGATGAAATAGTAGATCTCTTACTTGCAACTGTACTTGCTAATTGAGATTCTTTGATGTACTGATCACCTTTTGTGATAGATGTCTCTACTGCTCCTTATAGTGCTGCAACCCTTTATAATTCACCTCTCTCTGCCTTTTTTCTCCTTTTTTACACTTTTCTACACTTTTGATATGATACAAAACATTGCTTATATATCAATCCAAAATAATTACAAAGTCGGTTGCTAAAATACAAGTCAACACAAGTATTACTGAGTCAGCCCTGATGTAGTTACAAAGTTCCTGCAAACTAACTCGGTGACTTTCTGATACTTGGCATCCACTGCAATACTCATCATCATCATGCACTTGGTAGGGGTGGAGGCTTGGCCCATACTAACCACTTGGTTGTAGTTTTGAACTCGGTGTACACTAGAGACTCGGTAGATATAGTGTCACTCGATAGAAACTGAATTCCCTGTTTACCGTGCTAGCACTCGGTAAATATTGCTCATCTCATCACTTAGTAATGATAACTCAGTAAGCACTGTGAAGCTCAGTCTGCTCGATAAGCATTGTTCTGCTTAGATTACTCGGTCAACACTGTTCTTCTTGGTCTGCTCGATAAACACTATTCTGCTTGGTCTGCTTAGTAAACACTGTTTTGCTAGATGAGCTCGGTAAGCACACAGAGTTTGAATAAGTGTTGTCACTAATGACAAATATACTTAATGCCAACATATCACATCTAAAACAAAAACTCAAACATCGAGAGGATAAACTCCTCACACCATAATCATTAGTTTTTAGAGAAAGGATCTTTTTAAAAACATATTTATGATTACTTTCACTCTACAAAAAGAACTTTTATCACTGATCAATACCATGTTATGCAATACTTAGCTTCCACTATCTTTTCTACACTTGTCATTCATACTAGCATGATATATCTGTATTAGGTCCTATTTGAGCCACCAAGTCTAACACCAACTTCTTTGTACTTTATGATCTATGTACATCACCAAGTTTGACATCAATGACAACCAAACACATAAGTGTAACAATAATTACATCTACTTTTGGTTCTAATACATATATGAGATCTTTTATTATTATTTCCAACATGGATATGATCTAGAGTACTATCCTTGATGCCTTAATAAGGTTGAATCTAGGGTCACAAGACTACAACATGGTTCTTTTAGGAATAAAAATTCAATCTCTATCAGTAAAATTAAATGATAACACATTGTAACTATTTAGAGTGACATTAAGGGGTGTGGCCCATAACATCCCTAGACCACATTCTATGTTCCAAGGCTCACATAGAAGATTATTTTTCCAAGTAAGATGTGTTAGTTGTAGCTTTGCACTTTTTAAAAGAACACATGGGGCTCTCAAGAGTTAAATCTTAGGTATATGTTAACCTATTCTACAACCATGATCAACAAGAAAAGAGAGCTTATCCCTAGTATAGTAGAGGACAAATCCAAATTGAAATGCTAAATTAAAGTTTTGAATTGAAATAACATTACTTTATGATTGATAATGGTGGTGATATAATTTTCTTTTGATATGTCTTTGGGGTATTTACACAATAACATGAATAAATCATAACATAATCACAATTTGAATTTAGTTTGATACTCCTTTTTTTCATAGTTTCTCTTGAAGGAATTATGAGTTCTTTCCAATTGATTTTGTTTTAATGAAAATGAATTATAGATTATGTCTTTTGTAGGGTTGTCAAAATAATTATACATTTAATCTGACTTCTAATTATCACATATAGAAAAGTGAGGCTAAAATTGAAAATGAGAATGTGGGCAGTTAAATATCTCAAATATTATAGTATTATTTATGGACTATGGCATCCAAATTGGTCTATGAATCCTAAAAGAGGCTATTTGAATGTTAGGAATTGATAAGGACTTACATAAGATAAAGCATACTAAAGAAACAACGCAAAAAGGAGTCTGAAGTTGTGAAGGAGTTACAATTTATAAAACTTTAGGCACCTCTTTCTTTAAAAAGAAAAGATGTTATACACTCTCCTAGTATTGAGGACCTTTCATTTTCTCCTTTTTGGTTCATCTAAGATTCAAGTTTATATCACATGTATAAAATCTATGATTTTTTCACCACACTTACATTGTATTTCTATTTTAGGTTTTGTTCTCCCTTGGTATAAATCTCAGGTAGCTTTCTCTCATGAAAATATTTCTTGAAATACATCTTGTTCTTCTAGATCTGCTTCTTGTGTTATTTCCTTCATGTATGATCCTTCCTTATTTATGTGCAAAGGTCTATGTATATTTGTTCTTCTCATCGATACAAAAAGTCTGTTGCAATCTAGAACTACAATCTTATTTTGATAAAAATAAAAAAAATGCTAAATGTGTCACGTGATCCTTCCACATTAATAATGTCAAAGTTTACTTTCTACTTTACTCCTTGGAAGTTCACTTCTACTTTTATTCATTTCTCTATAGCACTTTTACAACTTACATCCAACAAAGTTATGACACACATGTGCTCTCATGATGTGTTAGGTTTTCAAATTCAAGTTTTATGTCTGTTTGGGCATAATATTGACATTAATGATTAGGCCCCTACTAATACCTTTCTAAAACTATTTGTTTTTTACTCTAATTTCAGCCAAAATGGGATTTTTCTTCCATTTCCTTATAATTTTAATCATATTTCTAACCAAACAAATCTTCTTATTGTATTTGTTCTAGTATTTTGTAAATTGTTTTAGTTTGTCTAATGTATTTTCTTCTTCAGCAAGATTTTCTTATTATTTGAATGTAAATGCTTCTTTCTAAAGAAACAAGCCTTACAAATATTCAGTAACGTCTTGCTTAGATGTTGCTACTATAATGTCATGTTTCTTTTTTAGGGAATTTATCTTTATCTAAATCTTCTTAAACTAGCTCTTTTTTTACAATAGTAAACCCTTTTAGAATGCTTAGTTTACTCTATTCTCATTTTTATTTTGATACTCATTTATATCTTTTCCTAGCAACATTTCCTTTTTTTCACAATATTCTTTTGTTAATTCTTGTTCCTCAATAAAAACGCCTTTCCTAACTCTTCTATCTTCATTTTAATTTTCTTACACCGTGTTAAATTTAAATGATCTCGCTTCAAATTTTTAATTAAAATTTTGACCCCTTTTACCACTCTTAATATCGATTACACATTGCCCATTTCTATGATACTAAGCTACTCTTAAACAATTAAAAGAATTGTAAGAATTGTCACCACAAAAACCATATGCTTTCTTCCACCCTTGCATTTCTCTACATCTAAAACAAATAACTTCTTCTCATTGCACTAGTATCAACACTAGAAAACTACTTCTATTTGTGACACCTTGTTCATTAGCCTTCGACAACATACTTCTTTTGATTCTTGCATTTCTCTACATTGAAAACAATTAACTTCTTCTATTCGAGGCACCTTGTTCAGCATTCTTTCACCTCCGAGAAATCACCACATGTTAATCCATTTCCACCGCCACAAATAAATGTTTCCATCACAAGTTATTTCCACTGCATCCACCATGTCAAAATGTTTTGTTGCTTCCGGTTTACTCGTTAGTACCCTTATACTCGAAAGACTTCCTGTTTTTGTTTGGGCAACATGCGTACATAAACCAAAAGAAATATGAAAAGAGTTCTTGTAAACAGATTTACGATACAATTTACCACTCAATATATCCTTCTCTGTGAACTGCCATGCATAATTTCTCACCTCTCCTAATTCAGCGTCCCTTCCATTGTAAATATATTGACAACAATATGAAATTGTTTGGTTCATTAAAATAATCTTATCACATACAATGTGTATCCAAGAGTTTCACCGAACTTTTTGTTGTTAAACACAATGTAACGCAGAAGAATTTTACACTTACAATTCACAATCTACGGTACACCCAATAACACAGCAATTCGAATCCCTTTTCCTTCGATCGCCCGCTGGACTTCTTCACAAATCCCGTTTCTCTAATTACTAATTACTCGATGGAAAAAGATTCAACGTTGCCGAGGAAGACCCGCTTATGTTGGCACCAAAAAGCTTCACACAATTAGAGGATAAAGATGACGGAATAGTTTCTGTTCCAAAGCTGACAAATTCCAGTGGCCATGAACCCCCGTCAATTGACCCTGATCTCAGCGATGGAAAAGCGTTTTGTACAGATGGAAAAACATTTTGTACAGAACTCCTAGAGAAGGGATTGTGTACGAATGGAATGGATACTTGCTGAACCGGCGGAGGCGAGTAAAAACCATGCGTCCACTGGCGGTAGCCAGTAAACTGCGGGGCTAGAAAAACGGCACCGGGAGCTGAGGGTTCCGGCCGAGCGAGAGAAGAGCTCCGGCGGCGGAAGGCAATGTAGAGCTGAGCGGAGCCGCCGGTGGCGCGCTCGAAGATGACAGTATCCCCGGCCTGGAGGCGCTTCTCTTTGACGTAGCGGTTCCATCCCCTAGTGAGCACGTAGCTCTGGCTGCTGCTCCAGTACGAATACCTAAACCGCCATATTTTGGCGGCGCCGTCGTGAAAATTTAGCAAAATGCCCTTCTCACTGTCGGCGGCGCCGAGAGGGAAGCATCGCTGCGCATGCTGCTTCGGAATCACGAGCCTGTTTAGCTTACCCACATCGCTGGGTGTCACGGCCTTCTCAAACAAGTGCTCACGGATATAGACACTCGTCTCTTCGACTCGGCCGGGATTCGAACCCGCGACCTCGGCATCAGATTTCGAAATCGAAGCCTTTTGGACCTCCTCTTCGAAGGTGTGTTTTCTGAGCATGTCGACGATCTCGGCCTTGGAATGGCGGTGGAGAAAGGCGGTTTTTGAGTCGGCACCGCCGGATTGAGTGAAATTGGTGACGGTCTGGTCGCCGCGGAACTTGATGGCGGCGGTGTCGTATGCTTTGGCGGCGTGTTTTTCCTCGCTGAATGTCCCCAGCCATACTCGCCTGTGTTTCTCGTATATCTGGGCTCCCCACCGGCCATTTGGCTGCGCTACCACCCCCTTGTATTGGGATGCTGCCGGTTTTGTGCCGTCACTTTGATCGAATGACTCCTCTACGGAAATGACGCTTATTCCACTGCTCTTCCTGTCAGGACGGCTGAGAGGCGGTTTTGTGACCGAGAGAAGCGGGTTGGTATTTGCAGAAGATGAGATGGAATCCTCCTCCGTCGTCATACACCCACTTTTGCCCTCTCCATGGTTGCTCATGGAGATCACTGAGCTTTCGACCTCTACAGCCGGTCTAGAGCCACCGACGCCCACCAGCTCATCTGAACTTAAGTCAACACTCCTTTTTTGTCTCTGAGAAAGAACATTAACAACCATTGTTAATGGCATGTAAGATATATTAACACGCATTGTAAATGGCATGCAAGATCGAAAATCGGAAAGATAACGATTTAGACTTGAGAAGATGGATCTTGGGGAATAATTTGAGATGTTGATTCCTAGAAATAAATATAGTTGAGTTCAAAAAGAGCTTTCAATGACTATTAATATTGTAAACGTTATGCAACAAAGGACTATTGTAAATTGGTGTTCAAGATTGAAAATACAAAAACTAACAGCAATAGCAGATATTTTAATAGGACATCTAAGTGCCCACTCAAATATCAAGGTCTTTTAGCACTCTAATTCATGCTTTATTGGTATTAAGATTGAAAATACAAAAACTAACAACAATAGCACGTTTTTAATGGGCCATCTAAGTGCCCGCTCAAATATCAAAATCTTTTAGCACTCTAATTCATGCTTTCCTGGTATTCAAGATTGAAAATACAAAAACTAACAGCAATAGCATGTTTTTAATGGGCTATCTGAGTGCCCACTCAAATATCAAGATCTTTCAGCACTCTAATTCATGCTTTCAATAAACTTCTATAAATTTATATTTTTTCTTATTTTCTGGGATTCTTGAGTGTGATTCAAGACATCCATATAAATATAGATACAGATTCATAGTCATCACTTCTTTCTGATAATGGGTCAGTGGGATTCTTCAATGTGGTTGAAAACATTCATACACAAATATATACAGATTTATAGTCTCCACTTCTTTCTTATTAATAATAGATCGTTAGGATTCTTCAGTGTGATTCAAAACATTCATAGAAAAACAAAAAGAGATGTATCGTCTTCACTTACTTCTTTATGCTAGTAGATCATTGAGTGAGTTAATTAGGTGTGATTAAAAACATCCATTCAAAAAATGTATCGAATTCATTCTAAAAACAATCTTTTAGAGATTTGTATTCTGCAATGATTACTATTTTAACTATAACTCCAACACAATACATGTTTGAGTGATTTTTAAGTCCAGCCTGTCTTAACTATTCAATCCAGAACAACACGCCTCTGCATTAACAGAACCCACATTTATCTTCTGTTTCTGAGCACGCACTTTAGAACCCATTGCAAGTGGCATGTGAGGTCAAAAATGTGAAAACTAACAACAATCCCACTTTTTTTTATGTGGCATCTACCTGCCCAGTCAAATATAAAAAATGTTTCAACACTAATAATTCTAATTCAATTTTTCACTAATTTTTTACAAATTAAGTTAACTTGACTCTTTAGGGATTCCTCTTTCACTTTTGTTTGGAGGATCCTTGGATGCGATCAGTTCTTTCTCATAATGGATTGCCTTAACATTCAAGAAAAAGAAAATATACAAATTTATACTCCACATTTCTGTGTGATCCTAAATATCGATAGATAAAATATACCCAATTAATTCCAAAACAATCTTTTGAAAAGATAAATTCCCCAATGATTACAATTTTAACTAAAAACCAAACATAATACAATTGCAAACATGGGTGTCTTTTATGTCCAGCCTACCTTAGCTATTCATTCCAGAAAAACCTATTTCTCTGAATTAAAAGATTCCATTAATCTAACCACAAGCTCAATCATAGACAAACTAGTAGAAATACACACCTTAAATAAAGAAGGCGACCCAGCCTGTTCGCCCATTTAGAGAAACCCAGAAATCTATCTGGCAATCAGTACATATGATGAGAACAGAAGACTGATAGTCCTTCAAAGCTAACAATTGCTTGTAAAATGCAGACTCATTATATTGATATATACATCTACAATATGTAACAAAATAATCACTGATGTAGGTTACCGAATTTAGGTCTTTTCCAATTAGTCCACGCTCTGCCGGTGGATTAGAATTTTGTATATTTGTTTCTGTCAATTACTCTGGTTAACAGGTCTGCACCTACAACATATTTCGGGCGAATTCCAAAAGTAGGACCCATAGATATGACTTGAAAAGCATTGAAAAATAGCAGGGGCAGCCAAACCCATTCGAGGCGCACTTGCTGGGAAGTTCCCACTTGTGGACCGTCTTTGTTTGACTCTTCTTTTCTTCGCCTCTTGGAATTGAAATCCATTGCATGGAAACCTTGATTATGACCTGAGTTAGTTGACTGGAGGTTGAGTTTAGGTCTTCCCTTGATGATAAGGTATTGTTTTGTACACGCATATTTCTTTGCATGGACATTTTTAAATTCATTCACTTTTGCGGATGGCAGATTGTTTATTGAGCAGATGCTTTATCAGTACCCAAATACCCAATTCCACGTCACTGGAGATAGACCACCTTCTAGATGCCATGTAGATCTGCCGAACAGAACAGATAAGGATTTGTTTGTTCTTTCATTTTCTAGACCAAGTTACTATTTCATTATTATGAACTATGTTGTAATTAGAATACCATATGTCGGTTGCTATCTTTGCTGTTGACATTGAGGATTATTAGAATAAAGAAATAGCTTTAAGAATTTGTAGTTGATTTATGAGAAGTGTTTTCACAAGTCAACTTTTAAATATATGTAAAATAGTTTTATAAATTTGTAGTTGTGTGATAATATGTAAAATAGTATTATAAATTTGTAGTTGTGTGATAAGATGTATTTCTCAAGTCAATTTTTAATATATATTTAAAAAGTCAAATGGAGGTAGGTAAAGATTCTAGAATGATGTATGGAAATTTGTTGCTCATTTTCATTAATCAAATTTAAGAATTTAGTAATTGATTGCTCCTTTGATGTTGTAGGATGAGAGGATGTTTGAGATATGACAGACGATTGATGAATGATAATGAATTCCTTTAAATACTACCATATACCATCATATTTCCTCAAATGTTTGCTTTGTTAGGTTAGATTGTGAGAATAAAGGGGCTCGATGAATAAGTTTGAATTTGAAATTTTAGAAAGGTAAGGGCTAATGGAATTTTAAATTTAACAATCAACATTAGACACTAATCATACAATATTGTCCACTCACCCAAATGGTACGGTCGCCTTTGTCTCTCTTTTCCTTGGCCTACATGATGTCTTCCAAAAATAGATGGACTAGATGGATAATGTTTGAATTTGAATTTTACAAAGTTGGGAGTCAAGTAAATAACTCAAAAAATTACCTTGGTCGAATTAAAAAGAGACAAATTTGGGTAGCTAACAAAGTTGTATCTATGAGGGTTTATGGTTAGTGTAATATATTATTAAATATAATTAGTGAATCAGAATATTTATTTATAATGATAAGGTGGGGTCTAAGTATAGTAGTATATATGGGAATAAAGGATAGAGTAAAGGTTCCTTGAATGGCCCCAACCTTAAAAAATTTACACAATTTCCAATATGTACACATGTCAACACATTTCCTCAAAATGGACATGAAAATAAATGATATATTGGAAGAGTGCTCCCAAATGAAGACTGTGAATGCGAGAGAGAGAGAGAGAGAGAGAGAGAGAGAGAATAAAATATTTATAAACTTTACCTAACCTCCTACCAACTATAAACACCTAATACTAGATGCAAGGAAATAATAAAAAAACTATAATACACTCTCCCTACTCACCTAGGAATGCATTATAAGAATATCCATGCCAAAGTTGGACTTAAGATTGAGTAAATAAATAATATTTAGTCCAACATGAAAATGGCATGGTGTGAAAATTTCATGAATATATTTTCCCTTCACTTTAAGGTCCACTCGAGCCCTTAAATTATAATGCATATCAAAGTATGTATCACTCACAAACACGCATGTAATGCAATTATTTTAACATCAAAGAATGTGAGAGATGGTCCAAGTATAGTGATGGACCCAATAAAATGTAACTTTGTAGGTTTTCCTTTGATTTTTGCTCTCCAAAGTATTACATGTGTAGTTTTTGGCTCACAAGTTAAATATAGATACAAAAATGGAAATATTATTAATGATCTAGGATATGAGAAAAATAGGAAACAAGTTACCCATCTTTTTACACATTGTCACTTTTTATGTGAGTGTTAGCCCTAGATTTGTATCAAGTCAAATTAGTCTTACTTATTCCTAATAATCTTATAAAATAACTACAATCAATTTTATAGTACACTAAAATGACTTATTTTGTAACATTTGGATCACTACGCCCTCCATAACTATTTGGAATAAATTTGAAAGAAATAAACCACATAATTTTCTCAGATAGATCTATGACTTGGAAAAATTGTGCTAAAAACTAGATAATGCCATATTAGATATGGTCAACATAATCACTAAAAAGAAAAGGAAAAAAAGAAACTTTCCTCTTTTGTGATATAGTTGTGGTGAAGAAAAGGCCTAAAGATATCCATTCTCCATTTAAGGGGCCATTAAGAGTGGTCTTAATAAGGAAAAAGGAAAGGGTTTCATTAAGAGCATCCCCCCTCCCCCCCCCATGAGTTTTCTAAATAATTTTTTAAATAGTGTATCTCATTGCAAACCAAAAATATTTGGGCTACTTGCAAGGTATTAAACCATAACGAAAATTTATTATGGAAACCTCAAAAAGCATATATGGGGACATAAAGAATAAATCAATGGCATTGGCTTCCATCCTTTCCATTTAAGTGGTGATATTTGATAGAGAATGAAAAAGAATATAGGGGGTTAATAAGTCATCATCAATGTACTAAAATATAGATTATTTCAAAATTAGAAGTTTGATAAGATAATATAACAAGCCTAGTTGAATCATTTTCAATATTCATACATTACTCTAATGTTGTTAACTGGTATTTTAATATTTCAATGTACCACCTTGTAAAAAGAAGAATCATTAGAAAAAAATCTAAAATATCATAAGAGACATTTGTATGCAAATTAAACCTTTTTGAATTTAATGTTCATGGAAGACACTATTGGGGAAGAAATTCCTACTACTTCAAAAGAAAATATTCATAATATAAATTTTTTGGCCAAAATGCTTGAATAGGGTCTTTACAAACCCTATTCGTAGTGGTTTTGATACAAGAGCATCCCAGGGTAGCTGGAAATCCTTTATGTTGGTGTGTTGGAGTGCTCTTGTATTACTTGGTTACAAGTTTGACCGAGGGGATCGGTCATTGAAGAGCTCAGTCACTAAAGGGAAATGGGTAAAACTTCTAGTGCTCAGCGATGCTTGTGGTGCTTGGTCGACGTGCTTTCTCGGTGATGTCTAACTTTCTCAATTTTTTTGTTGACGCTCAATAGATGGTGTTACATTATCCTAGGTAGACTAGAGGCCGACATAGAGAATTAATTGTTTGTAAGGATACTTAAGAGCCAACTTGCATTGCATTTAATATTCGTTTGTTTTAGGAGCTGACTTGGCTTAGGAGTTGATTGTTTCTTCCAACCAACTTGTGGTTGAAGAAATATAGTTAAGGAAGGTTTGGGTAGTTTTTTAGAGAGGCAGGGATAGATTTTGGGAAGGATAGTAACTGGATCTTGCATGATCTTGAAGATCAGATGGTTTGTCTAATATTTGTAACAACAAAGCTAGTGGTTTGCATACTTGGAGACAAGGAGATTACTTGGTCTCTCACAAGCTCATGTTTATATCTGCCTTAGTTTTTCTACCAGTTGTTGAAGTGCCATAGAGCTGGACTAGTTGGAAGGTTGCAGAATTACTATTGTAATTAATTTTATTTGGCCCAAACCCGAAAGGCCTTACAGCCGGGCATATTGAATAAAATTCTATTTGAGCATTATCTTGTTTTGTTTCCACTATATTGTTTTTTATTACGTACAATAGGTTTGACAAGGTGCATGAAACCCAATAAATCTAAAAATAAAGCTTTAAAAGTTCAAGTCATTAGACAACATTAACTAAAAAACAAAACATGACATTGGTAGGGCTGAGAGTACTATCACCATAGAAACAAAACAAACAAAAAAATAGAGACGTAAAAAACACTAAAAAGAAAGGTCCAGAAATATTCCTAAACATTGTGGTCGCATTAGACTCGAGAAGCTCCATCTTCTCAACAACCTCCTTGATCTTTTGGATGTTAGTGGAGTCTTCTTCATCCTCGTTCTTCTCAGATTGGCCCTTGTTCTCTTTCATGGGCCTTCATTCTACTTCTGCTATTTTTCCTCTTTTATTATCTGCACTTCCATCCCAACCAGCTTTTCTTCCATTTTTTCTATGAGCAGCTTGACGTGCTCATTTGAAGCCTTCAAGATATTGAAGCTCTGCTCTGTTATGCCTTTGAGGGTTTCCTCAAGGCTCTGCATCTTTTCCTCCATCTTGTTAACCCTAGAATCTAGTCGAAGGTAATCCTCAGTAGATTTACGATCCTTATTATTGTCGGTTCCGTGTATTTTGTCATTGAGGTCCCCCAGTTCGTGATAGAGCCATTTAATAGACCTAAACTACTCTATCATACTATTCTTAGCATTATTGAGAAGCTTCTCTGGCATTATCACTAAGGATGACCATAGCTAGATCAATCAATTCCTATTTCTGAATCTTGGATTCACAACTTCCCTAATTATACCCATCTTTAGAGTATTCACATTGAATTAACACTAGACTTTTTTTCCCTTGCTAGAGTCATTGTTGCGATACTCCTCTTTGGTCTGGTCCTTATCATCTAATGACTTGTGGGGATTTGAGGAATGGGTAGAGGGTTCATCCTAGTAGTCATTAGTCACATCCATGTTTGAGTCTTGGATCTTCTCATGGACACCTGAAGGGGGTTAGGGAGTATTTCTATCATTGATAACCAGATCCACAAATAGTCAACCTGACCAATACCCCCTAAAATTGATTTTTTTCCTCGTTACATGATCCTTATTATTTGTGTCCTCTCCACTGGGGATTTCCCCCTCTTCATCAATGTTCATCCCTTCCTCACTATCATTATATTCCTCTTCTGAGGAAATCTTCATTCTTGCCTATTTTTTGTGGGCTTTTTCTTTTTTGACGGAGCTAGGAGTTCTCTTCTTAGAAGAAGAGCCCCGTTTCTTCTTTTTGGTCTCTCCTTCCTCCTGGTCCTTCGATTGCAAACCCATATTATCTTCAGAGTCAATGGGGACATAGTCTGAAACAAAAACATCTTCTCTATCCTTTTTAACAGTGATTTCCTTCCCCATGGTTTGGACTTTGAAATATCGATAAATTAAAAGTAACAACCCCTCATGGAAAGAAGGGTTATCTATATTATTGTCCCTATAGCCATTAATATTATTATTTATAGAATCATACAAGTAGAACAAGATGGAAAGCTTTATACCATGTCTGAGATGATTCAACAACATGAAGTCGTAGGTCCTTATCCTATCAAACTTGGTGTCCAACATCACATAAGAGATGAGAGCTCTGAGAACAAATCTCCATAACATTTTTATTCCTTCAGGCTGGTAGTGCATTCCCACTTTGGTGATGGCATTCTTCTCATCCTCATCTCTCACAAAATTATTAATGACAGAGTCAGATTTTACAATCCCTGTAAAATTTCTTGCCCACGATGGGGATCCTAGTGACATTCAAGATGACCTCCTCTATGACAGTGAATTTATCTTCTTCTATCACCACACAACCTTGATTCTAGCTCTTCACAAATATTTGAGTAACCGCCAGATTGCTACCATGTAACATTTCTATGAAAGTCATGATTTCCCATTTTTCTAGAGCATTCCAGACCTTGGTGTGTCTCCTCCATTTCCCATTGTCATTCATGGGGACCCTTGTATAACTTTCCCCTCCCATTGCGCAAGGTTGAATTCGGGAAACTCTCTGGTTTAACAAATAGCTGTTGTTCTGATTCTTTCTCACCAAGGTAATCCAAAAATTTCTTCTATTTTGCATTAAAAAATAGATGTTAACCTTGGAAATGAACACCCAGAAATCATGTGAGAAGGACGCATAGTTATTGTCCTTCCTGTCAATTCGTTACTTACCATTTATTGAATGGGACATCCAATAAACAACATTACATTTCATTATTTTCATTAATGATTCCCTCCTTTCCTTGATATTTGTCCCTCTCAACTAAATCCTTCACCTCAGGAGGGAAATCTTCACCGTATTTCCATCTTATCATTGCATCCATTTTTAAACAAACAATTTGGCAAACTAGTCAATAACTTGGTTCGCTTCCCTATACACATGGGATAAGTATACCTTTTCAAAATAATTTAAAAGAGCACACATTTCTTCAATCATATTTTATATAGTCCATGAAGGGGAGTTGTTAGAATTTAAACAATTTATGACATTCTTGGAATTTCCTTTGAGCAAGATATTTTTGACACCTATGTCATAGGAAAGTTTAGTAACTTGGAGGGCAATGTTAGCTTCAACAAACTGGTTTGTTTTGAGAGTCGAGAGGGAAGGTGACGACCGCAAGCCCAAAACCATAGAAGTTTCTAATCACACCTCCACTTCCCGCCTTACCCAGATTTCCTTTGGCCGCACCATCGAAGTTAGCCTTAGACCAACCTTCCTGGGGATTTTTATAATTAGTAGTTGTCATTGTACCAAAAGATCGACCCATTAATGCCCAATACAACCACTAGGCTTATAGAAGACATAGGAGGTGATTAAGCCATGTCAGGAATCTTGAGGGGAGCACTGCCATTTTTCCAACAGGGACAACTCCAGGTTCAATTATGTCTTTTCTCTATGCTCTTCTTAGGGATAAAAATATGGTCTTTTCTTACAAAAAGGTTAGAGCCGCCATAGAAAATAAAGTTTTATTTTAAAGAAAAGAGAATCTTTTCAAAGATTATTTTAGGAGGAGCACCACAATCACGAAAGATGCGATTATTGCATTCTTTCCACACTCCCCGACAGACATGTGGGAGAATCCAAGAGTGGAATTTGTGAGAATCTGTATTTTTTAAAGGAAGGGCCCATTGGGTAAAAAGGTCTTGAAAAGATAGGAGAAAGCACTTGGATAAATCTAGAGCTTAAAGAAGAAACTACCATATCTTGCTAATATAGGTACAATGTATAAACATGCGGTCCATGGATTCATCTTGGCCTCTACATAACACACACCTATTGGCGATCTACAAACATCTCTTTATAAGATTATCAACTATAAGAATGCGGTTCTGAAGTAAAATCCATAAGAAGACATTAATTTTGGGAGTAAGGCTAGGGAACCAGGATTTTGCCCAAATAGGAGTGAGTTCCTAATGCAACTAAAAATAATAGGTAGAAGCCACCAAGAAGACCCCATTAGGCGAACCTTCCCAAATCAACACATCCTAAGAAGGAGACAGGGAGACCGTATTAAGGACAATCATAAGAGGAATTAGGGGCCAAGAAACATAGGAAAGGTCCACCCAAGCATTTTCCACTCTGTAGTTATAGACTCAGGAACCATAATTGTGGATGCACTCCTCCATCCATATATTGAAAGGCTCATAGCCCCTCAAGGGTCCCATCTAAAGTTAGTTGTCATTCCAAAAGTTGATAGAATGACCATTCCCAAATTTCCATTTGGCTTTAGATTTAGCAATATCCTTTGCATTGATAAATCCATTCCAAATGTAAGAACCTTTTGAAATATCATTAGCACCAAAGAAATGATTTATGGAGTTATTAGTAAGATGCTTATCTTCAAAAGTGTCACGCTATTCCCCCGAGCAATTGAAAATGTGCCATATTTGTTTATCTTGGAGAGCTTTGTTGGAAGGTCTTATCTTCCTTATCCCTAATCCACCAGCTCTCTTTGGATGAAATTTTTTTTCCCAAGCAATAACAAGGAGTCTCTTGTGTTTTTAAGTCCTTGACCAGAGAAATATTCTCTAAATTCTTTCCATAACCTCTACAGCTTTACCCAGAATAGAGAAGAGACTTAATGCATAAGTAGGAATATTTTTCTGAGTAGATTTAACCAACTAGATTTTTCCAGCCTAACTAAGAGTGGGCCCTTTCCATCCAGCCAACTTCCTGTTGAATCTATCAATGAGTTTTTTCCAGAAGGCCTCTAAGGGTTTAACGCCTAAAGGCAGACCCAAGTAATTGGTAGGAAAAGAGTCGATGTTGCATCCTAGGATATCCAGAATTCTCCTCTATCTCCTTGAGAGATTTAATAAAGAAGATTGAGCTTTTATTCAAATTAATGGATTGGCCAGTAGCCCTAGTGTAGGAATTAAGCAAAAAGTTCACTACTCTGGCTTCACCCACCGATGCCTCACCACCTAAGATGGTATCATCAATGAACTATTGGTGGGAGAAGACATAGGTACCAGAAGATGGTTTGATACCTTTCAAAGACCCAAAGCTCCTAGTGCCAGTAATGAGTCTCTCGAGGCATTCAACAAGAATAATAAAGTGAATGGGGGAGAGGGGGTCCCCTTGTCTATCTCCAACCCCTGGAGGATTTGAAAAAGGTCGATGGGGAACCATTGACCAAAACCGCCAGAGAGGGAGTAAAGATGATTTGATGAATAAGCTTGCAAGTGTTAGAATTGAAACCAAAGGCTCCAAGAACCCTAAGTAGGAACTACCAATCAACACGGTCATAAGCCTTGGACAAGTCAAGCTTGAGAAGGAAAATTTCCCTTTTTCCATCATATAAGGAATGAATCACTTCATGCACTCCCATAATGGAATCAAGAATTTGTCTTCTGAGCAGGAAACCAGACCGATGAGAAGCTATAATAGAAGGAAGGACCTTGAGAATTATAGAGGTAATAACTTTAGAGATAATCTTGAAGAAGGAGTTGCATAGACTAATGGATCTGAAAAGGTCCATCGATTCCACCCTCGGGGTCTTAGGAATAAGCACCAGAAAAGTTACATTAAGTTCTTTAAGGAGGTTCTTAGAACCAAAGAATTCCTGCACCGCTTTGACCAAATCAAATTTCACCACATCCCCAAAAAGATGAAAGAAGAACATCGAGAAGCCGTCAGGACCAGGGGATTTATCACCAGCAAGAGAATCTAGAGCTTTCTTAACTTCAAGAAAATATGAGATAGAAGATAAGACTTTGTTTTGATCTTTAGAGATGATTTTAGGAATTTTTTTAAGGAGAGTTTCCAAATATCCCTCCAACAGCTCATGATCTTGTGACAGGAAAGAAGAGAAGAAAGTCATAGCTTCCTTAGCTATGTCCTTTTCCTCATACATCATCTAGTCTCCCTTTTTAATACAACTTATTATGTTGTCCGCTTTGCATTTCAAAGTAGATAGTGTTACAAGCTAGGGTTATCGTTGCACCAAAAGATTGACTTGTTAATTCCTGATACAACCACTAGACTTATAGAAGACACAGGAGGGGTTAAGCCATGTTACAAACCCTACAAGGCTTGCTGGCCCACTACCAACAATCCCCCTCCCATCGTCACTCATCCTGGCCTACATGAATTTGAACCCATGACCAAGATCTGATACTACTTGTTACAAGCTAGGGTTGTCATTGCACCAAAAGATTGACCTATTAATGACCGATACAACCTCTAGACTTATAAAAGATATAGGAGGCAGTTAAGCAATGTTGTGAACCCTGCAAGGGATGCTAGCCTACTACCAATAGATAGGTGGAAGAAACAAGTGTTATGATCTCCTTCCCTTAACCAAATAGACCTTGATCTCTACTTCCAGAATAACTCCTCCTTTCGTATAATATTATGATACTCAAACAACATAGTTTTCTCCTTGAGCAATCTGATCTCATCATAGCCATCTCTTTGGATTTCTTCTTGAATGAGGTTTAGTTCCGACATAGCCTTGTCTTTAGAGGAGAATATATTACCAAATTCTTCCTTATTCCACTGTTTGATGTTCGATTTTATGTTTCTAAGTTTTTTAGCCACCCTGAACATGGTTGTACCCTTAACATATATATTCCACCAATCTCTAACTTTGTTTTTTAGGTTAGGATGAGTGGTCCACATCTTTTCAAAATTGAAGGGGAAACTCCTTTTCTTCACAATTAGGTTCAGAGAAATAGAAATGGTAGAGTGATTTGAGCCAACCCTCACCAAGGCCAACAGGTTACAATTATAAAGATTCGACCAGTCAACTGTGATCAAAGCACAATTTTCGTTGTATCGTTGTTACTAGTGTAGTTTTGGATTGTCCATTGAGGGATTTTCCATGTTGCACTACGTCAGGTTTGAACTATAAAAAATTTAATAGGTAGGGGATTATAATACCAAAATTTTGAAAAGAGTCTTAGAATAGGGCATAATTAATCATTAATTAGGTATATTAGGCACAATCACCAAAATAGGTTTTAATTGAGCATGAAATTATAAAGGGATTTAATTTACTACACTACCAATAAACTAAAGTTGGAGTATGTGACCATTTCTTTTCTTGTGAAGGAGAGTGTTTAGATGGAGACCTTAGAACTTCAATAACTTCTCACTTGGACCTTATATAACATAATAAACCTCTAGTATGTAGTGATGTGAGTGATTTTAGGCCTTGACTTCTACCCAAGTGTATGTTGGTCTTGTGAGTCTTTCTATGTCTATGATCTCGATAATAGTCATGTATTTCTTAAATTTTCCAAAAATTAATGGAAAATCCTCTAGGATTCCATGCTTCATTTTGAATCCATGTCATTATTTTAAGCTCCTATTTTAGTGCATACCCCATATTTTTATTTAAAACTATAGGCCTCAAAATGGATTTCATTAATATTCTTTTTAGGACTTTTCATATAACTACTTATGAACGAATCCTACAATCATAGAATAAAATGATATTACATATGCTGAAGGAATTTATTTGATAAGCCTTTTCATTAATTATCTTAAGTTATATCCTCAAAAAATAATATTCTATAATCATATTTACCTAATGGAAACTCTTATATTGATTGATTGTTTGTACACCCTTTACACCAATTCTAAAGCATCATATTTAGATCTCAATAATAGGAAAATAATGAAGGAATTACAATTGTAAAATTGGTGACCATAAAAATTAACTTTGTATTTTTTCTTAACATATCAACTACAACAAGAAAAACATGTAAATTTAAAAATATAAAAAAATATTTGTTGGTGTTTTATTATTTTATGACATATTACACAATGAAAACGATAGAATAATTGGTTGATCCTGCAATAGTGGGTTACACGTTTTGGCCAAACTTGACATTCAAATTAGAAATTTTACCAAATCTTTATTTCCTAATACTTTTAGTAGACAAACCATTAAAATTTTGAAGATGAAAACAACTTCTAATTTGTGAAATTTTTTGTGTAGATTATAAATACAATTATTTAAACTAAAATTAAATTGTGTATTTTTTACATAATTTTTAATAAGGTATTTTAAATATTAATTAGCATTTTTATAAGTGACATTTATTATGTCATATAGAATATTTTAATGGAAAGAATAATAATATAATTCTTAAAATATAGATTTGTCAAACCAATATCTAGTGTGTAGATTTTTTCCATTTTTTTTTGTACACGCGCGTGCACGCGCACGCACGCACGCACACACACACACACACACACACACACAAAGAGAGAGAGAGAGAGAGAGAGAGAGAGAGAGAGAGAGAGAGAGAGAGAGAGAGAGAGAGAGAGAGAGAGAGAGAGAGAGAGCATATAAATACACACACACATACATACATACATACATACATACATATAGATACATATGTACTTGCATACATACATACATACATATGTACATATATGAATGAATGCATACATACATACATGTGTATATTGATGCATACAAACAATTATATAGAGATATATAAGTTAGGTTTTGAATTTAGTACAGTTGAAATTTGGATAGAGCTATATTTCATCATGCATAACATTTATTTTATTCATTGGCATTAGCTACTTTTAGTATTGAAATGGGGATATTAATACCTACAGGAAAAGATATTTTTTATATTTTTAAATATTTTTTTATCTATTTTTCTATTTTTTCGCATGTGTGAAACATAGATCCTATTTTCTGATGAAAGCCCACATTCACAAGAAATATAAACAAATATATTAAGCTTAAATAGTTCAAATTATACTTTCTAGCTAGGGAAACTTCTAAATAAATTCATTTGATCCCCCAAAAGGTAAATTAAAAGTGGTTCTTTGTCATATTGCAAGTATAACTTATGGATAAAGTAGATTTATTTAATGGGGTTTAGTCTAAGAGGTTATTATCTCACCCTCTTATTTAGTTCCTTCAAATGGGACCTCACAACTTGCTTAAATCATTGTAATTTTTCTAAAATATGTGATATCAGGAAAGAAAAAAAAAAAAGAAAAAAGGATGTCCCAAATTTTGTATCCTATTATTATGTGATGCAAAGAAGGGCATGATAATCATACTACTAATACCATATTTCAGAATTAATGGATTCATTCCTTCTTCAAGAGTCACAAGAAATCACATTTGGAGAGACTTCATCACAAGGGCGATCCTTAGGCATTTCAAGACTTTAGATGGACATGAACTCATCTCAATTTGTGTTCACCAACAAAACTCCACTCCTTCCTCATATAACTCAAATATTTCCTTAAATGGGCCAATTCCACTACAAGGTCACAAACCACAAATTAGGCTTCAATCATTTAAGATCTTTCCCCAACTCATGAGATAATATAGACCACGTGGAAACAAAATATCCATCCTACAATTGACCTACAAGTACTCTTAATTCACAAACCCCTTGACACACCTCACAATCATGCCCATTTCATAGTAGCACTTACAAATGACAAAATTGGGAATAATTTTCAAGGCAAAGAAAATAAACACAAAATAATTAGATATTCAAATACCCTTTTGGTCTCCATTCAAAATATTAAAAATTTGGAGAGGTCTCTTTGTAATATTCTCTTCTATAATTGATTGGTAACACTACTATAAGGCCTAATTAGGCCACTTTTACAAAGCCACTAACATGACTCTTGAGTCCAAACCTCAAATCTACACTCCTAGGGTTTTAAAAAGGATCATAAAGTTTGAATAAACAATTTCCATAAATAGGTATGATCATTCACTCTCTATTTTAGAAAACCCTCACTCCATCTAGTCAATCCTAAGTCTAATACATAAAAATATTGACTAGGACGTCAACAAAAACCACCCAAAATGCATCCACTACCCCTAAAACTCTAGAATCACTAAAACTACACAAGGAACTTATATTCCATTGATTTGTGGAGATTTTTACTAGTTTAATGGGCTATAATAGATGGTTTTGTCCTCAAACCCTTGAAACCCTAGTCTCACGGGTAGGTTTTAGAAAAATTCCAATATCTCCTTTAAAATTGAATGAATTTAACACAAACCACCACAAAAATGGACCTATTTTATTCCTCTATCAATTCCAGTAATACTTAGCACATATTAAGGTCATACAGAGCTATACACAAGTTAGAAAAAATGACTAAACAATTTTAAAAAATAAGAAATAGTGTAATTTTTTATTGATTTCACCTTCTCATTACATCAAACCTGAAAATTGTTCAATTGAAATAGAATATTTACATTTTTTCTGATCATACATAACATTTAAAAATTGGAATTTAAGTTGTAACAAACAAAACAATAACCTGCTCACAAGGTGACAACATTTTGAAAAAAAAAGTTGCAATGACAACTTTTGAAAAAATGACAATTTTTTATAAAAATTGCTATATGACCCTTATAGGACCTAAAAAAATAAAAATGTTCTTCCTTGACCTTTTCCCATCTCACAATATGATTTGACATGAAAATCCACACACTAGACCCCCCATTACATCGATTTGACAATTTGAGCAATTTTGATGATTTTGCACATCACTACATCCCAATGACCAAATGAACCAACCTATATGCCTACTAACAAGAAATGGTATAATAAGACCTTATGGAATATAAAATGAATCAAAACATCAAAAAATATTCATTGGACCATATTCTCCAAGTAAATTTAGGTGCCCCTGCACCATTAGGGGATTAGGTATCATTATCAACTTAAAGATTCAATGTATTTATAACTTTAAATCTTACTCATATCTACTACCCTTATTTAGAGAATGGGATTCACCACCCTTGAGATGATAGGATCTGTAACAATAAGAAAATGTGAGGGTCCACAATAGGAATCACAAGCTCATGCATGAAAACAAGGAATCTATAATGCACTCATTTTTTATTTTATTATATTAAGAGGAAGATGATCCTCTAGGCCTCAAGAGGAATGAATAACTAGGTAGATGCAATGTTATGTGAATGTTGTGTTGTGATATTTTAAGTTCCATAGGGGTTTAGAGGGATAAAATGCATTTTTCTATTTTTTGATAATAAGGATGGTTCTAAGGGATAGTCAAGATAGGCTTGAATAATTCTATGCATTCAATTTTTAGGTTATGGAATTTTGTTGACACATTTATAATGTTTGTATGGTGTTCTAGTTCAAATATATTATGTTGTTTCCTCCCTATGTGAATAAATGTTTCTCTAAGTAAAATATTGTTGTTTATGTGGATGTTTGGACAACTTAGCTAATTTGATGAATTAATTTTCAAATTATTTCTTTGTATATGGTTTAGAGTAAGAGATAAGAGATTGAACTAGGCATTGTGTTCTGGTGTTTTATTCTTTGCATGGGGTCTTGTGCATTGGAGATTGTTTTTGGGTTGGCCCTCTAATGCGTGTTAATGGTACTCTACACAATTGTTTTGGTCTGAACTTAAAGGTTGTTGTGATTCTTTCACTTTGATGAATTCATTTATAAATTAAATGTTTTGATGCATATTGGTATCCTTCATCTCCTAAAATAGATTGCATTAAACATTTGTGTTCATGGTGGCCAACTTTGTGTGAAATTTGTTTATTTTTCTTATGGTTGATCTTGTTGATTTTTTTATGATCAAGCTAATATAGGCATGTGAAAGTATGAATTCAGTATAAGAGTGGATGTGAAGTATGTGGGGATCAAATGTGAAGGAAAATTATTGTGAATGTGAAAGGGTAGAGGAGAAAGGATGAGAACTTGATAGATTTGTTAGAGAGTTTGATAACCAGATCCTACATATTTTTTGTTCATTATTTCTTTGTACTTATTAGAAGATTGTGTTCTCCTTTGGCTTCATGTAAAAAAATGTGTCTTTTCCTGAGGAAGTGTGCCTTATCCTAAAAGTTCTATACCAAGGAGAATGGTGCTTCCATATTAGTCAACCTAAAAGAATATTGTAACTAGTTATTCATACCATGAATATATTTTCACCATGGCTCTCCCAATATTGGATTTTCACGTAAATTTGGTTTTAACACGTTTGTGTTCATCAAATATCTTTCATTAGTTTTAGTTGGATTAAAGTTGATTGTTAAAGGAATATGATAGAATTGGTTATTTTTGTGTGTATGTTGATTCAACCTCCACCTTAGCATCTAGAGGTTTTCATGTAATCATGGATTCCTCTCATACGGCTCCCTGGTCTACCACATATAGACCATACGAAAACCTAATCTTCCACAAATGGACCATACTACATGACAATATTCTACAAACCATACCTTAAAGAAAGGCTACTCCACTCATATAGTATTTACTCTCCACCCATACAGCCGAATTACTCATATGGTCTTCACTTCTACTTGGAGGCCAATATGTTCACACAATTCAAGCTCTTCAATTCCACTATACAACAAGTTTTCTACACCTCATATGCACTTTATCCATACAATGAAGCAACCTTCACTTCTCACTACACCTACACTCAATGAAAAGATACTTGTTAGTGAATACCAACCTTCACCCATACACAAATCTATCTACCCCTATACTCATACATAAAATGATTAAATTCATATCCATATGGCAAGGTCAGCCATTCAAAATGAAATCCACTAAATACATAAACAATAGTTAAATTGTTTCATGTCCATACAATATCACCAATATAACACCAATACAATGATAGAGTATAAATAATGAATAATTATTGTAAATTTTATTTACAAACTTCAGTAGAATAATTTAATTTATTATATTTTTTTTCTATGATGGAGACTTTACACAATTATGCAAATGAAAAATTAGGGTGGCTGTAAACTACTGCAATTGCAATTTTTCTAGACTAGGAAGTTCTTCCACCTCTAAAATAAAACACAAAAACTCAATTCCATTTTGAATTGCAAATACAAAAGTTAAATCCATGATTACCTCCTATAATTATAACCACCTCCTTATAAAGGCCTCTAAGAAGATTTTGGAAGGTTACTATAGGCTGACATGACTTATTATTTACTATTTTATTACCTTTTCATAATTAAATTAATTAAATAAAGTAGTCTATATGATATTATTTAAATTTTAGACCACTTAACCAACTAATTAAATAAAATTATTTAACAATGTTGGGGATATTACAATTCTTCTAGAGCCTGATGATTTCTTTCCCTCAAGAAATTGCAATCTCAAATTCTCCAAAATATGCTCACTCTCCTACACAACATCTTTAAATAGTGAATCTGTCTAGCATACTAGGTACTCATTAATGGTTCCTGACCTCAACTACCATATCCTAACATCAAAGATCGAGCTACATGATCCAAATAAAGTCTAAACTCTTTGTCAATAGGCCTAATGATTTCTTTCCCTTAATAAGTTCTAAATTTAGATGCTTCAAAATCTTCTTTCTATCCCACGTGGCATCTTTAACTAGTAAATCCATCCAACATACTAGGTACTCATTAATGATGGATTGCCTCAACCACCTTTCCCTAACATCAATGATCTATATAGGATACAAAACAAGTATACCCTCTTTGAAAAGAAGTAAAATATCCTTGTACACTGCAACACATTTCCCAACCACCTTCTTGAGGCATAAAACATGAAACATGTTCTAAATCTAACTCCTTGTTCATAGTTTCAACTCGTAAGAAACCTCTCCCACTCTCTATACCACTTTGTATGGTTCATAGAAGTGAGGCTTGATATTATCATGAAAATCACTTGTCTTTATGGGAGACTTTCTATATAATTTTAATTAGAGGTACACCAGATCTCCTACCTCAAAACTATGCTCGATCCTGTGTTGGTTGGAGTGCATCTTCTGCTAATTCTAGGTCTATTGTAAGTTTTCCTTGAGAGATCAAAGGATATCAAAACTTTACTACAATCAATCCTTCAACTTAAGTACTTGGCTATCTCTCAATGCCAAATACATGAATGATGTATCCTCATATCCATACAGTGCCTTAAAGGGTGTCATACCTATAGATATATGATAGTACAGTATTGTAGCAATACTCTACCAAATCAAGCCAACCAATCCAAGCTATATGTTGCACAACTACGTAGTTCACCAAGAAGCCCTCCAACCACTTTTTCACAATCTTAGTCTAACCATCTCTTTGAGGTTGATAGCTCATACTTGGTGACAATTATATTCCTACCAACCAAAAAAGTTCCATCCAAAAGGTACTAATGAAAGGACTGTCTCTATTTCTAAATATGTTCCATCGAAGGCCATGTAAACATAACACATCTTGAAAGAAAAAAATTTCCACCTTGATTTCCTTAAACTCTATTAGAATAGAAAATAAATGACCATATTTAGTAAAATGATCTACCAAAACATAAATACAATCCTTACCCAGAACCTTGGGAAGTTTGCTGTTGAAGTCCATCGGTGTCGAAGTCCATTGAGATACTTTCTCACTAATCAGGAATTGACAAAGTCTATAGTAACTTGGCTAGAAAAGGATGCTCACATTTATTTTACTAATAAGTGGCACACTTCTTGACATATTGTAGCATTTCAACCTTTAGGCCTTTCTAAGAAAAGCTCTAATAAATTTTTTATAATTCTTGAGGTATCCTGGGTGTCCTTCCAAGCATGAATCATGAACCTCCCTCAAGATCTTCCCCTTCGTATCCTATCCAATGATTGGGATCTAGTTGTATTCATCTTATATTTTCCAAAAGGCTAGAAATATCACCAAATCTAAAACTACCTCAATGTATCAATGCCTCTCATATGACTCCCTATCCTTATATACATAGACTATACAATTGCCTAGGTAAGTGAAAGAAGTTGGGTGCCTATTTGGCGAAAGTCTTGTGGAATTGGAAAATGCCTCTAGAAATGGGCACCTGATCTATGTTCGGAAATTCGATTGAAAATTCAAAAAATAGGTGCCCATTTTTTGAAAAATGGGCATGTGTTTCAAAATGGGTCCCCGTTTCTTTTTTTTCATTAAATTATGACTAGAAATGCATTTTTGCACACCTATTTATTTTTTAAGAAACAGGTGCCCATTTTATGAATTTTTTTTATAACGGGCACCTATTTCTTAAGATATGACTGGGAAACACACCTCTACCTCATATTTCAGGTCAAAATAGGGTTGGTGGAACAAAGCCTGTGCCTTGACATCCAAAAATTTAGCTAAGACACTAAAATGCAAAATTTCTAACTTGTCCTAATTTTTTGAGGGCCTTCCTAATCATATTTTTGTTGGAAATTGCAATTGAAGCAATTTTTGTATTGTCATTGATGTCAAACCTTAACTGGTAAGACTGTTGCTACTTAGGAAAGTACTATATCTATTGTGAGAGGGGAAAGAAAGGATGGTAAGAATAGCACCTAGGGAAAAGTTGAGTTATCTTAATACTGCAAAGTGTAGTTGACTATGTTGTACAATGATGGGACAATGTATTGTTTATCTTAGTAAGATTGAGGACTAAAAGGCTTAACCGAGAAAAATGAAGAAAATCATGTTTAAGCCAAGTTATGTTAGTGTCAAACGAGTTAGTGTATGCCGACCAAAAATCTAGTGTCGACCGAGTATCAGTTAATTTCTGAGGAAATAGTTTTAGTAGTGACCGAGTGTTTTACATGAAGACCGAGTGGATGATCACAGTATTGACCGAGCATCAGCATTTTTATATTTGAAGAGAATTCAGATTTGGAGCCGACATTGTTGAATTCTTGGATTATGTAAAATGTGTTGACTTTATTTATTGATTGTATGGAAGCATTTAATGCTTTGTAAAATGTTTTATTGTAAACCTTTATGAGATTTGGGATGATTCTAGAAGAGAAGATGAAGAACATGAAGTGGGTAGATTCAATGAATCTGACCTAACCCTAAGATCTACGAAGGAGATTAAGTGGCAAAAGATAAGTTAACCTAATAGAGAAAAGTATTAAGGGAACCTAAACATTAGGTATGTGAATGAATAGGTGAAGGAGATGCTGGAAGAACAGTAAGTTTTATTGACTATATAAGCAAAAAGGCTAAAGGAGGAGTGTGGTGATTGCTTGAAGAAAAGTTCTGAGAAAATCAGAGATGGAAATGGCAAATTTTCAAAGTCAGTAAACCAGCATTTGTGTATGGAATTGGATCTGATATTTGCAAAGTGAGTTGTATGTTTTTCAAATCAATACTGCTGCTACTTTCAAACCATTGTAATAGTCAAAATCCTTTTATAGAGGTTGACCTAACAGTCATATGTTAAATCCTTTGAACAAGGTTGCATTCTAATGGAGTGTATGTAAGTGTTGTAACAAGGCTCACTTTTAATAGGGTGATTGAAATCCTTTAACCGAGTCACACCTGACAGTGTGTATTGTAACCTTTGACAGGGTTGGCTTTTAACCGAGCTCACTTCAGAAGAGTGAAAATAATACTAGCATGTTACAAAGTGGTTTTTCCCATATTGGGTTTCCACTATAAATTTTGGTGTCAATACTTGTGTGAACATTTTGGTTTGACCATTTCTATGTTTTACAAGTTAGTTACAACTGGGTAGTGGACTGTAGTGTTATATGTTTCTATTATTGAATCAATGGTGACCAAGTTTGTTTTGGTTGCTTGATTTGATTGAAGGAAAAGTGTTTGAAGTTATTTTATACATCAGGACCTGAGAACAACTGATTCACCCCCCCCTTTTTGTTGTTCTAAATCATATTAATAATTGGTATCAGAGTTGTGTTGCTTATTGGTGTCTATAGAAAATAAGTTTAAAGGGACTTGAAGAAAATGATCAAGATGTATAAGAAGGAGGTACTGAAGTTGAACAAGGAAAACTTCCCTGCATGGCAAAGCTTGATGAAGCTGTATCTGGCTGGTATTGGTGATTCTGCAAAATACTACATTGAGCATAACTATGTCACACCTGTTGTACCTTTTACTGCTGAGGAAATGAGAGCTAAGAAATAACACAATCAAGCAATGCTGGAAATTACATCTGCCCTAAGCTATCTGGAATTTGAGGATATTAAGGACTGCACAACTGCTAAAGATATGTGGGACACTCTTGCAAAGATCTATCATGGTGATCTATATGTGCTAAAAGCTAAAGCCGAGAGTCTAAGAGGTAAGTTTGATGAAATGAGAATGAATGAAGATGAAAACATTACACAATATTGTGGTAGAATAAAAGAAGTTGTGAATGCTATTAAAGGAGCAAATGGAACTATTGATGATGAGACCATAATTGGAAAAGTGCTAAGAACCCTACATCCTATATATACTATTAAGATCTCAGCTATTGAGGAATCTAGATGTAACTCTGGAAATGTGCTTACTTTGGAAGGTTTGATTGGAAAACTGACTACTTTTGAACTATCTAACTATGATAATTTCACTATTGGTAGTATTGGAAATGTTGAATCTTCTTTTAAGTCACAATTAGTTTTGAACAAGCCTAAGAAAGAAAAAGAAAGATGCACCAGTGAAAGTGAAAGCAAAAGTGAAAGTGATAGTGACACTTCTGATGAAGATCTTGAAGATCTAGAAGCTCTTTTGGCTAGAAGACTGAGAAGAGGAAAACAAAAATATAAAGGTAAACTCCCTATTATATGTTTTGCATGTAATAAAGTCAGTCATATAGCTACTAGATGTCCTGACAAGAAGGATAAAGATGAAGAAAGAAATAGCAGACACAAAGATAGAAGAGATGACAAAGGCTACTAAAGGTACAAAGACTACAAAGGAAAAGGTAAGAAATCTTGTTACATTGCTGAAGAAGAGATTGACACTAATAGTAATGATTTTGAAATTGAGGTAGTCTATGTTGCAATGAAAGATGAATCTGACGAGGATGAGAAAACTACATTGATTTCCTATGTGAACAAGAATGACAAATGGATTATAGACAGTGGTTGTTCACATCACATGAATGGTGACAAAAGTAAGTTTGAGACCTTACATCATTATAAAGGTAAAAGTGTAACATTTGGTAATGATGCACCATGTCCTATTAGAGGAAAAGGATTGATTAAACTGACTGATAAAATCTCTTGTGAAAATGCTTATTGGGTTGAAGGATTGAATTATAATTTGCTAAGTGTTGCTTAGCTCAACAGAACTAGTTACTGAGTGGAATTTAATCACAAGAAAGCTAAGATATTTGATGCTACTAGTGAACTGATTGGAAGTGGTGAGCAGACTAGAGGTAATTTGTTCTATCTTGACCTGTCTAAAGAAATATGTATGATTGCACAACTTGATGACATTTGGTTATGGCATAAGAGGCTATGTCATGTTAAGTTTGACAATCTGGTAGAGATAAGTAAGAAGAAGAAAGTAAGAGGCCTACCTAGATTTAAGAAACTTGAGCATGTGATGTGCAAAGAATGCCAGTTAGGAAAAATGACTAAGTCAAGTTTCAAGAGAAAAACCTTTACTTCTGAACACATTTTAGATTTGGTTCATACTGACCTTTGTGGACCCATGGGTATACAAAGCTACTATGGTGCTAGATACTTTATCTTGTTTGTTGATGATCATACCAGGATGATGCATGTAATGTTTCTAAAAGAAAAATCTAATGCTTTTCAATTTTTTAAGTGGTATCTGGAAAAGGTTGAGAAGGAGACAGGTAGGAACCTAAAACATGTCTTAGATCTGACTGAGGTGGAGAATTTACATCAAATGAATTCAATCTATTTTGCAATGATAGAGGAATCAAGAGACAGATGTCTGCACCTAGGACACCTCCACAGAATGGTATATCAGAAAGAAGGAACAGATCTATTTTGGACTGTTCAAGGACATTATTGATTGAAAAGAATGTGGCACATAAATAATGGAAAGAAGCTATAAGTATAGTTGTTTACACTCTTAACCAGGTACAGATCAAGAAAGGTACAAATCTGACACCCTATGAATTATGGTATGGGCATGCACTAAGTGTTAAATACTTTAGAATCTTTGGAAGCAAGTGTTACTTATTGAAAGACAATAGGAATGGAAATTTTGATGCCAAGAGTGATGAAGGCATATTCCTAGGCTACTCCACAAAAAGTAAAGCTTATAAGTGTTTGAAATCTAACACTAACAAAATTGTGGAAAGTGTGAATGTAAAAATTGATGAGTATGCAGAAAGAAATGAAGCCGACAGCAAAAGAGAACTAGAACATTATAGATCTTTTGTGTACATTGAGGAAATAGAAGAGGCAGGTAAGAGACCTGCACCTAATGCCAAGTCTCAGGCAAGCAGTGCCATGCGACAGGAAATGATTGCCAAGCATCAGGAAAATAGTGCTGAGAGAGAACAAGAACATGTCGTGCTACAAGACAATGTTGTCGAGTATCAAGAAGAGATTGTCGAGCATTTAGAAGTTGAATCTGACAATCTTGTTGGGGAACCTAATGAAATAGAGGAGAAAAATGTTGAACTTGTTTTGGAAAAATATGTCAAAAGACATCACAAGCCTGAACAGATAATTGGAGATAAAGACACTGGAATTCAGACCAGAAGCAAAAACAAGGATCCAACATGCTTACTATGTGTGTTTGAACCTAAGACAACTAAAGAGGCATAGAAAATGAAGACTGGATACAAGCAATGAATGAAGAGATTGACCAGATTGAGAAGAATGAAACCTGGACTCTAGTGTCGAGACCTGCAGATAAGAATGTTATAGGAACAAAGTGGGTGTTTCGAAACAAGTTGAATGAAAAAGCTGAAATCACTAGGAACAAAGCTAGGCTGGTATGCAAAGGCTACGCACAAGAAGAAGGAATAGATTATGGGGAGACATTTACCCCTATAGCTAGATTGGAAGGAGTAAGAACTCTGCTTGCATATGCTGCTTATAAAGATTTCAAGGTATATCAAATGGATGTCAAGTCTGCATTTTTAAATGGTGTACTGGAAGAAGAAGTTTACATAGAATAGCTAGAAGGTTTTATTGATCCAAACAAAAGACACATGGTATGCAAACTAAACAAAGCATTATATGGATTGAAACAAGCTCCCAGAGCATGGTATGAGAGGTTGCATAACTTTCTGATACAGATTGGATTTTCAAGAACAAATGACACAAGCAATCTATACTTGAAGGATGAAGAAGGTAAAGGTATTCTATTGGCCAAAAAATTTGTTGATGACATTATTTTTGGTGGACAAGATGCATTGTGTAAAATTTTTTCAAAAGAAATGCAAACTGAATTTGAAATGAGTATGTTTGGTGAGATCAAATTCTTTGTTGGTTTACAAGTATATCAGATGAAGAAAGGAATTTTCATTACACAGTCTAAGTATGTTAATGAAATACTAAAAATTTTTGGAATGGAAGATGCTAGACCAGTGGGAACTCCTATGGTTACTAGACAAAAGTTATCTAAGAATGATGATGTTGCAAAAGTTAACCAGACTGTGTATAGATCCATGATTGGAATATTGTCGTATGTTGTACATAGTAGACCAGATATTGCACTAGCTATTGGGATTGTGGCAAGATTCTCTGCCAATCCTAAGGAAACACACATGATGGCGGTGAAAAGAATCATGAGATACTTGAAAGGAACTGTTGACTATGGGTTATATTACAAGAAGAATGACAAATTTGAACTTAGAGTATACACTCATGCTGATTGGGCAGGAAATGTAGATGACAGAAAGAGTACTAGTGGTGGAGATTTCTTTCTTGGATAGATATTAGTCTCCTGGACAAGCAAGAAACAAAATTGCATTTCCCAATCTACTGTTAAAGCCAAGTGTGTTGCTACTGCAGTAAACTGTTCAAATTTAATATGGATAAAATAGTTGTTGATAGGCATGAAAGAAGAAATCACTAAACCTATTGTTATTTTCTATGACAACATAAGTGCCATCAATATTTCTAAGAATCCAGTGATGCACACTAAGACCGAGCATATAGCAATCAAGCATCACTACTTGAGGGAATTGGTACAAGATAAGGAAGTCCGAATGGAATATGTGAATACAAAAAAATAATTGGCAGACATATTCACTAAAGCCTTACCTAAAGAAGCTCATGAGTATTTGAGAAGTCAATTAGGGGTCCTTCCCCTAACTGAGGCTACCTAGTCAAGCTAGGAGCACTACATCAAATATGCTACAACAGAATATTTGACAAATTGATGCAGAAGATTGTCACACTTTAGGAACTGTCCTAGAGCTGTGAAGAAGCAAAGACAACAAGTCAGTCATAAGCAAGTTGACAGAGGGAGAAACACTGAGCTGCATAGAAATATCTACATATGTTGGATGTAAGTTTTAGTTGCTGCTTTGGCATTTTTGTCAAAGAGAGAGATTGAATTGAAATGATATTATAACACATGAACTGAAGAGTAGGGATGATGAACAAAAATGAAAGATCAGGATAGAGGAAGATCTAAATACTTCTGATGGTCACAGAAGTGAGATTTATAGATTTTGAATCAAAACGAAGCTAAGGATATTATAACTTTTCTCTAATGGATAGATAAGTTTTTGGATTGGTTGGTAATCCATGTGTTATTCAGGTGATATCATATGGTGTTTCCATCAATGCCAAAGAGGGATATTGTTGGAAACTACAATTGAAGCAATTGTTGTATTTTCATTGATGTCAAACCTTAACTGGTAAGATTGTTGCTACTTAGGAAAGTACTATATCTATTGTGAGAGGGGA
This sequence comes from Chamaecyparis obtusa, assembly GCA_027943335.1. Lineage (NCBI taxonomy): Eukaryota > Viridiplantae > Streptophyta > Pinopsida > Cupressales > Cupressaceae > Chamaecyparis > Chamaecyparis obtusa. Next base: position 973,881 of record BSBK01004606.1, read on the forward strand.
AAGAAAGGATGGGAACAATAGCACCTAGGGAAAGGTTGAGTTATCTTGATATTGCAAAGTGTACTTGACTATGTTGTACAATGATGGGACAATGTATTGTTTATCTTAGTAAGATTGAGGACTAAAAGGCTTAACCGAGCAAAATGAAGAAAATCATGTTTAAGTTAAGTTATGTTAGTGTCGACTAAGTTAGTGTATGCTGAGAAAAAATCTAGTGTCGACTGAGTATCAGTTAATTGCCGAGGAAACAATTTTAGTAGTGACCGAGTGTTTTACATAAAGACCAAGTGGATGATCATAGTATTGACCGAGTACCAACATTTTTATATTTGAAGAGAATTCAGATTTGGAGCCGACATTGTTGAATTCTTGGATTATGTAAAATGTGTTGAATTTATTTATTGATTGTATTGAAGCATTTAATGCTTTGTAAAACATTTTATTGTAAATATTTATGAGATTTGAGATGATTCTAGAAGAGAAGATGAAGAACATGAAGCAAGTAGATTCAATGAATCTAACCTAACCCTAAGATCTACAAAGGACATTAAGCAGCAAAAGATAAGTTAACCTAACAGAGAAAAGTATTAAGGGAACCTAAACATTAGGTATGCGAATGCATAGGTGAAGGAGATGCTGGAAGAACAGTAAGTTTTATTGACTGTATAAGCAAAAAGGCTAAAGGAGGAGTGTGGTGATTGCTTGAAGAAAATTTCTAAGCAAATCAAAGATGGAAATGGCAAAGTTTCAAAGTCAGTAAACTAGCATTTGTGTACAGAATTAGATCTGATATTTGCAAAGTGAGTTGTATGATTTTCAGATCGATACTACTGCTACTTTCTAACCATTATAATAGTCAAAATCCTTTTAATAGAGGTTGACCTAACAGTCATATGTTAAATCCTTTGAACAAGGTTGCATTCTAATGGAGTGTATGTAAATCCTATAACAAGGCTCACTTTTAACAGGGTGATTGAAATCCTTTAACCTGGTCACACCTGACAGTGTGTATTGTAACCTTTGACAGGGTTGGCTTTTAACTGAGCTCACTTCAGAAGAGTGAAAATAATACTAGCATGTTACAAAGTGGTTTTTCCCATATTGGGTTTCCACTATAAATCCTAGTGTCAATACTTGTGTGAATGTTTTGGTTTGAACATTTCTATGTTTTACAAGTTAGTTACAACTGGGTAGTGGACTGTAGTGTTATATGTTTCTATTATTGAATTAGTGGTGACCAAGTTTATTTTGGTTGCTTGATCTGATTGAAGGAAAAGTGTTTGAAGTTATTTTATACATCAGGACCTGAGAACAACTGATTCACCCCCCCCCCCTCTCTATTGTTCTAAATCATATTAACAATTTTTTGATGAAACAAAAACCCATTAGAGCACTCATTGTCCTGATTTTAAAAATATGAATTTCATAGTGATATGATTATTTTTTCTTATTTTTCATTATTTATTAATTAAAAGTGGTACCTAAATGTAAACTAGTGAGGTTCACTAAAACTTTAAAACTTTTTTGCTTCTGGGTTTTCTGGAAAACAAATTATGTGTCACCAATCTATATATAATTCTCTTGAAGATAAAAAAATAATATTGAAAAAATATTAAATTTTCATCAAATTATGGTGGTCGTATACCAGAGGTTTTAAAAATGTACTTTACAATTAATTAAAAAAATATTCAATAAAAATAAGAAAAAATATGCTCATCAATCTTTGTGTCTTAGGTATATTTCCCCTCAAGGATTTTCATAAATTCATTTATTTAGATGAAAATATGGTGGTCGTACACGGCTATGGTATGGTCCTAAAACAAGCATTTTGAAAAATTGGGTTTTAAACATTCCTACTAAAACATAATTTATACCTTGTGGGTATTTAAATAAATTAAACATATTTTAAACGTAGACTCTAAGAAAGTTACATTTTCTATTACTGATTTTTTTTGAGACCCAATCTCTAAGTGCCTCAAATTTAGACATCAATTGATAGAAAACTTGAAAAAAAGGGAAAATAGATCCACTCTTTGCCCAAAAGTGGGACTCAACTTCTTGTAGCTACCTCTTGTTCTTCCACAAATGGATTGTACTACATGACACTAGTCTACAAATCATACCTTATAGAAAGATTACTCCATCAATATAATATTTCCTACCATCTATATGACCAAATTACCCATATAATCTCCACTTCCAGTCCCACCTCAATATTTTTATAGGACTCAAGCTCTTCAATTCAGCCATACAACAAGTTTTCCACACCACGTACACACTTAATCCATATGATTACTTATCCTTCACTTCTCATCACACCCACACTTAACAATTGGATACTTGTTTGTGAATACCAGCATTCAGATTTACAAGAATGTATTTGCCCCATACCTATATGAAAAATGATTAAATTTGTACTCATAAAAGTTCAAAGATTCACAATGCAAGGTAGTAAGTACATAGACATCACTTGGCTTGTTCAATGTGAACACAATATTCCTAATAAAATATTAATGCTATTATAGATAGTATAAATATAATGAATAGTTTTTGCAAATTATATTTCCAAGTGTAAGTAGAATATATCAAGTTATTAATTTTTTCTTTGATGTGGACTTCACAAAATTAATCAAATGGGCAGACTAGAGTTCTTGAAAACTATAAAAACTATAATTTCTAGATTAAGGAGGGTGTTCCACATTCGAAAAAAAATACAGAAACTCAATTCCAATTGGAATTAAAAATAAAAAAGATAACTCCATGATCCCCTCCTACAATTCCATCAACCTCATTATAAAGGACTCTAAGAAGATATCATAAGGTTACTATAGGCCAACATATGGTCTTCTACCTTCAAAATTGTTATATCTATTGAGCATTCAAAGTTGTCATTAGTATCAAAGGTTATTAAAGATATTGATCGGTCACTTACATTGAGCAAATTAGTAACTAGAAGCAAGACAGACTAGTGGATAAAGCTTACACACCAAGCATCAGAAAGTTTACCGAGCACCAGCAGACACTGACATCGACAAACAGTAAACACCAAGCATCGCAGTATACACCGAGTAGTTTATACAGTGTTTACTGAGGATCACAAAAAATGGCACATTCTTCTATGCAAATGATTAAAACAGATCAGAAAATGTTTTACCAAGGTCGAGGAATATTTATTGCTATGATATTCATTAAATGCAATGCATATCTTATGTAATAGTCTAATCTAGGTCATTTTTGCACATCGTACATCTTAGGGTTATGACTATGTTGTGTAACCTGATTTTGTTAAAGCGAAAAAAGTTGATCGCTATATAAATGTATGTTTACATCATTTTTGGTGTGAAATGATGTGAGAACAGATATATGAATCAAGGAGAACTTGAAGCATTTTCCTAACTTCAAGTCTATTAGTTAACAAAGCAAATTTCAAAGGATATCAAATTAAGTAGAATCAGAAAAGGCTACCGAGCGGTTTAGAGCAGAGATTCATCACAGTCAAGGTGATGTTTTGCCACAACTTTATAGATTTGTATCAGACAATTGAGTTGTCAATTAGCAGATAATTGCCTATTTCTTTCTAACAATTGTAATAGAGTTTTTGGATAAATCTCTTAACAGAGTAGACTTAACAGTCTTATGTAAATCTCTTAACCGAGTGCAAACTTCATTAGTGTTGTTGAAATCCTATAACTAGGTAGATCTAGCTGATCTAATATGTTACTCCTAATAGGGTAAGATTACCAGAAGTGATCAAAACTTGTAGCCCTAACAAGAAAACCTTTTCTATCTACGTTACCAAAATACTTGTGTTATGTGATTGCTATTTTGATTTCATGTTGTTTACTTTCATAAGTTAAATGAATGATTGATACATGCAATTAGATACAAGCTATTTTGCAAAGGTTATCACTATTTACAATCATAGATCTAAAAGGTTGATGCAGGAGCATCCCAGGGTAGTTGGCTATCCTTCATGTTTGGGAGATTTGATGGAGTCATGTGGACTTATTTTCATATGTGAGGGGTTTGGTAGAGTTGGATAAACCCACTTGGGTCTTGGGTAATTGGTTTTGATGTATTTAATGGAACTTGGCATGGTCTTGGTTGCTCAGCATGGCCTAGGTGAGCTCAGCCTTGCTTAGGAATTTGGTGCCTATTTCAAGCCATATAAGTAATTTTCCACAAAGAGTTAGAGGCTGAAAATTTCAAGGATTGAAGAGGGCCTATATTTCTACTTACGGTTCAAAGCATGAGTTCTAATTCATTCGGAGCTAGGAGATTGATGAAGGGTGCTCCCCTTAATACCACAAACACATAACAGAAATAGAGAAACAACAACAGTAATATGCAAAAATTGGCTTCTTATTATCTCCACAAATGTGGAATTACAAACTTTCAGAATTACAATATGCAAAGCCACATGGGCATTCCCTTACAATATTCTGTAGGACAAAGGCTCGAATCAATACCCAGATCTACTACCCAGAATTATTACGAACTGCCTAAGACAATAATAAAGCCTTCCTTATATAGGCAATTTTCCACCGCCTGGGAAGGTTCCAGAATTTTAGCCAATAAGGCCGACCAAACTTAGAATTATTTTATTTTACATTTTATTACATCATAGTCAGCTCAAGATAACCTTTGAAACCCGAACAGAAATTTTGAAGAAAATTATTTTTTGCCATTTCAGGTGACCCGATCGGCTATTATAGCCCCATTTCGGAAACGCCACGAAGCGCTCTACAAGCTTGACCAGCACAAGCGCTTGTCACCCAAATTTTCAACCTCATCTGGGGCCTCTAAAGCCTTCAAAACTGAGTTCAAAGTTTCTGTACCCTGCTGCCAATACCGAAAATCTTCGATATCTTCCAATATACACTTGATCTGGCAATGAAACTTTACTGGCAGACTTATATGACCAACATGAACCTCCAAGAAAGAAATCAGATCATTCTGAGCACATACGAAAATTACCAAAAATAGTAACTTTTCATAAATAGCAGCTCTGCACAAAATAGCCCTTATTGAATACAAAAATAGAAATATTTTTGGGTGATGCAAGATTGCTCTTACACCCAGGATGCTCCTGCATCAGAGATATCATGATTTTACTAAGACATCTATTTTGGGCATTTAATTGTTGTTGTTGACCGACTTGTGGCATTTAATTTCGGTATTTGTATTTAATTTATGTTCAGGGCCAACCTGTGGCTTAGATTGGTATAAGTAGGGGTTGTGGGGGAAGTCTTTAGTCATTTTATTCATCCATCTTGGAGAAGACGAAGAGGTAGAGGAGTGAGTTTTCAGAGGAGCTAGTGGTTGCGGCTTGGGAAACAAGGGGATTGCTTGGTGGGCTTGCGAGCACAAGTTTAGATCTTCCTTGGGGTTTCCTACTAGTGCATGGATTAGGGCTAGCTAGGGTTTTGGTTTGGATCTTGCGAGATCTTGTGGAGTTTCTATTGTAATTGCATTGTATTTGGCCGTAACCCAGAAGGCCTTATAGCCGGGCATGTTGGATGAAAATATGATGATTCTATTATGAGTATTGGCATTGTGTGGATCTATATCTCTATATTGTTATTATATTCTATTGTGTGGTTATTTTCTAGGGGCTAGGATATCTCCATCGGGGATTGTCCTACCTTGCACTGCATCAAAGGTTTACAAGTAAAGTAATTGAAGGCACTGATTCACCCCTCCCCTCTCAGTACCTATCTCTCCTAATTCCAACAATTGGTATCAGAGCACAGTTCTCTTGTTGAATAGTTTAACCATTGAAGGGTAAAGATCTAAGTCATGGAGAGATATAAGCTTGATAAGACTATTGAAATCAGAAGATACAGATGCAGATGTTTGTTGAACAGTATAAGAAAGTTAAGGAAGGACTGAAGAAATTACTGGTTGAAAGAAAGAACATAGGTATTCTGTAAAATGAGATCAGCTACCATGAAGAATCTATTGATGAAATGTTTGAGCATATTGGATCTAGTTCTGGAAGCATCTTTGATGGATCTAAAAGTATAATCACTGATTTGTCTGAAAAGAATCAACATTTAACTAATCAAATGAAAGCACTACAAATCAGTCAAGAATCTCAGATGGTGAGAATGGTAGAAACAATGAACAATGCTAAACAAGCCGAGAAAGAAAGGAATCTGACTATTGATTACCGAAGATAGATGATTGAACAACTTCAAGCTAAAGAGAATGAAATATAGAGATTCACTGATCATCACTTCCAAGTATCTAATAAAATGATGACTATGAATCAAGAGGTCAACCGAGTGAATGGAGAATTGTCAACAAGACTAGAAGATGTTGCAAGACTCGGAGAGGAGAATGAGAAGATGAGGAATGAAGTGAAAAATCAATAGCAACACAATGAAATGATGAAATTGGCTAAAGATAGTACTAAGAAGATTGATGACTTTCTGACTAATCAAAGAAGATTTGGGAGTAAAGATGGTCTAGGCTATACCGGGGAAGGAGAATCATCACAACAAGCTGAACAAGTCAACAACAATCAAAATCAAAGACCTAAAGTGTTGGCATGTTATCACTGTGGCAAACCGGGACATACATCTAATGTGTGTAGAAGAAAAGCACAAGGTAAACCTCCTGTCACTCCTAAGTTTAATGGATATTGTTATTACTATGGTGAGTTTGGACATCTAGCTTATGAGTGTAGAGCTAAACAGAATGATATTGCTAACAATACTACTATGGAGAAAATATGCTATACTTGTAATAAACATGGACACACTGCATGAGAGTGTAAGGCTAAGATGAAGCAAGTATGGAATCCTAAGTAGAAAACATAGTGAAAGCCTTATCAACCGAAGAGACAAGGTAATTATTATGTTTGGGATTATAACACTTGGGCTAACTGTACTGCTTGTGGTAGATATGGACACATTGCAGCAAATTGTTACAGAAAGAGTTGGATTGGAAAATCAAGAAGTTGGACAAGCACTGGAATGGCATGTATGTACTGTCATAGGGTCAGTCATTTAAGAAAAGACTGTAGAGACCGAGCACCAAATGAAAATCATGTATTTGATAGTGGACACACTATTGTAGATATCATAAAGATAAGGAACACAATGTGGAGAAAAGCATCTAAAGAGAATGTTGAGTCCAGTAATGTTGCTGGTGAAACCTCATCCACTGGATTAGGTGACATCGGTACCTCCACTTAAGGTGATATAGGTATGTATGAAACTAACATTTCAAAATGATCACATTTTACATACAGTTCCTTATATATGTTGTGCACATACCAAATCTTCATGAATAAAGATGCACTATGGTTTATATGTTATGAGCTAACAATGTTATATAGTCAGTAAAAGAGAGACTGAGAGTTGGTTACCCATCGGTAATCACTACACAAGGTTAACCAGAAAATAGTGAAAACTGATAAGAAAAATCCTATGTTGACCGAGTGGATAAAATTTTTAGTTGTCACCGAGCTGATAGTTGTTTCGTACTAAAAGTTAGGTCAAGCATTTATTGCATGAAAGTTTGAGTGGGAATATCAAAAAGTCTATAAATACATGAGAAATAGAGTTCATTTTTTACATTGCGATTTTGAAGAGCGAAGATTTCATAGAGAAGAGTTTGAGCTGAAAGATTTTCAGAAGGATTCAAGGCTAATGTAGATCAAACCGACAACACTCTTCGATGATTCTGAGTATGTTCATTTTCTACTGAACACTTTATTTACTTGCTACTAGCTAAAACTCTAAATTGATTTATGGAATCTACATCGTCTGCTAGCAAATCACAAAGTGTTGAGGAAGAAGTTAATCTAACTGCAAGAGAAAATTTTGATGAACCTAATTTCAAGCCACATCACAAGGTCCCAGCACAAAAAGATTTAATGGGCACTTTCTCAAGCATACCAGATAGGGTTTTATTGAAAGAAGACATAAGAGCATATATTCATTGCAAAATTGGAGAAGTAGGAGACTTTGAAACTGTTGTAGCACATTCACTACTCTGTGGTACAGATGGAAAATTGAAACCAGAATACAAGAAGATTACAGAATCAGGGTTATTGTGTATCACATACTATCCACAATCATTTAAGACAGATTGGATCAGAATCATATTGAGTAGATACCATGATGGAAAATTCTGGTTGGATAAACTGATAGAGGTCACTAAGAAAATGATTAGTAGGATTACTGGGCTCCCTACAACTGACAAGGCAAAAGCCTTTCATAGTTCATCACGACTTGATGTTGAGAAGAACACTAGAGCATAATGGGACAATTGAGCACTGAAAATTTTAACTATCAAAGACCCAGCAGTTAAGTTCACAGCACATGTAATCAAGTAGAAGATATTTCAATTGAGAAAACTCAACAGCATACCCTATAGCGCAGTAAACATGGCATAAAAATTATGGAGAAAGGTCACCAGGTTGATTTTTCCAAGGTACTATTACATCAACTACAGGAAAACATGAAGACAATAAGGTCAAAGAAGTCAAACACATGTAAGTTTGGATCACTACTTGTTTGTATATTTTTCTTTATACAGAAGTATGTACCCGGCGTCAGTAAAGTAAACTAGACAACAGATAAACCAATAACTACACATATTACCAAGAGGATAAATAAGTTAGGAAATAAATTGAATATAGTATTTGATGCATACTTCAAAGAATTTCAAACCAAAATGCATAAAAGAAGTAGAATTCCAAGGGAATTATTTGAAAAGTTTGAGATGGACATTTGTTTTGTAGTAGACACAAATCATTTAATGATAAAAGCAGTTGAACCTAGATTAAAATGGTTGGCACCTATGGGTTATGAAATGAACCATGATTTCACACTAAAATCTATTAATGCATTGCTTGCATTACCAAAAGACCCCATTGCCACTAGGTTCAGAACATATGAAGAGGCCAAATCTAGAATCACTACAAGCATAGAGATTGATAAAATGTCTAGAAAGGCAAAGACAATGAGGAAAGATCTTACTGCTAGATATGAAGATGTCTCTAAAACACCTGAGGAGACACCAGTTGAATAGGAAACCAAAGGTCAGTTAATGTTAGCTGACAAGTCATATGATAGTGAGGAAACCAAGTCTGACGAAATAAAAGATCCCACACCAGTTCCTCCACCTGAAGTTCCTATGAAGAAGGAGTTACCAGTACAAGAAGGTATGAGGACAAGATCATCAACTATAGCTTCACCACCCGAGAAGAAAGAAGCAAAAAAGGTAATAAAATGAAAAGAAAATACACCAACTAAGACTTATGCAAAGAAAGGATCCAAGGTTGCTGCTGAAGCACCAAAGAAAAGGAGAAGACTGATAAGAGGTAAAGAAGACCTTGAGGACACTGAAACTAAAGATGGCACAAATCAATTCAAGGTGGTCAGGAACAAGGTAAAGTCAATAGGCTAAGTCATTGAAGATATAATTGAGAACGAAGATATAACTGATCCGAAAATAGGCAGATTTGACAAGATGTCAAATGAGAATCAAACCAAGATAGAAGAGGTAGTCATCCAAATGATGATAAAATTTAAGAGAGTTCCATTGGAATTTTCTTATTCATTACAGAAGGAGTTGGATGACAGGATAAATAAAAAATGGGCTTATGCACTTGAAACTGAGAAAAGAAAGAGAGAAAGATCTCTAGTTCAGGCTGGTCCACATCTAAGCCTAGTCGAACTTGATGAACTCATGGCTAATCATCAACTGAGATTTGTTGTAAAGAACCGAGCCATGATGATATTGGATGAGAATTAGGTAGATGTAGAGGAGAATAGCAATGCCCTATGGAGAGAAATCATTAAAACCAAAGAACAAGCTGAGAAAAATGCATACTTAAATCTATCTAAAAAGAGACAAAATTACAAAGGTAAAGGTATTTATATTGATGATACTATAGCAGAGAAGTCAAAGGATTCTGTTATATCTTTTACCGAGGTAATTGATATCACTGAAGAGAAAGAAGACATAAATATCTCACAGGATGCATTGGATAAAGTAGAGATCCAAATGAAGAAGAAAACTGACGATGATGTACTCATTGAGGACATCACAAATGGTGATCCTAATGACAAGGATGTAAGTATTGCACCCCTAAACACTCAAGATAAAGAACAAGTCATTGAATGTGCATTTACATCACTACCGAGTGAGCTTCCTATACTTGCAGAAGTAGTAGAAATCCTTTCACGGGAACAACCCGACGGCTCAGACCCTGAGCAACACAAAGACAACACAAGGGTACAAAAAAGTGAGAAACCTGTAGAGATGGATGAGCCTAACAAAATAGAGGCACCTTCCATCAAGCCAAAGGTAACAGAAGAAACAAAGGAAACCGAGGTGATCCCATCTGATGCCACACCCGAGGCTCCCACTTTATCAATCGAGACAACAGCTACCAAGGAGTAGAAGAAGGAAGAAAGTGTGTCAACCGGGAAGGATACTCTGAGGACTGGAGACAAGTCTCTTGTCATTACTGAGAAGAAATCACCATTAGTATCGAAGAAGAAGAAGAAAAAGAAAGGAAAAGGGCCGATCACCCTAGATGAAGTGATAATTATTCCTGAGTGTGACATGAGGACCCTTAGCATCAAGGAATTAAGCAGATATGGGGAACTATGTCAAAGAAAGGTAGCTCAAGAGAAGCTGAAGAAAGAAACTAAGAGAAAAGAAATTCTAACAGATGTGAGGGATATCTTACAACAAGTAGTACCTGAGGTGAATATTGATGAAGATACTCCCATCATAGATCAACTTTCTATATTGATAGAGAAGATCAATGCCCCGGATACTGATGCAGACAAATAGATTAAAGAAAGGGCAGAGTCAAGGATACAAAATAAACTGGAAGAGAAAATAAGCCAAGAAGTGGCAATAAACAAGGTCAAGTTATTTGAGGTAATAACTAAGATAAAATCTATCACCCAGTTAATTTGTCAGTTTTTACTAAAGCTTTGTACTATAGACACCTTCACTGTTGAAATCAGTGAAAAGATAAAAGGACTGAAAGCAAAAATCAAAGTCAGTACAACTGCAACTATAACCGAGCCAAATGCTTTCTCAAAGAACATTCACCGAGTTTAGGAACTCTGGTGGTTAATAGCATATTTAAAGAAACAAGAAGAGCACATAACAAATGAGGTCACCCAGTTACAGACAAAACTCCTACCATATCTGAAAATTTTTGAGGCACATAGTGTCAAAGCAGAACAACTTGTTGCAACACCTGAGATTTGGTGTTGGAGAACATATTTGACATGCATGCACAAGTCGGTCTTGAGCATATTTCTCTCACCAACTTGAAAGAGGAATGGAAAAACCTCTTGGAGTCAGTAAAGAAAACCCATCAGAACTTTTTTGACAAGATGTGAGTATACTTCTTAATTTTTGTATTTGGCATTACTATCGAAAAGGGGGAAAGTAATGTATATGTCAATATGCCAAATATGTACATAGATGCTACGTATACTACATATTATCAGGAGCATGCACCGATGGGGAGTACTTTAGAAATTTTGATAAGTATATGTATATGGCGGAGATATAAGGTATATATAGAAAATTTTGTCTATATACATTCAAGTTTTGATACTAATGCCAAAGGGGGAGATTTTTATCTCTATTAGGCATTCAAGGTTGTCATTAGTATCAAAGGTTATTAAAGAGATCAGTCAGTCACTTACATTGAGAAAATCGATAACTAGAAGCAAGACAGACTAGTTGGTAAAGCTTACACACCGAGCATCAGACAGTTTACCGAGCACCAGCAGACATCGACACCGATAGACAGTAAACACTTAGCGTCGTAGTATACACCGAGCAGTTTATACAATGTTTACCAAGGATCACAAAAAATGGCATAGTAATCTGAAATGGCACATTCTTCTATGCAAATGGTTACAACAGATCAAAAAACATTTTACCAAAGTCAAGGAATATTTATTGTTATGATATTCATTAAATGCAATTTATATCTTATGTAATAGTCTGATCTAGGTCATTTTTGTGCACCATAGATCTTAGGGTTATGACTATGTTGTGTAACCTAATTTTGTTAAAGCGGCAAAATTTGATCGCTATATATATGTATGTTTACATCATTTTTTTTGTGAACTAATGCGAGAACAGATATATGAATCAAGGAGAACTTGAAGCATTTGCCTAATTTCAAGTCTATCAGTTAATAGAGTAGATTGCAAAGGATATCATATTAAGCAGAATCATAAAAGGCTACTAAGCGGTTTAGAGAAGAGATTCATCATAGTCAAGGTGATATTTTGTCAGAACTTTATAGATCTGTATCAAACAATTGAGTTGTCAATTAGCAGATAATTGCCTATTTCTTTCTAACAATTGTAATAGAGTTTTTGGATAAATCTCTTAACAGAGTAGACTTAACAGTCTTATGTAAATCTCTTAACCGAGTGCAGACTTCATTAGTGTTGTTAAAATCTTATAACTAGGTAGATCTAGTTGATCTAATATGTTACTCCTAACAGGGTAAGATCACCAGAAGTGATCAAAACTTGTAGCCCTAACAAGCAAACCTTTTCTATCTCTAGTAGTGAAGAATTTGTGGCTGTCATCCCCACCACAGTTTTTACCTTCTAACAAGGGTTTTTGTGTTACCAAAATACTTGTGTTATGTGATTGCTATTTTGATTTCATGTTGTTTACTTTCATAAGTTAAATGAATGATTGATACATGCAATTTGATACAAGCTATTTTGCAAAGGTTATCACTATTTACAGTCATAGATCTGAAAAGTTTACAAGTAAATTTTTTGAAGGCATTGATTCACCCCTCCCCTCTCATTACCTATCTCTCCTAATTTCAACAATTAGCACACAAAAACTTAACTCTAATCGGAATAAAAATTACAAAGATAACTCCATAACTCCCTCCTATAATGAGATCCACCTCGTTATAAAGGCCTCTAAGAAGATTTCATAAGGTCACCATAGGAATTCTAGAAGGTTACTATATGTCAACATGACTCGTTATTTACAATTTTGTTACTATTTATTTTATAACTAAATAATTAATTCAAGTAGTCTACATGATATTATTTAAATTTGGGACCACTTAACCAATGAATATAATAAAATTATTTAATAATTTTGGGGACATTACAATTCAACAATTCCAGTGTTCCATACTTCCATCTTCCAAATACATCACATATTGACTTTTTATCACCACCAAACATCATGTGAACATTCAATATAGAAATTAAAATGCTCTTTCCTATACATTAGACTTCAGATACTCTTTCCTACATATCAACCATTATATTTAATACTGGACACAACTCTCATACTTCTCTACATTAGGTATATTCTAGTAATCACATACACTTTTGTATCAAGTTAACATCAATGCACACATAATGTTGACATCAATGGAAATAATAAAATCAAAATGCTAACATAAATCCTCTAGGTTGGGGGAAAGATTGGAGTGATGGTGATCATATTCATGTATGGATAATCTATTGATGTATGAGAGGGTGATCTGTAGAAACTTGAAGTTTGTTTTGTTCACATTGGATTCACCAAAATGTAGAGAAGGGGATTTACCACTGTTGAGATGATATGGTGGCAGGGGAAAATTACCAATCCTACCTTATTTAACGAGCACTATGGTGATATATGAATATTAATTAAATAAAGGGACAATTTGTTAGATGTATATAAAATAAAAACATTAAGTAAATAAGAAGTGCAAGATGATAAAAATATTTTAACTAGAGGAACTGAAATGTAAGGTCACCAAGATCAATTGGTAGGCTCTATTCATTCTTTGTCTAGGATGCACAAATGAGTCTAGGATGATAGTACAGATTTAGCAAATCAACACAGAACACACACATCTTGTATAAACAAGGTAAAAATATTGTACTAGAAAGGTTCAAAGACAACTTGCCACCTAAATAGAATACTAAATAAACTAGAAATGATAAAAGGGAATGTGAAATGAATTGAAAGATGATATAACATTGAAGACACAAGAAGAAGAAATAGTATTAGATAAATGCTAATAGAAGCCTCTAGAATGCTACTCCATTCTTCTCTTCAAACCTGCACAAAAGGTGGACAAGGATAAACATTGTGGCTATAGCTTAGAGGTTGCCAAAGTTAGACCCACAATTTCATGTTTCCACCTCCATTAATTTAACTATGATAGATAATTATTTATTAAAATAATTTTAAAAAGATAGTGCAGAGATAGATACTACTTATATTCTATGTCAAAGATAATAACAAAAATTGCATGAAATTTGGAAGGAACTATAAGATGCTAATAAATTGGAGCTCACTCAAAAGAAGGTAATTAAGAGTTCCTTAGAGAGATGGAGCTTCAATGGTGGCAATAATCCAACAAATTGGTTAAAAATAAATAACGGAATACTAATAGAAAAAAAGAAAAAAAGGTTGTATGAATGATCAAGAATTTGGAGGAATGCCAAGAGATTGTGAGAATATCCAAGAAAATTGAAGTAGACAAAAAACTTAAAATAATCCCAAAAGAATTCTATCATTAACTGACTGCAATTGGAGATGTTACATTGCTAGAAGCAAGAAGTGTAATGCTCCAATTGCCACCTTCAAGTTGCAAACTCATGGTACAAATGGAAACCGCATGGATAACTCTATAAAGCCCGTGTTTCCCTAGTCAAAATAGTCCACATGGTCAAGAAGAACAAACAAACGTGGTTGCAAGGCAACTAGACGAAATAGAGGCTTATGTAGAGACTTTGATTCGGCTAAAGTGAAGGTACCATGTGATTGTGGAACTGTATGGGGTACAAATTCTGACGTTACACTTTATCATAAACTTTAAAAATTAATGTCAACTATTTTTTAATAAACATTAAAAATGGATTTCAAAACCTAGTTTATGCCTACATAAAATTTGAAAAGTATTTTTTGAGCTATAGAGATATTTACTTTAATAGATTCTTAAAAATATTTTTTTCTAGGAAAGTTTTGGCACTAAGCAATTTTACAATTATCATGTCTTCACAATTTAGATACCATTTTTGAATTAAAAATTATTTTAATTAGTGACGCTTTTGACATAATCTACAAAGTTTTTATATTTATTCTTTATAAAAGATTTATTTATTTATTTTTAATATGTGTGAGGTATCCCCGTGACCTAGCCCATCGCCCAACAACATGTATCTTGGGTACATGTGCAAGCTAGAGCAAGACTAATCCCCCCATGAGTGAGATCATACGCCCACAAGCCGTCTCACCTCTTTAAAATTACTTGATCGATTATAATATCTAAAATAGTCCTTTCTTCATTTTTCTCCATTCTATAACTTCACTTTGAAAACAAAAATTCAAAATAAAATCATTCATTAAAATATGTTCTAAGCAATGACAAAGACTAGCCTCTATATTAGATGTACCTATGAGCACGCTTCGGATGTTCATTTAAAATGCTTTAGATGTATGGGCATACTAATTCCTACCAAACGACAATCAACAATTTTGTTAGATGTTGTGATTTTCCAATGTACAATGAACACTTCCACCAATATTTACAATGTTTTTTTAGTATGTTGAGTTTTTTAAAATATATCCTTTAATTTTGAGTACGTAATTATGTAAGTCAGCATGGTTTGAACTCGTGACCTTATTTTATTAGTGCCCACATCAATTAACCATTGTGCCCGAGTAATGATGGTTTACCTTGTACTAACTCATATTTATGAAACTCATTATTCCATAATAGATTGACCAGTCAATATTAACTCATAATAGATAATAACTCAAAATTTCAATATTTAATTTAAAAATATAATAATATAGTTAAGATATGTTAGTTGATACATCTAATATGAAACTTAGCTTTCAACCTTTGGTAGGTATTTTTAAACCATTGTCCAAAATAATATGACAAAACTTGTGTAATATTTAATTCCCCAACTCCAAAGTGGAGGACATGATCGGCCTCAGTTTTGCAAACTTTAATTCAAAATTAACTTCGACACGCGTTATCGTCAAAGCGAATATTCCTCTTCAGCGTTATCGTCAAAGTGAATATTACACTTCAGCGTTATTAAATAGGGGTGGAAAATCATACATAGAATTTCAGAGATATTTCCAACATATTGCGTGGGAACGTGGACTAAATTGAACCAGAAATATACTTACCCCGATTATAGTCAACAATATTGCGCTAGCATAGTTTTAATTAATTTTTGACTTTACAAAGTCAAAACTATTTTTTAAGAGATTTAATTTTATTTTTAGAAGTAATGACTTAGGATAAATCTTTATTATAAACTATGCCTCCACTTACGCATTATATTATGTTATATTTAAAGGTCTACTTTGGATTCTATTACTTTGTCTTTCTCCTAGATCTGGTCATTACCTTCCCAAGGAAAACTTGGATTTCTATATTATGTGAAAAGTCAAATAAATATATCTTTTTATTTCAAGCTAGAAGCTTTGTCCTCTATTATATACCATGATGGAGACAACTTTCATGTTCATCTTAATTCTTCTCATGTTCTCTTCATGTCTCTATTTACATGATTTTTGTCAAATATAAATCTAGATAACTAAAAATATTTATTTAATAAAAGATGTTTTTGATATTAAAAGCAGTAAAATTAGAGTTTTGTCCCATTACAACCAATCTAGAAGGCTAACCGCCAAAAAAGATCAAGAGCATGTTAACAACACATTAATAGTGCTTTAACAATATTATAAACCACATCTAATCAAAATAATGAAACAAACAATTATCGCTAAAACTTTACCGCTATACATTTTACTGTCTGTTATAGGTTTCGGGTCCTTGTAAAACCTATTTTTACTTAATTAGAACAATGAAACAAACAATATATAAGCTACTAGAACTATTAGTAGTCTTTTTAATATTTCCATCTAAGCTAGCAGAACTATACTTTGTCTTTCGATTAGCCCATATAGGGATATACATAACCAACATCATACTATTGCTACTAGTCTTAAACATAAACAACATAAACATAAAGAGATTAAATATTATGTCATTAAGGCCAATGACAGTAGGAAAATAGAAAACACACAAGATATTGCACCTGTCCAACTCATTTGATATTGTAACCACTATACTATAGAACATTGGACCAATCATCAGTTGGGAACTTCAAAAGTTCCTTATAGTTTTCTTCATCATCCGGTTCAAGCATCTTTTTCTACAATAGGAATAGTGAAATGCCCAAACTATGCATCACACTCAGGCTGAAGCTCAAGATGCTCACAATCTTTCTTTCCAAATGTGTAACTCTAGTCTTCAACTTGTCCAACATCATAACCATCTCCCTACAATTGACACAGGTCATAGGATAAATAATTTTACAAGTCCCAACAACAACCTCCTCCTCTTCTTACATCATTTCGTTAGTGAGGTCCAAAGACTATACCCAAGGCTTTTAGAGACATGGGTAGAGGAATTATCCCTCTCTAAGTTTCCTTCAATCTCCATTTCCCCACCTCTAACATTTTCCTCCTGTCTACTCTTTTCCCGATTCTCCCCACTCTGTCATCCTTCATCTTCTTCGAAATCTAACTCCACAACATCCATCAACTTTTCATTTTCATAAGACTAGGTGGTAATTCTATGACAACATCACGAGGTGTTCGCCTCCTCTATGCCCTAATCTTGAAAACCTACCTCCCAAATAGTGAATTTGACCTTTTTGGTAGGATATTTTCCTTTTTTCTTCAAAAGACCCTTCCTCTTCTAGTCAAAAGATTCTGACTTTACAATTGTGTTGGTGCAGGTTTGGGGACTAGCTTGGTGAGAAGTAATTTTCAGGTTGGGGTTTTTGAGAAAATTCTTTATTCTTGGTTCTAGGATGTCGAGAATCTTGGCAAAGGTGGTGGGGGAGGGGTAGACTACGTAGCTTCATGGACCAAAAGCTATTAGGGGATGAAGAAGGCTAGATGGAAATGGTAAAGGCAAAATATAAGCCCTTGGTGAAGAGGGACAAGTTTTTTACTCTGGTTCTTAGCATTAATACACACTTCCTTCATAGGATTTTCTAGTGAATTCTAGAGGAAAAAAGGAAAAAAAATAATACTTTGGTTGAAAAAATGGTTTAAGAGAGGCATGTGGTAGAAATAACAAACCCTGAATCTACCCTCAAACTTGAAATACTTCAAAATCATAAGGCACAGATGTTGTCAAGGCTCCGGTAGAGTTTCCCTTTCCTAACCACCATGAAGTTTCTCAAGGCCCTCATCTTCTTTGAAAAAACAATTAAGGCTCTTTGTCTCAGAAACCCTTCTTAGTTTTATTGATGCTTTCTACTAGTTGTGGGAAACCCCATAGCCTTAGTAATTACATTCTCATTAACTTCAAAAGATATACAAGCTATAGAAACCCTACTAACTATCCAAGAAGAGGTGAATTACATTAACAAATTCTTATCATAGGCATTCATATTTTCAATGAAATGATAAATTTCACCATCCTTACAGATATGCCAAACCATGGCATCATTCTTGAACTCATTGGGCTTATTAGGCTTAATTCAAACTCTGTCAAGTCCCCATGGCATTCAATCTAGTACTAGTCACAATGTTAGCTCTTTGAAGATTATGAAAGAAATCATAAAAATTAGGAAGGAAATAATGCCCTACAAAGATTGTCAATATGGGGTAATAATCATCATGTACTCCCAAAAAAATTGTAATGGTTGGAAAGGCTCTTCGCTTAAGCGACCACCATGTACTTAAAAGAGTAATAACAACTCTGCAGATTACAAAATGTTTCTCATACTTAATGATAAAATCCACATGCGTTGTAATCAAGAAAAGGTGATGCCAAACATTGTTCTCCATGAACTTGCCCTTGATCACATGGAAATGACAAGAATTATGCCAACACAAGATGCCATGAGGTTGGTCAGCTATGTAGATCACCATTTTGGAGACTATGAAAAAAATGAGGGAAAAATTATTTGAAATAATGCCTTCCATAAACCATCTCAAAATATACCCCATTTGGACACATCTTTCCATATTAGGAATTATATTATACCAAAAAGATCTTCAACACTAACTAACATCCATGAAAAAATCATCGTTTTCTTTATCTTTCAAGGAGAAACTTCACATTAGCAGGAAGTAGCCCTTGGTTGAGTTCCAACAGCTTAAACTTGCAAGCCTTAAACCTAAGGTATCCAAATTATCAAACATAATATTAACTTCTTGATACTCCTAAGAGTTATTTTTGTTGTCATTAGTTATGAGGAAGTCATATTGTTTGTCAAAGTCATTTGATAATGAAGGAAAGATAGGTCAGTAAAGAAAGAAAAGCTATTAGGTAAAATAAATAAAGGAATAGGGAATTTCAGTAAAGAAAAAGGCAGTTTAGGCATCGAGCAAGATAGAACCAAGCACCTAACTGAGAAGAGAAGATAGTTGACAAGAAAGAAGAAAATGTGTTACCAAGCATAGCAGCCCGACAGAAGGAGATGTTAGATAACTGAAAGGTGGGGGGGGGGGGGGGCAGGTGAATCAGTTAAGTCCAGTTATCCTAGAATCCCAAATCTCCCAGATGTATATATTAAACCTTATCAATCAAATAATCAACTCGGTAAGATATCAATTGTACCTTTCTCTTCATCTACCGATTACCTGCAAATTAAATATTTTGTTCATCGATCTATTCAATTATAGAAATGTGTAAAGTAAAATAAAAAATCAACACATATAACACATATATTTTTAACGTGGAAACCCTGTTAGGGGAAAAACCACCTAAGACTGGTACCCCAAAATAATTCATTGCTTTAAAGCGAGCTCAGTCTAGAGCTAAGGCTATTAAAGGTTACAAAACACAATGTGAGGTCTGACCTTGTTAGAGGATTTATAACTAACAGTTTTCCTTTGACCAAACATTCACTATGGGGTCAACAACAAAACAATCAACATTTATTGAATGTCATATTGAAATATAAAGACTGTTAAGTCTCACTCGGTTAAGAGATTTATCTGTAGTAATGGCTAAACTGATACAATAATGATCTAATTCAAATACAACTTTGATTTGTAGATTTTCAGATCTATATGCTAAGCTCAAAATACCTCTAATCAATAATCAATTCAACATCAGTATTTCCTCCAACTCTATTTTGTTTGGTATATGCTTTCTATGAGGCTCAATGTTGTCTATAGTTCTGGTTGGTTTCTGTCTTCAACTAGTTTGATCAGTGTTGCATGAAAACAATCCTTTCCACATGAATTATCCTATAGCGTCAAGAATCCTAGACTCAGTAATGAATCTCATGTCTCCTTATATAGACATCATAAACCATTTTCTTCTTATCCATATATTTTCCCTCTTATTCTTCACCATTTATTTTTCTGCTTTAACCTTCCTCAGAAGTTGTTTTGTTAACACATTTCATTCTCCTTCATTCAATCATCTTCAAATTTTGTCAGTCATTTAATCATCATAACAAACATGATCTTCTACCTCAGAATCATAAATAATTGTCAAGCTCATCATTTTCATTTGGCTATTATAAACTCCATTTATTTCCTTCACTCGGTCAATACCACAATACGTCAGTGATTACCTTCTCAGTTAATACTAGACTCGGTATACACTACACTTGCTTGGTGTGTACAAAAATCTTCATTTACCGACCACATAAACTTGTTCAGTCCTGATCTTCAATACATAATAGAATCATGTAATACAATAAGGTCATCAACATAATGTCATAGAATTATCAGTTTAGGTTACTCAAAGTATACCATATCCATATCCATATCCGAGTATATGCACAAAGATGGGGGACCAAAAAGATGTCACTTTTCTTTTTTGTCCCCCATCACGCATAGTGCATACGCACCAAAGGGCATGTGCCCTATGGCTTGGGCAATCCAAAACAAAGTGTGTGTTCCCTATAGGGTGCATGCCCTTTGAAAAACACTTTTTTAGTATTTTTCAAAGCGTGTGTGCCCTATAGCACACATGTGTTTTGAAAAAAGCCTATTTAACTAAAGCTGCAGATTGGAAAGCTCATTTTTATTTCCTCCAACCCATGTTTGCAGCTAAGAAGGGCTTCCCAAGCGTGTACACACTCTTATTTTGGCTTGTGAATCCATTGTTTTCATTCATTCATCCATCAAATAGCTCCATGACGTTGTCAAGTTCAATCTGAAAGAAGAGGTAGTGTTTTTACAGCTCATCCTCTTATTTTTTTTAAAATTTTAGTTTTGTAACAATTTGTTTTGTTAAAATTTGTTTTTGTTTAAATTTGTGTGTAATGAAGATTTTAAAATCTAGTTTTTATAATTGCTAGGAAGAAATAATTTCCCTCAACCAAACCCTCTGTCTCCTCATGAAGAACCGAATGAAGAAACAAATGAAGAAAATGAACCTCAATTGCCCCCACCAATCAAGAAACCTCCTCCTAGAACACAACAAAATTTGATGAACCAAATTGAAAGAGGGCAAAAACAATTAGAATCTTTAATTACTAGTTTAAAAGATTCTAGTGGTACAACTCCCGAAAGGGAAAGACTTGCAAAATCATTGGAAGCAATCTTGACCCACGTAAGCTCGATTAGTGGGAAAATTAATTTATGGAAGGATAAAAGAGAAGAACAAAAAAAATATTATGCAAATAAATTATCTTATGCGAACATAAAAAAGAAAAAAATCACAAAAGATGACATTTACAAGCTATTTAAAAAACTAAGGGACATAGATACTCTTAGAACTACAAAAAGGAGGTTCCCAATTCATTGATGCTTAAATGAAGACATTAAAAACAATTTTTGCGAGATATGGTGGATGGTCTTTGATTCACCTCCTTGTAACAATCATGAGGTTCCTATATATTTCTTGAGGAAACTCTATTGTGAGTTTATACTCAAGGAGGTGCCAAATTATTTTGACTATCTAGATTCTCAGGGTAGAGGAGGGGTGTCATCATTTGATCAAGCGGGGGCACATCATGACCCCAACGCACCTAGGGTTCCTATTAGCAAGCCATAGGTGGATCATGTTACTATTCCTTCCATTGTGAAGGAACATGTAGAGGCAGACACACTAGGCACGATTAGTGCTCTGACACAGACTCCCATTCAGTGTGCCACTCCTTTAGTTGAGGGTGACCATGGTCAATCCTTGAGGGGTCATATTTTTCGGTCATGTGGATGCTTGTGCACATTTGGTACTGGCGAGAGAGAGGAAGATGATCCTGGAATGATGACTGATAGCTTTCTAAATATGACATTTGGCATTGACACATAGGTAAATATTTCCAAGTTCATTAAATTGCTTTGATCATATTTCATTTATAAAAGAATAACTAATTAATTTAGTATCTATTGATTATGATGAAAATTCAAGGCAAGAGTGTCAGTGGTGGTGGTAGTGGAAGTGGCAATGATCCTCATGTCCCCTTCTACACATCATTGTCAATTCCATAAGTATGCATCCAATAAAACATTTTAATTAACATATTTGATTATTATGTAATTATATGAATAATTGTATCATAACTTATTGTGCATGTGCATTAGACGTTCACTGGTGGACCATCGACATTCACAATAGACAGCAAAGGGCATCATGCCACTTTCCTTGAGGTATCTTTATTTGCATGTTAATTTGATTTACTTTATTATATTTAATTAATAAATGAATGAATGACTAAATTACAAGACAAATTATGATCAAAATCCAGAGGCACGATTATCACATTCTTTCACTTGGCTTTGTGTTGTCACCATTGAGTCCATAGGTATATATGTAATAATGCATTAAGTAATATGTCAGTAGTACGTTCTTATATGAATGGTTATCTTATAATTTTCCATGTACATGTGCACTAGTTGAATGTTGGAGCTTCGACTTCAACACCGCACACTAAAAGATGTGGTGGAACCTTCATGGAGGTATCATTTACTCATTAGTAGGGTTGTAAAAATTATATGTGATCTTGATAACTGCATAATACTTTTTTTGTTTCATTTTCAGTTATTGACATTAGAGACTCCTCCTTCTATCCGTGATACTTTGGATCATGGAGTAGCTATAGCAGTAGCTAGTTATGAAGCACTGCTCCTGAGGTATGAAAGAGATCACTTAATTTTAATTGTTATTTTAATAGCTTGTATTGAATTTTACAATGATATTCATGTATTTATTTTAATTATTATTTTGATCATTGTTGTAGGGACTTATTACTCTAGATTGCTAGCATGCGCCTTCGGTGGATGAATATAGTGACTATTTGCTAGCGGTAAGCGAATATTCAATTTTATGTCATTGTATAATTTAATTTTGATGTATATTAGTTATTGATGCTTAAATTTATTTTTATCAGCTCGAGCTATAGAAGATTCTAGATAGGAGGACGAGTGAGTGCACTCGGAAGACTACAGCATCCACTACATCTCCATCGACATGACGATCGAAGATAGCTCAGGATTTGTTTTCTTCCCTTGGCGAGAAAGGACTAGATTAGGGATATGTATTGTATGTCTATATGGCATTAGTGGACATATTTTTTGTATATTGTACAAGTGATACATTGTACATCCATTTGGCTTTGAGGAAGCTAGTTTAACTATATTGAATATGTTCAATGTATGATATTATTAGACATATATATTTGGCTTCATTCCCAACGAATATATTTTTTTTTATGTTTTAGGTATGCAATTCATGGGTTTGGTGTGTTGATGTATACTAATTTATCTTTATGTGGATGTCTTATGCTTTGTAAATTTCCCATGCCTTATAGTTATGCTTGTATGTTTACCAATGTATGTTTAACTTGCTGACTATGCTACAAATGCCAGTCACTATCCTCAATAACAGTCAATTCCTTGACTGTAATAATAACAAAAGTAATGAAATGAATGGAGAAATGTGTAAATATAATATAAGGCAATATTTCTACATCACAACCTATCCAAGATCACATGGAATCAAATATTTATATTCATTGGTTTGTTCCCTATTCCATGGGACAGTCACAATATAAAGACATGACCTCAAATAGGTGAGGCAGCATATGGAAAGGTTGTCATCTATTGACCCCAATACCAGGCCTATTTCAATTTGTGGATACCCTAATGTTGGAAAGAGTTATTTTATTAATAAGATTACTACAACGGATGTGGATGTGCATGTGCAACCTTATGCTTTTATAAAATAACTTATAATTGTCCCCTAACTGACTGATTGTTAATGACAAACACTAGAATACATATTTGCACTCATCCTACTGCTCACCTTGGAGTGGTCGGCGGCATTCAAATGATTGTATGTGCCAAAAAAGTTTGTCAATAGCATTTATCTAGCCATTCAAAGCTGTTGGAACAAATGGTTTGATGCTATGACCGATGATTTGAAAGATACTTAATGTTGGCTGTTTGAATTGAGGAACACTGTGAGTTCTGACATCAACCAAGATTGTGTTGCCAAATATAAATGAACTTGAATCTCTAAAAAATGAGAGAGGCTATTGTAGGCCTCAACAACACTGTCTTGTAGCACCTAATGGATCGATGCTACCTTGCACGAGCTCTGAGATATGACCCCGCAAAGATCCTTGATTTCATGCTCAAGGGACCTTGAGGGACACTTTGGCCTGGAGTCATCGACGGGGTTCGAATGACTCTGTGTGTCGAATGAGGTTTCCCCTAGCATTTACCTGACCATTCAGAGTTGTTGGAATAGATGGTTCCATGCTATGACGAACGGTTGGAAAGATATGCAACGTTGGCCATTTGAACTGAGGAACATCGTGAGTTCTAACATCGATTGAGAATGTGTTTCCAAATATAAATGAACTTGAATCTCTAAAAACTGAGACAGGCTATTGTAGGCCTCGGCAACAAGGTCTCGTAGCTCCTGATGGATCAATTCTACCTTGCAGGAGCTCTGGGATATGACCCCACAAAGATCACTAATTTCATGCTTAAGGTACCTTCAGGGACAGTTCGGCCCAGAGTCATCGACGGGGTTCGAATGACTATGTGCCAAATGAGGTTTCCCCTAGTGTTTACCTAACCATTTGAAGTTGTTGGAACAAATGGTTCCTTGCTATGACCGACAGTTGGAAAGATACACAATGTTGGTCATTTGAACAGAGGAACACTAAGTTCTAACATCGACCGAGAATGTGGTTCCAAATATAAACAAACTTAAATCTCTGAAAACTGATATAGGCTATTGTAGGCCTCGGTAACACAGTCTCATAGAACCTGATGAATTGATGCTACCTTGCACGAGCTTAGAGATATGACCCCGCAAAGATCATTAATTTTGTCCTTAAGTGACCTTGAGGGACACTTCGACCCAGAGTCATTGGTGGTAATCAAATGACTATGCGTAGTGAACAAGGTTGCCACTAGCATTTACCTAGCCAATCTTAGTTGTTGGAACAACGGTTTCATTGCTACGACCAATGGTTGGAAGGATATGCAACGTTGGTAGTTTGAACTAAGGAACACTGTGAGTTCTGAAATCGACCAAGAATGTGTTACCAAATTTAAATGAACTTGAATCTCTGAAAACTGAGACATTGTTTTGTAGGCCTCAGAAACACGGTCTCATAACACCTGACGGATCGATGCTACTTTACACGAGCTCTAAGATATGACCCCACAAAGATCATAGATTTCATGCTTAAGTGACCTTGAGGGACACGTTGGCCTGGAGTCATCAACAGTGATTGAATGATTGTGTGTGGAAAATGAGGTTTCCACTAGTGTTTACCCTACCATTTGGAGCTCCTCAAATAGACAGTTTGTTTCTACAACCGACGGTTGGAAGGATACGCAACACTAGCCATTTGAATTGAGGAACACTTTGAGTTCTGACATCGACTGAGAATGTGTTGCTGAATTTAAATGAAGTTGAATCTCTAAAAACTGAGACAGGCTTTTGTAGGCCACGACAACAAGGTGCTGTAGCAACTAATAGATCCATGCTACCTCACATGAGATCCAAGATATGACCCTACAAAGATCATTGATTTCATGCTAAAGGGACCTTGAGGGAAACTTTGGCCCGGAGTCTTCGGCGGCGTTCAAACGAGTGTGCATGGAAAATGAGGTTGCCACTAGCATTTACCTAGTCATTTAGAGCTGTTTGAATAGATGCTTTGATGCTAAGACCGATGGTTGGAAAGATATGCAATGTTGGTCATTTAAACTAACACTTTGAGTTCTGACATCGATCGAGAATGTGTTGCCAAATTTAAACAAAATTGAATCTCTAAAAATTGAGACATGCTATTGTAGGCCCCGACAACATGGTCATATAGCAACTAATTGATCAATGTCATCTCGCATGAGCTCTGAGATATGACCCTGCAAAGATCGCGGATTTCATGCTTAAGTGACCTTGAGGGACACTTTGACCTAGAGTTGTTGGTGGTAATCGAACGACTGTGTGTGGTGAACCAAGTTGCCACTAGTGTTTAGCTAGCCATTTGGAGCTATTAGAATAGATGGTTTGATAATACGACTGACAGTTGGAAAGATATGCAACATTGGCCATTTGAACTGAAGAACACTTTGAGTTCTAACATCGACCGAGAATATGTTGCCAAATTTAAATGAAATTGAATCTCTAAAAACTGAGATAGGCTTTTGTAGGGCCCAGTAACATGGTCCTGTAGCAACTGACAGATCTATGCTACCTCACATGAGGTCTGAGCTATGACCCCACAAAGATCATTGATTTCATGGTGAAGGGACCTTGGGGGACACTTCAGCCTGGACTTGTCGGTGGCATTCGAATGACTATGTGTGACGAATGAGGTTTCCACTAGCATTTACCTGGCCATTTGGAGCTATTCAAACATATGGTTCGATGCTACGACCGATGGTTGGAAAGATACACAATGTTGGCTATTTGAACTGAGGAACACTTTGTGTTCTAACATCGACCGAGAATGTGTTGCCAAATTTAAACAAAATTCAATCTTTGAAAATTGAGACATGATTTTGTAGGCCCCGGCAACACGGTCTCGTAGCAACTAAGAGATCCATGCTATCTTGCACGAGCTCTGAGATATGACCCCTCAAAGATCATTGATTTCATGCTGAAGGGATCTTGAGGGACACTTCGGCCCAGAGTCATTGGTGGTGTTCAAATGACTGCATGGCAAATGAGATTTCCACTAGCATTAACCTGGCCATTCAGAGTTATTCGAATAGATGGTTTGATGCTACGACCGATGGTTGGAAAGATACACAATGTTGGCCGTTTGAACTAAGGAACACTTTGAGTTCTGACATTGAATGAGAATGTGTTGCCAAATTTAAATGAAATTGAATCTCTGAAAATTGAGACAATTTTTTGTAGGCCCCAGCAACATGGTCCCGTAGTCAGTGACGGATCCATACTACCTCGCATGAGCTTTGAGATATGACCCAACAAAGATCGTCGATTTCATGTTGAAGGGACCTTGAGGGACACTTTGGCCTCGAGTCATCGGCAGCATTTGAATGACTGTGCATGGTGAATGAGGTTGCCACTAGAAGTTACACGGCCATTCGGAGCTATTCGAATAGACGGTTCGATGCTATGACTGACAGTTGGAAAGATATGCAACATTGGCCATTTGAACTAAGGAACACTTTGAGTTTTGACATTGACCGAGAATGTGTTACCAAATTTAAATGAAATTGAATCTTTGAAAATCAAGATAGGCTTTTGTAGACCACGGCAACACAGTCCCATAGCAATTTATGGATCCATGCTACCTCACATGAGCTCCAAGATATGACCCCACAAAGATTTTTGATATCATGCTAAAGGGACCTTGAGGGACACTTTGGCCTAGAAGTCATCGATGGCGTTTGAATGAATGTGCATGGTGAATGAGGTTTCCACTAGTGTTTACCCAGCCATTCCAAGCTATTTGAATAGATGGTTCGATGCTATGACTGATGGTTGGAAAGATACGCAATGTTGGTCATTTAAACTGAGGAACACTTTGAGTTCTAACATCAACCGAGAATGTGTTACCAAATTTAAATGAAATTGAATCTCTGAAAACTCAGATAGGCTATTGTAGGCCTCGAAAACACAGTCATGTAGCAACTAAGGGATCGATGCTACCTTGTATGAGCTCCAAGATATGACCCCGCAAAGATCACATAATTCATGCTTAAGCGACCTTGAGGGACAGTTCGGCCCATAGTCATCACCGGTGATCTAACGAATGTGCATGGCGAATGAGGTTTCCACTAGAGTTTACCCTACCATTTGGAGTTGTTCAAATAGATGGTTCAATGCTACGACCAATGGTTGGAAAGATATGCAACATTGGCCATTTGAATTGAGGAACACTATGAGTTCTGACATTGACTGAGAATGTGTTGCCGAATTTAAACAAGCTTGAATCTTTAAAAACTGAAACATGGTTTTGTAGGCCCCGGCAACACGATCCCATAGCGACTGATGGATCGATGCTACCTTGCATGAGCTCTGAGATATGACCCCTCAAAGATCGATGATTTCATGCTTAAGTGACCATGAGGGACACTTCAACCCAGAGTTGTCGGCGGGGATTGAATGACTATGTGTGGAGAATGATGTTACTACTAGCGTTTTCTCGGCCATTCAGAGTTTTTGGAATAGATGGTTCCATGCTACGACCGACGGTTGGAAAGATATGCAACATTAGCCATTTAAACTAAGGAACACTGTGAGTTCTAACATCGATTGAAAATGTGTTGCCAAATTTAAATGAACTTGAATCTCTGAAAACTAAGACAGGCTTTTGTAGGCCTCAAAAACATGGTCCTGTAGTAACTAATGGATCAATGTTACCTCACACGAGCTCTGAGATATGACCCCACAAAGATTGATGATTTCATGCTTAAGTGACCTTGAGGGACACTTCGGCCTGGAGTTGTCAGTGGCGATCGATCGACTGTGTGTGGTGAACGAGGTGGCCACTAGCGTTTACCCAATCATTCAGAGCTATTGGAATAGATGGTTCCATGCTATGACTGACGGTTGGAAAGATGTGCAACATTGGCTATTTGAATTGAGGAACACTATGAATTCTAACATCGACTGACAATGTGTTGCCGAATTTAAATGAACTTGAATCTTTGAAAAATGAGACAAGCTTTTGTAGGCCCCGGCAACATGGTCCCATAAGAACTAATGGATTGATACTACCTTGCACGAGATCTGAGATATGACCCCACAAAGATTGTTGATTTCATGCTTAAGCGACCTTGAGGGACATTTTGGCCTAGAGTCATTGGTGGAGATTGAACGAATATGCGTGGTGAATGAGGTTGCCACTAGCATTTACCCAGCCATTTGAAGTTGTTGGAATAGATGAACTGATGTCATGATCCTTCCATAAGTGCTATTCTGATGACTTCTAATTACTTGAGGGATAATTTGTTCTGCAGACAACACCGAACACATTTGTAGATAAACTCAAATTACCAAGAGAAAGAACAATGGTGACTCTTGTGGATCCTAGCAGAAGGGATTAGCATGTACGATTCCTCGGAGGTCTCCCTGAAGTTTTCTTGATTCATGGATGGAGATATTTTTCAATTGCCAATAATCTTGAGGATGGAGATACCTGCATTTTTGAGCAGGTAGATGATAGTCCATATTTTCCCCGTTGTCAAAGAATGTAGTCCTTACAAGTATTTTAAAGGAGGACAAGTGCATAATATCCTTCCATCACATATGAATAAGAAACTACAATTCTTATGCAATGATCTTGTCACCAATTTTCCAGCAAAGGAATCTGGACCTAAAAAGGGAAAATGTTAAAGCAGATGGTATGAAATGAAAGAATGAAGTAAAGGCTTCTCCAAAGAAGAGAAAAGAAAAGAAAGTGATGTTCAAGCCCACAAAGGATTCAATAGTCAAAGCCATGAAATTTGAGAATAAGAAGAAGAAGAGGAAGAGAAGTGTAGAAAGTTACAAGAGGTTTATATACAAGGTGTTGAAAGAAGTGCATCCTTCCAAGGAAATATACAGTGCTACCATGGATATCATGGAGAGATTCATGATTGATATTTTTGATAAGATTACTTGTGAGGCTACTTCTCTACTGAAATATAACAAGATCGTGACACTTTCCTCTAGAGAAATTGAGACTGTTGTGAAGTTTGTTTTGCCTGGAGAGCTGGCTAGGCATGCTACTTCTGAAGGAAGTAAGGCTATTACCAAGTTTTCTACTACTCTAGGTTAGGTTTTGTTGGAAGATTTTAGGTTTTTTGTATGTGGTGTTTATGGCAGGCTTGTTTGGAGATTAGTGGATGATAGAGTTGTTTCTTTGGGCAAGGGCTAATTAGGCCTAGTTGAAGGGTTAGGGGGTGAAGAAGGTGTTCACCAGTCAGGTCGTGAAAGTATGAGCATCATCCCATGAAAGTAAAGGCCTAACTTTCATGGAATGAGCATATCTAACATGTAAAATGCAAAACTAATGCTTTAGTGTGCAGACAATTGAAAGAAGAAGTTATCACAGTCAGCAAATGCTAGAAAATACATTGAATTTCATGGCAAGGGTATAGCAGTAGAAGGTTGGTCTTAAGGATATGGATATATGATGATTCAGATCATCTTATATTGTTCATTTAAAGGTTAATCAATAACAGTTTGAACTTGGAAGTGATTGGAGGGCACTGATTTGAGAAACCCTTGGTTTTAGGGTTTGAAGAGACCAAATTTGGGGTTTTTTGGGGTTATAGGAGGTTTGAGTATAATAAGTTTGGTATTTAGATTTTTTATGAAATAATAAGACATTGTCTATAGTTTGAAGTCTTGGGGTTAATTATTTCATATAGTTCCTTTGTTAAATCACTCACTTTTCATGCATTTTTGGAGCCATAGGGGTGAGCAACAGTACACGCTCCAAAACAACCATATATTTCCTTTGGATATGACAATGTAATAAGAAAAGGGTACTCAAAAAAATAATTTTTTTTATTAGACCTTTGGAAAGTTTCAGAGATAAGTGGCATTTTTCTTCACTACAAGGCTACTAGACAGGGCAATTAGGCCTCTCGACAATTTGGGAAAGATTGGAGAGTTGGGTATTGTGGGTATTTCCAAGAAGCCTAAAACCTATCAAATACATTTCGTATAAGCCTTCGATACCATCTATATCATTTTGGAACCTTGGAAAAGGTCTGGTCAAGTTTGATCACTTGGGAAGCATTTGAGGCTTTGGGAAAATAGTGGCTTTGTTAACCAAAATTCATAAAAATTTCCTTGTTTATTCACCCACCACCCTTCCCTCTACATCATGGAGGCACTAGGTACACTAGGTGGCCTACGAGGGTACACTATCTAGATAAACAAAAATGTAAACCTTCTATTTTAGAGAGGGAGAAGTTGGAAAGGAAATGAGATAGTGCATCCTTGAATTGAGTTGGTCTCTAGGTTTATGTTTTAGTCTCTAGGTTTTAGATTTCTTTTGGTTCTTGCATTTGTTTTCAAGCATGTAGTTTAAATCCTCCTCTAAAGCCATCTTGTTGGACTGTATAGAGTTGAGGTGCTTAGTATGGCCCTAACTTAGGAATCCATGGCAAGTTCTCTATGATCATTTGGATTATGTTAGGGTATTGTATAAACATTGTAAATATGTATTTTTATGGCATGACGTGCAGGGGAAGTGTCTTTATATGCAGGCCCTAGGAAAGAGAAGAAAAGCCTGGTTAGGAAGCTTGTATTGAGGCAGCGTTTGGGAGAGAGACGGGGGTTTGGGAAGCTTGAATTAAGACTTGGAGAGGAGTCTAGCATGTTTAGAGACTCAATCATGAAAACGGGAGCTCATGAACAATCCATTGGAGGGTGTAAAGGTCAAACCCTCACTGTATAATTAACCCTTTCTAAATGATTCCTAATACCTTGTATTTATCCCATGACCCATCTTAGACTCTTAAAACATAATTTAAGCTTGGACAATATTGGTCCATTTACAAATAAGATTTTGTAGTCCATTGAGGACATTATGGTGCAAGGGCACCTAAGAACACACCAGGGTCACATGGAGGACCTAAGGAGGATAGAGTGAAGAACATGACCAAGGGTCATTTTATCTGATGTAACATGGCATGTAAAGCCATTTTATGTAATAAACAAGGCCTAAAATTATAAAGGCTTCAAAATGACAAAATGGATGTAACAGATAGTTGAATGCCTATATTGGTATAATGGGCTTAGATGGTTGGAATTATGTCTTAGAGTAATTTTTATGGTTTAGATAGGTCATTCGGATCATAAAAGAATAAAATTCAAAGTTAAGAGTTTTTAGGAGTTTATTTGATTAAGTTTGCAAATTTGAATATTTAAATTCAAACGGACGCTTGAGATTAGGAGGGAAACTCTAAAAATAAGTTTAGTTTTATTTGTTAGCATATCCAACTGATTTGATTCGGTTTGGGAGGTTAAAGGGATTTTATTTAAGCCTTTAAAACTAAAAGAATGGGGGGAGAACAAACATAAATCTATTTTTGTAGGGGCTGGTTCAGATTTTGGCAATAAAAAACTAATTTCTTGCAAATTTGAGATTGTTTTGATGAGTATTTGATCTAATTTCATTCATGTGGTAGTGGAAGGATGTTTTAAATTGTTTTTTAGTAAATTTAAATCATTTTGTAGAGTTTTAACTTCTATTTGTTTTGACTATCCTGTACAAGCATAGTTTGTGCATTGATTAAAGATGTAAATTTATTGATCCATCCCCTTTATGTATTTTTTGTCACTTGGGGATGGATCCAAACCTTGTAACTTAGTATTCTAACATTGGAAATGCAGGAAAGAAGAAGAGTTTGCAAGTTGAGAGTGATTGAAGGAGTTTGATGAGTTTTAAGGTTGCATAAGGGTCATGAAATTGGTGCAAGGGTACAACAGTAGATGTTCTAGCCTTTGGAGGGGGGTATATTATGCATGAATCCATCATAGGATGGTCAAATGATGGTGAATAAACCTTGGTTCAGTTTCTATGGTGCTGGGAGATGAGACATTGGGCGAGCCCTAGTTTCAAGGGGGTTTTGGGACAAATTTGGGGCTTTTACATCTAGAAGTGTCAAATATTCAAATTGATGGTAGAATCCTCTAATTAGAGTCATTTTAAGACACTGTTGAAAGTGGAAAGGTCTAGGAGTGAGTCCTTAATAGGGCTGTGATGCAAGGGCATCACGAGACTAGTAATTATTTCAATAATCTACATGAATTTTGCATAGGTTATTTTAATAGTGTAATGGTTGGGTTATGTCTTAGTTTTAAATGGTTGTTTTAATGGTGTAATTGGTGGGATAGACATGAGTGTCATTGATATAATAATGAGTTGTTTAGAAGTTTGGTTAGTAAGCTTGGTGGTTAGAGAGTCGGTTGAGGAAGTTATATAGCTAGTTGGGAGTTATCGGATTCTTTATCTATGCAACTTAGAATCCAAGAACAGTGGTAGTAGAGTAGGTTGTTAAGAATCGGGAAGAGTAGAACGGATGGAAAATAGAGAAAGATCAATGTAATATGAAAAATTGAATAAAATAACATTTGGTGATTACATTTGATTTATCTCTGTATCGTTCGGCTTTCTAAATGTTTTCATTTACTGGTTATAGCTTATTTTGTTTAGACTTGTTCATTTGGTTTATAGTCAAAATATCCATATTTTTTCCCCGAACGAACATGCCTTTGATATGAAAATGGCGTGATGGAATTTGGCATAGAAGTGAAAGATTGTTTATTGTAATGTGCTATATTTATCCCTCAAGTTTATGTTGGTGTCCAACCAGGCTACCGGCAAGTGAATGAGTTAATTTAGGTATTAGGTTTCTTTTAATTGAACAATGATTCAATCTTGATAGCATATAGTTTCATTACATTTTAAATGTTTGAAGGTGTGAAGTAAATCAAGTTTTGATAGCCGGCATTAACAATTTCGATATGGGTTAAGAACTGTTACCTGAGTTTATCCTAGTGTCTAATCTTGATATCGGCATGTTGATGAATTGTTACCTACCGCGGAATAGTGAAATCATGATGCATTGACCATCATAACAGTAATATGGGACTGTGCATATTTGGAATCGATTGTATTTTCCATTCAAGTATGTATCCAGTTTGATTGTTATGCGGAACTGTGATCATTGTAGTTACAACAAAGAACGATAATAGATTCTCATGTTGTGCTCGGCATTGAGTAGATGCTATAAATCGTGGGTAATGAAGTGGTGTGAGTTGACTGAGAGACCAAATCAGATCGAGGTTCCTAATGTGCGTACTCGGTCTTTAGAGTTTTGAGGAAGGTGACGACAGGGTAACTGTACCTGTGTAGAAGCTGAGTGGCATCCTTATGACAGTCATACCGAATATGAGCTGAGAGGGAACCTGTTCAGAGAATCATCTCTACAAGGAACCACCCACTGTTGCAGAATACTAGTATAGCAAGATTGTATGATGTCATAGTTTGTTTATGTTTTGAAATGATATTTCAAATTGGAGAAAGGTGGCGGATGGTTAGAATGTTGTTATAAGATTTGTATGTTTCATATTTAGAATTGGAAGGTGGGAAAGGTTGTGATGTGTTATGTAAGTTCATTACTTGAGATTTGGTAGAGGTCTCTATCAACTTATAGATTTTGAAGGGCTCATTCAAGCTTCGGTTTCCACACTCTGCATCAAGTGGTATTAGAGCACAGTAAAAGATCTGGTTTGAGAAGATGGCTTTGACAAGGAGTGAAAGAAAAATTGTTAAGGCATTGAAGGAGTACCTATATGGTGATAAGAAGGAGAGAGAAGAAACAAAAAGAAAGAAGGAAGTGAAAGCTAGGAAGCAAGAAGAGGAAAGGTTAAAAAATTTTGGAAGAGAGTTGGATAAGAGTATTGCAAAATGAGAGAGGGTAGCATTGCTCTTGGAGCAAGCAGAAGATGAAGATGAAGTTACTGATGAAGACAAGGATCAAGAAGCTATACACATTCCATTAGAAGGGCACGGGCAGTAGATGAATGCTGGTGTAGAGAGTGAGAGTGAACAATAGGAGGTTGTTGTTGAACCTTGTGAGGAAAAGGTTCTTGTAGATGAAGGAGAGTTGGTGACAGGTATGGTTGAAGAAATCATTTTCCCGGATGATGGAAATGTTGATGAAAATGATCAAGAAGGGGAGGACATAGTACAAGGATTACAGGCTGAGGAGAAGACTATTGATGTAGAGGATGAAGTATTTGTTGATCACTATGTTAACCTCAAGATATACAAACAAGGAGAGTACAAGATTATTGTTCCTGGATTTGACGGCGGTACCAATACACATACCACGAAGGGTATTCAACATGAAAATTTGAACCAAAATGTTATGGCAAGTGGCATCAATTCAGTCATTCTTATGATGAAAAAATTTCCTCCATGCAATTGGAAGACTTGGAAGGAGATCATGGCAATTCAATGGGACTTGAATTTTTGTGTCCCCGGGAGTATGATGCAGGGGCATCACGAGACTAGCAATTATTAGAATATTCTACATGCATTTTGCATAGGTTATTTTAATAATGTAATGGTTGGGTTATGTCTTATTTTTAAATGGTTGTTTTAATGATTTAATCAGTGGGTTGTTTTAATGATGTAATCGGTGGGCTCATTCAAGCTTTGTTAATTGAGCCTATTAGGCCTAGTTGGGAAACATGAATCAACAATTTTAAGGTGTGATGTTCCAAAACACATAGTCTTTGTTTTGACATATGTTATGCAACTTGAAAAAGGGTATTCAAACACTTTGATCACCATTTGAAGAGGTGATCAAGAATTTGGTTGATGGAACCAATTGGCAAGCTTAAACAAGCTTGAACCAAGAACTTGTTTGATATGGTGGATATGGAGTTGCTGAAGGAAACCTAAGGTGTGGAGTCTTAAAGTAGATGGTATGAAAGGAGAGAATGAAGTAAAGGATTCTCCAAAGCTGAGAAAAGAAAAGAAAGTGATCTTCAAGCCCACAAAGGATTCAACAGTCAAAGCAATGAAATCTGAGAATAAGAAGAAGAAGAGGAAGAGAAGTGTAGGAAGTTACAAAAGGTTTATATACAAGGTGTTGAAACAAGTGCATCCCTGCAAGGGAATATCCAGTGCTACCATGGATAGCATGGAGAGATTCATGATTGATATTTTTTATAACATTACTCTCGAGGCTGCTTCTCTACTAAAATATAACAAGATCGTGACACTTTCCTCCAGAGAAATTGAGACTGCTATCAAGTTTGTTTTGACTAGAGAGCTGGCTAGGCATGCTACTTCTAAAGGAAGTAAGGCTGTTACCAAGTTTCCTACTACTCTGGGTTAGGTTTTGTTGGAAGATTTTAGGTTTTTTGTATGTGGTGTTTATGGTAGACTTGTTTAGAAGTTGGTTTTGGCTTGGGTTTATGTTAAAATGGGCCTATCTAGATAAACAAAAATGTAAACCTTCCATTTCAGAGAGGGAGAAGTTGGAAAGGAAATGAGATAGTGCATCCTTGAATTGAGTTGGTTCCTTAAGGCTCTTCCATGGCCTTCTAGGGTGAACCCACAATACTGGGTTACACTTTTTCGGAGGAAGGAATCTGTCCCGAAAAGTGTTTTCGAAAAAATATTTTTTATCAACTTTCGATAGAAACTAACTTCAACTTTCGATCATAAGTACTAAACTTACGATCAAAAGTCCTTGGACAAAGGACTTTCGATCGTAAGTAACTTTCGATCGAAAGTCCCTTAGTAATGACTTTCGATCGAAAGTCATTACTTAGGGTTTTCTTTGGCAAAAATCCCT
The DNA here is from genome assembly GCA_027943335.1 of Chamaecyparis obtusa. Lineage (NCBI taxonomy): Eukaryota > Viridiplantae > Streptophyta > Pinopsida > Cupressales > Cupressaceae > Chamaecyparis > Chamaecyparis obtusa. The sequence goes on from BSBK01004606.1 coordinate 1,010,679, forward strand.
TAGTAATGACTTGACTTTCGATCGAAACTAGATGACTTTCGATTGAAAGTCCCTTAGTATGGACTAAATTTTATATTTTTTGCCAAAGTACTTTCAATAGAAAGTACTTTTGATCGAAAGTACTTTCTATCGAAAGTGCCTAAAATGGGAGATGGTTTCAAGTTTTCAAGAAATTTTGAGAATTTCATGGCTTCGGGCATCAAGTGCGCTGATCAAATGGATGAATAAAAAGATGTCATTTTGCATACAAAAAGTACTCAGAACTAGCTTTCTAATGATTATATATTTGACTATTTTTAAATTTATCATGTGTATGATTTTTGATGTTAAATGAATGTAGGTTTTTTTATCAAATATAAACCTCTGAGTTTGACATTCAACAAAAAATAGTAAAATAAGGAAATTTTTTTTGGAAAAATAATAGCACCCTTCATATTTGAGTCTACTTTCTATTAAAAAATAAAAATTGAAATTCGATAAATACACAATAAGTTATAAGCTATGTAGTCAAGGTAGGTCAAAATTTTGGTTTAGTCAACTTCAAACGTTAATAAAATATGCAATAATAGTGATAATGTCATCAAACCAATTGCATGCCCTTTGTATGCATGTTACAAAACTAAATTCGAAAGAATCACATTCATATCTATTTTACAAAAAAAATTATGCTCTATGAAAACAATGTATGGGGTAAAATAGATATGAATTGTGCTATATAAATTTGACATGTTATGATATTTTGTATCTCCATTTAGTCCAATGAACCAATTGGGTCTACCCTACCCTTGATTGTCTCAAGTATTGCCTCGTGGTCTGACTCATGAACCTTCCAAAGATTTTTATTATACAGTCTTCCCCCATTTATGATCAAGTGGACATTTGATGCAACGATGAAGTTTGAATAATGAAGAATCTTTTTGTGTGTCTCCCAATCCTCGAACAACCAGAACCTAGGGTTCTTCATAGCATATCGTCTAAGTCATGTACCAGTTACAACCACTACTCCTATAGGGGATTCTAATTCTTCACCATCGATAACTGAGTGGTCCAATTTCTTTTTTGACTCAACACAATGACACAAATAATAATTTGTCCCTTCTTCATTGTCTTCAGGTGCAATAATAGTAAAAACATGGTGTGTAATGATATAATCATAATGAGGACATTAGTTTACTGAATATTTATGATAAAGTACTAAATTTGAGTTTATTTGTATGTGGAAAATTTTACTTGGTTGTACTACATCAGATAATAACTCAAAGTCAATGGATGATTCCATTTCTATTAGTTGTAGTGACTCATGGGAATGATAGGAGGCAAGTGGACTCAAAATACATGTATACCATTTGTCAACCCATACCTTTCACTCACACCCATCCCAATCTTCATCTACACATGATGAACAAAAGAATGCCAAATGTCATGTGTGGATACTCCATGAATGTGCATTACAACTTCTAAAAGAGTGTAGCTCACTCGATCATGTCAATGTACAAAAATCCTCATATGGTGCAGTGTTAGTTCCATCCATCAACCAAAAAAATCTACAAACCATAGAATCACCTTCATTACCTAGACCCATTGTAGCATTACACCACTGGACAATACATCCCGCATCTAACAATGTTTCTTTCTCTTTGTACTTTAATTCTTCACATGCTAAGGCTCTTTTAATACATGCACCTATGCCATCGTGCTCTCCCTTTCCATGACCAGCCTCTGTGAAATTCCACATATATTGAATTCCAGTAATCTTATGCATCCTACACAACCAATAAAACATCCAAGAATTCTTGAATTGTGATGTACAATTATCTGACCATATCATATGTTGATGATATTTTATGCACCTATTTGCCAAATGACCATAAAATAGTTGAAATTAACTATGTATAAAACTCTGTAGAATGTGAGCAATCATTGCTGATATAAAAATGATACTCCCTCAATATCTTCATGTTCTCCTCTGTACTATCTGGTGCATGCATGAATGCTATATGAACAAATATAGCAACCTGTTGAGAGTTGTAATACTTTTCTTGCATCTCATTCTATAGTTGTACTATGTAGTTCTCTGCAAAGTCCACAACTAAAACAATGGTATCCAGTGGGAATGTGTCTTTGCACAACTTGAATTGCATATCCAACCATCACACTCTATGTGTATGCCTTGCATACAAAAAATGTCCATGAACTAATACAGTGGAATTTTTTCAATTACTAAATCACATCTTTTAGCCTCTTTTCCATCTTTTAGATTGTATGTCACAATCTTATATTTTCCAAATTCCACTATTTCATTACCTATTGCATGTGTACCTTCCATATGTTGACAAATTAGAAAATATCACAAACCTCCACAATCTATGCATGTACCATTCAAGCATGAGAGCTTGTAAAATTGTTGACCATCCACTCTTTCACATAAAATGGTAGATATTAACTCCCTTGAAGATCTAGGTGGGACATTTATGTTACAATCCTACAAAACATTGTTAGAGTGCAAATCTACACATATATTCCTATAAACATCAAAATGGTTAGAAAATTCAATATGTACCCTACAACAACAAGTTGTGCATGTGTGATTTATCTTCACATAGAAAGGTTTACACATTTCAAAATATCTTTGACTAATTTTAATTTGAAGATACATATGCATAAATTTTGCAAAGAATTGTGTCTGAGTTGAATCCAAATAATGTTTTGGATGTGGAACATGATTCAACTACCAATCCTCCTTCTTACAACATCTCTTTGATTAAGAGATACCCATGTATTATTCTTCCAAAATTCTTCAATCAAGGATTTCAAAGCTTCAACAATTGCTTTATCTTTTTGCGATAGTCTACCGGAAAATGCCCATAACTCATTGCTATTTGGATCTTCCACTCTTTGACACCTTCCCAGGCCTCTCATTAGAGACTTTCTACTTATTTTCAATATTTTTCTCATCTTTCTAATGAGTCAAGATTTCTTCATTTGAGTGCTTACTATCATTGATGTAAGTACACGTCATGTGACATTACTATCTTTAATGTGTGATGTAGAACCCATAATCTCATATGCAGTCATTAGATTCTTTACAATAGATTTTTCACTTGACTCATCCATCATTCTTAGTCCAAGAATCTTCATGATGAGCCTAAATTTCAGATTTCTCATAATTTCTACAAATAGTTGACATCTTCCTATCATGTTTAAATTCTCAAAAAATGATCTCCAAATACGATTAGCATTTATTTGAAAAGTACGCTTGGGAATCTTGTCAGGCATTGCTTGCAAAATGTTAGTATCAATATCAATCAAATATTTTGGCTTTCTATAAATAATTCTAGGAGTATCAAAAACATTATGTATGAATTGTGTACCATCTTGAGTGTCTTCAACATGAGATGATGTTGTGCCTACACCTTGGGATGTAGATAATGGTGTGCCTTCAACATGAGATGATGTTGTTCCTACACCTTGGGATGTAGATAATGGTGTTCCTTCAACATGATACAATTGTGCACCTCCACTTTGGGATGTAGACAATGGTGTGCCTTCAACATGATACAAGGGTGTACCCACACCTTCGGAAGTAGACAATGGTGTGCCTTTAACATGATACATTGGTGTGCCTCCAACATTGGATGATGATGTCTCTTGAACTTGGGAACTCATAGATGATGTCCCCACATCTTCGTAATTCAATTGTCTTGTTGCACAAAAGTTTCTCATTCATTGTCTTTTTGTTTCCAATTCCAATTCTCTCTTACTTTGTATTGATGTTTCATGTTCCTCATCCAAAGAAAAATCTTCTTGTATGGTATCTAATTTTTTTTGTTCATGAAGTTGTCTCATTCTTTCCCTTTTCTTTTCTTTGTCTCTTTCATGCTCTTTCGGTGTTAAATTCTTTGCTCATTTCCTTGGCATGATGATGATTTATACATATGAATTGATTACAATTTTAAAAATATAATATAAATATAAAACAATAAGTCAAATTATAATATAAACCTCTTACAATATGACAAATTATAATATAAATTTATTACAATTATATCAATTATGTATTGAACAATTCTATATCATACCAATTATAAACCAAAACACTCTTTATTCACATTTGACATGTAAAAAAATTTAAAAATTACCTCAATCGATAAATTTCAGTGATAATAACTGACTTTCACAATTTGATGTTGATATTTAAACAAAAAGATGGTGCAAATTGATAGAATATGCTTCTTTGTCACTATCAACACCATGAAAAGAGAATACTTGTCATATAACATGCAGAACTCAGACAACATACAAAAAAAGTGGGCCTCTTTCATGAGATCCTTTGCAAAAAAGACCGTTTGTTTTAGTTTTGCATAGCCTGAGCATGCTATAGGTCATGCACCCTATACAAAACAAAAATGTTTTATGCATACTCTTAAATAGGGTGTGCACCCTATGCAAAACAAGAAAAAGGGAGAAGGGAGAAGACAGAGAGACACAGAGAGACACAGAGAGAGAGAGAGAGAGAGAGAGAGAGAGAGGGTAGGAAGGTCAATATATATATATATATATATGTGTGTGTGTGTGTGTGTCTATATATATATATATATATATATATATAGAGAGAGAGAGAGAGAGAGAGAGAGAGTAGGAAGGTGGGAGAGAGCATATGTGCATTTGTGAGAGAGACATGGGGTGATAGATGGTAAGAAGGGAGAATATATAAGATAGGACGGTAGAGAGAGAGAGAGAGAGAGTTCTCTCTCTCTCTCTCTCTCTCTCTCTCTCTCTCTCTCTCTCTCTCTCTCTCTACTCACTCTGACTATTTCTCATCACTATTTAAATCTATGTTTTAAATAGGGCGCACACCCTATAGGGGGAGCGCACTATTGAAATCTATTTGTTTCATAGGCCACACTCCCTATGAAAGTCATAGATTTCAATAGTGCACTTGCCATATAGGGCATGCACCCTATAGGGTGCACGCACTTTGTAAGGCATTGTAATTTACCAATCCTAAGGCTTGGATTTCTGTTGGAGATCCAACCCAAAGGCTTGGATGATTGAAATAGGTCTAAGACATGTTTTCCAACAGACATATAATAAAATGACATCTTTTTTTGTGTGCACCTCATCAGGTTTACTCGTGGCTCATGAACGTAAAAATTAGATAATGTGATATTCCAGATCTCTCTGTTAGCTATCTAAGTATATAATTTAATTTGAATTCCAATTATGTTAATTTTTTCAACTCTAATTTCTTTTGTGTGTATGTCCATTTTTTGTAAAAAACCAACATGTAGTATTTTGGGCATAGATTTTGGCTCATTTATCAAATTTTGCAACAAGTTACATTTTTAGAAACTAGACTCCATTATACACACTTAAAAAAAAAAGAAAATTTGATTTTTTTATTAGTTTTAAATGATTTCTAGGGGAAGCACATAGAAATTTCATGTTTTCAAGATGTGTACACTTTGTAAATTCATCAAAAATTATACATTTGTCAAAAAATTACCAAAAAATTATGGGATAAACTAAGTGGTGTTAGCTAACTTCTCATTGGAGTGATTAAAAAAATTCAAAAAAAAAGTTGACATTTTAGGTGGAGCACACCAGATGCTATGTTATATTTTTTGACAAAAAATAGGACCACTTTTTGTGTTCCTTCTTTTTGAGGGCCTTAATCTACACCATTTTCAAAATAAATTAGTAGTTTAGGAACTAGATTTAGAGTATTACAACTCTTGTTTTTGTCGCATCTTAAAATTTTGAGTGTAACTATCTTCAATTTCTTGTTGAAGTTCAGAGTTTGTTGATTTCAGGAAAAAAGTGGCATCTTATACCCCCTTTTTGGTCCCCCATCTCTATGCACTTATCCATCCATATCCATATCCATATCCATATCTTTCTTATCCATCTCATCTTCATGTAGATATCTCATTCCTTTACCATTTTCCTTCTTTAGATGTTTGTAAGTATCATGATAAGTACAATCAAAACTAGTTGACATCAATGACAATACATTAACTGATTAATTGTCTTACATATACTTTAGTAGCTTGGTGATCATTGATCATTGTCTTTCCCTTGTCAAACTTTCCTTCAAGCTATTCAATCAGTTGTATTTTATCACTCTCTCCCTTTGGCATTGATGGTTACACAATATGAAATATGTCATAGAATACCAAAACATCTATTCTATAGCTCTGTAAGAAAATGTTGTAACTCGGTAAGCTCTCCCTAGCTTGTATATTTAATATGTTTAATCATTACACATCATTAATATTCCATGTAGACTATGCCTATGGATTTGATCCTTTTCTTGTGTATATCTTTTCTCTCCTTATTTTATTCTCCAAAAAAATATTCTTCTATCCCTTAAAATATTTCATTGATTCTTCTCTCCCTTTGACAACAATGCCAAAAAGAATAAATAGCTCTTCAATAGCCAAAATATTATCTCTAGTGTTTGGTTTAGATCAAGTACCTTCCATGTACCGATATGCAGTTTCAGTTTGTTCTCAATCTTTCATCTTTCACAACCATAGGAGACCTAAAGTGTGACCAATATACATCAACATAATTTGATAGTCAAATAAATTATAGGTTGATGCAACCTCCTGATCACCTTAGTGACTGACAGACATGGGATGGACCCCTAGTATAGTCCTCAAGTACTCAAATGTATCCTTAGGTAAGGGTTTAGTAAATATATTTGCAAGTTGTTCTTTTGATTTCACAAACTCCAATTTCACTTTATTTTCTTGTACTTGTTCCCTCAAGTAGTGATACTTTATAGATATATTATTTGTCTTTGCATGCATCACAAGACTCTTAGAACTATTTATAGCACTTGTGTTACCACAATATATTATCACTGGGTTAGTGATCTCTTCATTCATAACTTTCAAAAGTTGTTTTATCCATGAAATATTTGAACAATTGGTAGCAAAAACAACATATTCTGCTTTGGTAGTGGAATGAGAAATGCATTAGGTTATTTTTTAATTATCCAAGTAACTAATATTTCTCCCAAAAAGATTGCTCCACTAGTAGTTCTCTTTCAGTCATCAATGTTTCTAGCCCAATCTGCATCAGTGTAAACTTTCAATTTGAGATTTCCCTCTTTCTTGTACCATACACCATAGTTTTTAGTGTTTTTCAAGTATCTCAAAACTCTTTTTACATCAGTCATATGTGATTCTTTAGGATTACCCAAAAATCTTGCTACAATTCCAACCGCATGTGCAATAGTTGGTCTACTATACACAACATACATCAACTTTCCAATCATTGATTTGTATAATGTTTGATTTACCTCCATTGACTGATCATATTTTTTCAATTTGCATCCATTGACCATAGGTGTACTGACTAGTTTTGAATCTTCCATACCAAAGGTCTTCAACACTTCTTTTATGTACTTTGATTGTGTAATGAATATACCTTCACTTTGTTGTAAAATTTGCAATCCAAGAAAGAATTTAATCTCTCCAAACATTGACATTTCAAATTCCTTTTTCATTTCATCAGAAAATGATTTTCATAGATTATCATGTCCTCCAAATATGATATCATCATCAAAAATTTTAGCACTAAGAATATTATCATTAGTTTCACCTTTCAAGTATAAATTGTTGTTGTCACTTGTTCTAACAAATCCAATACTGATAAGATAAGGATGTAGTCTTTCATACCATGCTCTTGGTGCTTGTTTCAATCCATATAGTGCTTTGTACAACTTACATACCATGTTTTTCTGATTTGGATCAACAAAACCTTCAGGTTGTTCAATGTATATCTCTTCCTCAAGTATTTCATTCAAAAATGCAGATTTGACATCTAGTTGATAAACTTTAAATATTTTGTAGGAAGCATATGCAAGTAATATTATATGTCCTTCAAGTCTAGCAACTGGTTAAAAAGTCTCACCATAATCAATACCTTCTTCTTGTGCATATCCTTTGCATACAAGTCTTGCCTTATTCCTATTAATTTCACCATTTTCATTCAACTTGTTTTTGAATATACATTTGGTTCCAATTATATTCTTATCATCCAGTCTCAGTACCAATGTCTGTGTTTTGTTTTTCATTATCTACTCTATTTATTCATTCATGGCTTTAATCTATTCATCATTTTCAAGTGCATCTCTAACATTTTTAGGTTCAAATTCACAAACTAAATTTTTTTTGTTTGTCAACTTACTTCATGTCATCATACCACCTTGTCTCCAATAATCTGATTCTTTGGATAGTGTCTCCTCACAAATTTTCCAAGTACAAACTCAGTTCTTTGGTCTTGAATGTGTTCTCCATTCGGTGTAGGATCATGATCTTCATCGGTAATTATTTCTTGATTCTCGGTCTATATAGGTTGATGCTCGATATCATTACCTTATTTCTTAGTAATGCCAGACTGTTGCTTGGGCAGAGTGTAAGTTTTCTCAATGTATGAAAATCTACCATAATCTTCCAATTCCTTTTTTCTTTCTTCATCTTTTTTCTCAAAAAACTCATCAACCCTCACATTTTCACTTTCAATCATTTTTTTAGTAGCCTTATTCAAACATTTGTAAGCTTTTCTTTTAGTAGAATATCCTAATAATATTACTTCACCACCTTTTGAATCAAATTTCTCATTTCTATCATCTTTTAGAATGTAACATCTACTTCCAAATATTTCTTCAGTTGAACTCAGTACAATGTGTATACAATAGTACTAACAACTTCTCTCCAGTATACCTATGCAACATCTTTTCCAATTATTAGTTTTCTTGCACAATCAATAATAGATCTATTCCTTCTTTCAACAATCATATTCTGTTGAGGCTTCCTCAGTGTAGAAACCTATCTCTTAATTCCATGCTCATTACAATAGTTAGTGAACTCATCAGAAATAAACTCAACACCTCTATCCGATCTCAAGCATTTTAACACTTTACCACTTTAGATTTCAACCATTTAAACATCTTAAAAGATTATGATTTTTCTTTCAGGAACATAATAGTCATCATCCTAGAGTATTCATCAACAAATAGGATAAAATATCAATCTCCATAATAACTCTTAGTTCTCATAGGACCACACAAGTCAATATGAAACAACTCCAAAATAGCATTACATGAATTGTTTTTTTTCTCTTAAAACTAGATTTTCAAATTTTCCCCTTTTGACATTGTTTACACATGACATGATCAAGTTTAGATAAGCTCAGTGAACCTATAACTCTCCTTTTCTTACTAATTTTAACCATGTTGTCAAAATTCACATGACATAACCTTTTGTGTCATAACCACACATCTTTAGTTCTAGCCAATAAACAAGAAGTTTCAACATTATCAAGATAAAATAGGTTACCTTTAGATTGTTCACCAATATCGACCAAATTTTCAGTCTCATCATAGATTTTCACCTTTCTATTATCAAATGCAACTCGGTGACCTATGTTATTCAGTTGTGCTACACTCAAAAAATTATAATTAAGTCCCTTAACCTAATATGCATTCTCCAATATGATCTTATTGTTCAATAGTATAGATCCTTTTCCTTTTACTAGATAATGTGTATCATTTCCAATTTTAATAGATCCACCATTATAATGTTCAAGGTGTTCAAAATTTTCTGCATCACCAGTCATATGATATGTACAACCACTATCAATAATCCAAGTAGCATTTTCTCTAACTTTAGAAATAAGTTCTATTTCAACATAACTTTCTTCATTTGAATCTTCTTTCAAACTACAAATACCACCTCAATGTATTCACCAGTGTCAGTGTCAATGTCATGATCATCATCTTCAACAAGGTAACATGCCTTCTTTCCTTTTTCTTTATAATCTCGATTACTCCTTCTGTCATACTATTGGTTGCCTCTATGTTCTCATTTATTTCTTCTATCAAATTTTCTTTCACTAGATATATCATTGTCTTTCTGATATTCTTTCCTGTTAGGATATCTAGCTGCAATGAGACCAATTTCTTTACAATTAGAGAATACAAAAGGTAATTTTCATTTGTATCTCCCTTTACCTTTATGTAGTCTTCTAGCCATTAATGCTTCAAGCTCATCACTTTCACTATCACTCTTATTTCTTATCATGTGTTTATTGCTTGATTTACCAATTTTCAAGGATGACATAGATGAAGACTCACCATTAGGAATAATGATGTTATCAAAGTTACTCAACTCAAAAGCAGCCAGTCTACCAATTACACTATCAAGTGTAAGATGATTTCTTGGATCTCATCTCATTTCATGAATTGCAAAGACTCTAATATAACATAAGTAAGAAACAAGGTTCTAAGAATTTTACTTACAACAGTGTCTTCTTCAATAATACCTCCCGCTCGTCACATAGCATTGACAATCTCCTAATTTAGTTGCTCTACTATGAAATGTTTTCTCCTTCTTTCATTTTCATGTCATCAAATTTTCCTCTAAGACTCTCAAATTTATCCCTTAGCACATTTGCATCTCCACTGTGAACTAGTGCAAGTTTGTCCCACTTTTGTTTAGCAGAAGTACATGTCTTGACATCTTCAAATTCAGCATCTGATAAGGAAGCAACAATCTCTATCATTGAAAATTTGTGTTCATGTCTATCTCTCATCTAATCAATAGTCAAAGGTCCAATAGGTTGGATGAGCTCATTATCCAACTAGTATATAGTAGATTCTCCAATTCCAGATAGATGCAATCTCATTCTCCTTTGCCATGTTGAGAAGTTATCTTTGTTTAGCTTTGGCACCTCTCTCTTATACATCTTGTGATCTTTAGTTTAAGTCCTTCAAAATTTTCTTTCCAAGCACTCTTATATGCTCTAATACCAATTGTTAGATACCTGAGAAAGGGGGGGGGGTTGAATTAGTTAAGTCCATTTATCCTATAGTTCCAAATATCCTAGATGTATATATTAAAAATTTTAAATCAAATAATCAACTCGGTAAGATATCAATTGTGCCTTTCTCTTCATCAACATATTACCAATAAATAATTAAATATTATGTTCATCGATCTATCCAGTTATAGAAATGTGTAAAGTAAAAAACAACTTTACTCATCATACACATATAACACATAGATTTTTAATGTGGAAACACTATTAGGGGAAAACCACCTACGATCGGTAACCTAAAATAATATTCTCTTCTAAAGTGAGCTCGATTAGGAGCCAACCCTGTTAAAGGTTACAAAACACACTGTGAGGTGTGATCTGGTTGGAGGATTTATCACTAACAGTTGTCTTTTGACCAAACATTCACTATGGGGTCAACATGAAAACAATCAACATTCATTGAATGTCATATTTAAATATAAAGATTGTTAAGTCTCACTCGGTTAAGAGATTTATCTATAGAAATGGTTAAATTGATATAGTAATTATCTTATTCAAATAAAACTTTGATTTGCAGATTTTTAGATCTATGCTAAGGTCAAAATACCTTTGATCAATAATCAATTTAACATCAGTATTTCCTCAAACTTTTTTTTGCTCAATATATGCTTTCTCTGATGCTTGTTGTTGTCTCCAGTTCTTCTCAGTTATGTCTTCAACTAGTTTGATTACTATTGCATGAAAAAACTCCTTTTCATGTGAATTTTCCTTGAGCATCAAGAATCCCAAACACAATAATGAATCTGATGTCTCCTTATATAGGCACCATAAACCATTTTATTCTTATCCATATATTTTTCCTCTTAATCTTCATCATTCATTTTTCTGCTTTAACCTTCCTTGATAGTTGTATCATTAACACATTTCATTCTCCTTCATTCAATCATCTTCAAATTTTGTCAGTTGTTTGATCATTAGAACAAACAATATCTTCTACCTTGGAATCATAAACAATTGTCCAGCTCATCATTTTTAGTTGGCTATTATAAAATCTATTTATTTCACTCATTCAATACCAGAATATGTAAGTGATTACCTACTTGGTTAATACTATACTTCGTATACACTAGACTTTCTCAGTGTATACAAAAATCTCCATTTACTGACCACATAAACTTGTTTAGTCCTAATCTTCAATACATAATAGAATCATGTAATACAACAAGGTCATTAACATAATACCATAGACTCATCAATAAGTTACTCAAAGTATACCATATCCATATCTTTCTTATCCATGTCATCTTCATGTAGATATCTCATTCCTTTACCATTTTCCTTCTTTAGATATTTGTAACTATCATGATAAATATAGTCAAAACTAGTTAACATCACTTAGAATACATTAATTGATTAATTGTATTACATATACTTTGGTAGCTTGGTGATCAGCCATCATTGTCTTTCCCCTGTCAAATGTTTCTTCAATATATTCAATCAGTTGTAGGTTATCAGGAGAATCTTTATGTACTTGGACACCGAATAGAAAATGGTTTACTAATCTCGAGGATATTGTATTACATAACATTGGATATTCAAACATGATGATTACACATGATTACAAGCTGAGATCCAGGAATGAGAATTAAGTATGAAATATGCATTGGAGGAGTAACCAATGCTAGTACCGCTTCTAGAATTGTATATAAGTGGATTAGAGTATGAAGATGATTAGTGTGGTATGAATGTGAAGGGAGATTACATGTATGAAGTAGGGATTACAAAGAAGGTGATGAGAAGAGAAGCCAGTGAGTACAAAGTAGCAAATAGTTGAAAATTTATTATGATTCAAAAGTGAATCTGACGAGTACTGAATTGTTATTGTTAGAGGTACACAGTATAAGGTAATCCTCCTTAATGAGCATAAAGAGTCTAATATGCATAAGTTTGATGTAATATTAACAAACAAGTTTTTTATACTGATCAAGAGTAATCATAATTATAAATTCTCTTAATAGAGCAGATCCTAATGATTACATGACATAATAACCCAGCCAAAATAACCCTGGACAAAATAACCCATCCACAATAACCCGAGGAAAAAATAACCCAGGGTCATAATAACCCAATCCAACATAACCCACAGTCAAAATAACCCATGGACAAAATAACCCCATAAGATTATAGAGAAAGGAAATTTTTTTTTATAAATTACAAGTATATTTCTAAAAAACTTTTTTATTCAAATTTTCAATTAAAGTCTCAAATTATGAGCAATGCCTCTTATATGATCTTAAATATTATTATTTTCATAACCATCAACTAGTCTTTTTAGCCTTTCTTTGAGTTCAGTGTATTTTTTCCTACTTGGTTATGTAGTGTGTTCTACCATATATTTCTCTATTTTATTCTCTTGGAGACCCTATTCTTTTTTCACTTCTTTGATGAATTTCTATATTGAGCTATGCAATGATTGAAGTAATTCACTAAATCCTCTATCCCATCCCTCAATAGAATTATTGGTTTTGGGAAGACCATCTTGAATAACTGAATAGAAGTTCCACATTGTGATTGGAAACTTGGATGACTATTTGTTGCCTCTTCTAGTTAGTCTTCCAATCCATGCGTCTTCAAAGTAATAAATTATGGGCTGCAAAGTCTCCTCATGTTCTATATAATAAGGAGATTGTAGAAGTGTTTTGAATGCATTGATTACATATATATGAGGCACAAAAGCTAATGCAACAAGTTTTTTGATCTCAAATGAAAATACTTCATTGACATTGTGAGGTGTTTGTAGACCTTCTTCTTGAGCTTTCCTCTACAAGCACTGAGAGAAATGGAAAAAGCATCCCTGAATAGTGAAATTTGGAAAAATTTGAGAAATAGCTCCCTTGAAACCTAATTCAAAATTAATAAGTATATTTTTTGGGTTTAGATCAAGTTGCAATTGTTTTAATTTTACAAGTACTTATGTATAAGTAGATCTTGTTTTGTTGGTCATAAGAATATAGATCAGTGAAAATATTGCATCATTTTTCAAGCCATGAATTGTGTACAACTGCTAAAATATACTTGGTACTATTTTAAATATACCATCACTAAACCAATTTTCAGATTCTTTTAGTAATTACAAATTTTGTGTGGTGGTGACTATTAAAAAATGATTCTCATCATTACTGTCATGAAAAGGAAACTTTTCCCCTTTATTGGTAATTGTATATTCAACTGGTAATATAAGATGTCTCGATGTCTAAGGATTTGGTGGTGGTGCTTCAAATCTTATTATTTTCCTTCAAATCATTTTGGATAATGCATTGGTTGATGGTATTGCTCCTGCTAAGGGTAATGAAATATTAGAACATGTAGTAGAAATGATATTTCTTGTAGAGTCTTGGGTCAAGCATGCCATGTATTTCATTTCATTCAACTTATGTTTGACAGTGATCATCTCAATTTTTGGAGCATGATTATGTCTTGTACTGCTAATCACATCACCAAATTTTGTTTGTGTTGTAGTATAGCACTGACTTGAACATTTATTTGTAAAATATTCTGCACAATGCCAGATCATTTTATTGACACCTTCTTGATGAAGCAAAAATGTGTAACCATTTAAAATGAGTAATTTCTTAGTTATTTTACTTGTAAAAATTTGAAGAGGCATTGTATATATTAAAAATTATGAAGAATTTCTTGATTCCCTAAAAGTATATTTATTTTTGTATACTTTTATAGAAACCCCTAGGAAAATTTATATAATGTTCAAAAAATAATATTAATTATTATTTTTTTATGAATTTTGATTTCTCTTTTTCTTATCACTCTACACACTCTTAATTCTTCTCCCCTTCTTCATTTCTTTACTTCTCTTAATTCTACCACTTTATATATCCTCTTAATGCCTCTTCATAATGCCTTTTGACTTATATCTTTTCATAATAACTATTTTTTAGCTTATTCCCACGAATTTGTCTTTATTTCTATAATTGTTTACTATTTTATAAGTTATTTAAGCATATTAAAGATGTTTTAAGGTTATTTTAGGGGTATATAATGGATATGTGGTCTAAAAATGACCTAAATATCCTCTATGGTGCTTCACAATCCCTTTTTTAGCATACTATCTTGATCTAAAATGACCATACATTATTTTGTCCATGGGTTATTTTGACCATGGGTTGTTGTGACCCTGGGTTGTTATGTCTTTGGATTATTATGACGAGGTTATTGTGTCCAAGGTTATTTTGGCTGGGTTATTATGTCTGGTTACCGATCCTAACTGATCTTATTTTGTAAATCCTTTAACCATGTACAGTTCTTTGATTAGAATTTTAAAATCCTTTAACAAGGTAGACTTAATAGTCTGAAGACTCTTAATTGGGTTAATACTCCTGATAGGGTAAGCTATTAGAAATAGCTAAACATTGTAGCTCTAACCGAGAAAACCTTTTTTTGCAGTAGTGAAGTCTTGTGGGTGTCATCCCCACCGCAGTTTTTATCCTCTAACAAGGATTTGTGCTATACAAAAATATTTTTTTTATGTGTTATGTATTATATCTTTTATATGTTTTATGAGATGTATGAAAAAGCTATGGATTTAGTACATGGTTAAGAAGGAAAGTTTAATTAGTTTAAAAGTGTTTTATAGTACTGATTCATCCCTCCCCTATGAGTACTAACCTATTGCATACTTAATCCAATGATTGGTATCAGAGCTCAGTCTCTTAGTAAGAAGTTTAATCACTTAATATGAAATATTTGGAGGAATGGAGAGCTATAGGTATGAAAAAGTGATTGAAAATATGGAAATGGAACTAATAATGGCCAATGAAAAAATTAATTCAAATTAAAGAGAAAACTTTTGCATTCAATCAACAAGACCAAGGAGCTTGTACATAAATTTAAAGATACTCAAGATCAGGTTGAGGAACTTGAAGAAAAATCATAGGGAAGCATGTCTAATGAATCTGATGCTATAATATCATAATTTTCTAAGAAAAAAAAACTAGCTGATCAGGTGAAAGTATTGAAAAGACAACAAGAAGCACAATCGGTAAGGATGTGTGAAATCCTAGAAAAAAAGGAAAGATAAATATGATAAAAGAATATATAAAGATGAGACAAGACAAATGAATACAAGACTAGATGAGAAACTTAGGGAAATAATAAGGTTTACTCAAGCTTAATACAACATGACTGACCAGTTAGTCGGTGTAAATCAAAAAGTTACAAGAAAAGTTGGAGAGATTACTGACCTGGGAACTAAGAATGAACATCTAAAGAATGAACAAAAATCGAAGAAAGATGCTAATGAAGTATTGAAAATAAATGAAGAAGCATTGAATATTCAGGATGAACAACTAAGAAATCAAACAGAACTGAGAGACATTATTGGACTTGGATAAAATGCAAACAAGTCCACCGAGATAATGTTGCCAATCCACCGAAGACAAAGAAGCCTACATGCTATCATTTTGGGAAACTAGGACACACAACAAATGTTTATAGGAGAAAAAGAGGTAATTCACCAATAAATCCTAAGTTTAATGATCATTGTTACAATTTCAATAAGTTTGGTCATAAGGAATTTGAATGTAGATAAATAATTCCTAACAATCCAAGGAAGCCAATATTTGAGGGTTATTGTAACAAATGCAAGAGATATGGTCATAAATCTAGAGAATGTAGGTCACAAAGAAAAAATGAGAATTGGGTTCCTAACTGACAGAATGTTTCAAACAACTGAGAGGGACCAAATATACCATGGGACTAAAACACAAGAATCACTTGTACTACATGTGGAAGATTTGGTCACATTATTGTAAACTACTTTAGGATGCATGGTATGAAAAATAGGAAATCATGGAGAAAATTTAGAATTAATGCCACAAGGTTGGTCACCTAGCAAATAATTTCAAGTACCGAGGTCAATCCCCAACTGAGGAACACCTGAGTGAAAATACTAAAGTTAACATTGATGAGATAAGAGATCAAATGAATAGGAATTAGAGAAGTAAGTCTCAAGATGATGGAACAAAAATTGGAACTATTGATAGCACCACATCAATTGGATTGAGTGCACCTATTTTCACTTAATCAGTCAAAGGTATGTGTAGGAGTTAATAAAAAAAATTCTATCTTAAATCGGTTCCTAGAATTAGTGCTAAGATCTATATCAGCATAGTAAGATGCATTTGGATATATGATGTGAAGTTAGTACTCCATATGTTGATTAGTATGGTGTATGAGTTATTTTATCCATTTGGTGAAGGAAAGTATAGTTCATTTATCAGTGAAATGAAGTAGGTGAGAAGACTTTAATGTAAATTTTATAGCCATTGCAAGCCCTAATCAAGAAAAAACTATAAATAGAGGGTATGCTATTTCATTATTACCTTACATTTTCATGAGAACTTGAATTATTTGACTGAGAAGCTACCATCAAGAAATTTCGAGCAATCATTTGAGCATTCTGAGAATCTACAAAGAGAATTCAAGGTATTTATGGTATTCATCGAGTTATGTTCACAAATTCTAATTAATATTAAAATGGAACCCTAGTGTATAAGAAATATTTCTGAGATCAAGATGGCAGCTCAGATACAAAAACCAGTAATTGTTGAGAAGATTGATCCCATGAATCCAAAGTATAAGTTTCCTCTTGCCATTGTTGTAGAAATTGACAAAGCTAGATCCTTATCATTGATCCCACCAAGGTTTATTCTGATTGAAGACATTCACACCATCATCCACTACAAAATTGAAGACATATGCCACAGAGAAATTGACACATCATATAGGAATCTGTGTGTGAATGGAAAATTGAAAAGTGACCACACACATTTACAAACTAAGGGTTTAGTCCATGCTATGAATGTTCCAATAGTATTCAAACATGAATAGATGAGTATAGTTCTTAGTTGAGTACACATGATTAGTTCATGTGTCTCAATGGACTAGTAAATATTACAAAAGACATTTTACACACATTCATAGGATTTCTGGTTGGTGATAGACTAAGGGAATACAAACAAACTGATAAAAACAAGCTATGTGAGCTTACAAAAGCCAAATGGAATGGAAGAGGATTGAAGTTATCCATCGTAGATGACCCTAAATTTAAATTTTCATCCAACATCATATTTTTTGAATATTCAATCATCTCGGGTAGACAGTGTACTCTATGGAGAAGATGACATAGCTTACATGATTGTCAACAAGGATATAAAGATAGATCTATGAGATATTGCTGAAATAACTAGACAACAACATGAATACAATCAAGAAATAAAAGTCCAATACTTTGAAGTTTGGTCCACTTTTGGTATGTATTTTAATGTAGTTTCAAAACTTTTTCCCTACAGTCAGTGAAGTAACTTGGAAATTAGATAAACTGATTTTTTACTAGATTAATGAGTATATTCATGGCATAAGAGATAATATTGATAACTGTGAATGACTATTTTAGTAAATTTCAAGCAAGAATGCATAAGAGATTTAGAATTGCACCTCAGCTAGTGGAAAAATACAAAAATGACATTTATTTTGAAGTAGATACTGACATATGTATCATAAGAGTTGTGGAGCCAAGAATTGAGTGGTTACCACCAATGGGATATGAGATGAACATAGATGCTACATCAATTCAAATCAAAGGACTTTTAGAGAAACTAGTTGACAAAATTTCAATTCAGTATGGAACTTTTGAGGAGGTAAAAGAGAAAATAAGGATATGTGTATTGATACCTAAGGCAATGAGAAAAAAAATCAAAATGATAAACACATTATCAGAGAATTTGGGTATTTCTACTACTGATGAAGAGGTTTTTGTACCATCTGAGATTAAGGGGAAGAAAAAAAAAATGAAGAAAGACACCCCTAGCCCAATCAGTGTTAGAACATCTAAAAGGTCTACCTCCACACCAAGAGAAAAGAAGAAAGTTGATGTAGAACTAGTAAAAAGAAAGACTTATATTAGAGAAAACAAGGCTACTAGAAGGCCTAGAAGGAATTTGAAGCTACAAAAGAGAGTGACACTGAGTCTGAGGACCTATCAAAATTTAAGGTTGTGAAAAGTAAAGTACCAAAGGAGGAAAGCCTTAAATCATTACTTAGGACACTTGAAAGTTATGGAAGTTATTAGGTTATGAAAGAATTAAGGTATGAAACAAGGAATTGTGAACATAAAAGTGAAATTGAAGAAACTATCATTTCTACTATGCATAAGTTTAGAACAACACCATCTAAAGTAGCACCAAATCTTTAAGATGAACTTTATCAGAAAATTGATGCTAGACAAAAGTATACTCTTGTTGTAGAGAAATAAATGAGAGAAAGGTCCCTAGTAATCACTGTCTCAGACCTCACAAAGAAAGGAATAAAATATACCTTACTAGAATATTAAAAAAGACTCTAAGTAAAGGGCATATCATTGAGCATCATGGTCAATAAGCTTGAAGAAATTCAAAAAGACATTGATTATCTTTGGAGAAAGATCTTCTCTATTGATCAAATGTCTATTGAAGGAGTCAAAGATCAAGAAACCAAGTCATATATAGTTGAATTGACAATAAACAAAGATGAATTAATTATTAAGGACATAACTAATCAATATATGGATGGAAAAATAAAATATTATGAAGACATCATGGAAATAGAGGCCATAGATACATAAGAAATAGACTTTGATGATTCTGTTAAGGCAAGGTTGATGGCAGAAGATCCTATAATGGAACAAGTATTAGATTTTATTGAGATAGAGGAAGTTATCTCAAAGACAACAGGGGACATACCTACCAAAGTTGATGCCCCTACCAATCCAACATAGGATATTGAGACCAAGGAGACCGAGGAAACAAAAGAGACCAAGTCTACAGAAGGTCAAAATGAGGAAATGATAACCCCTACCGATACTACTAAACAAAAGAAGGATCAAGAAATAGAGAAAGAAAAATCAAAACTTGAAGAAGAGAAACAAGAGAAGAAGAAAGAGAAGAAACAAGAAGAGCACAATAAACAAAAAGAATAAAAAGATAATACATCTAGACAATCTGATGCAAATAAGGAACCTAGTTCTAAAGGAAAATTTAAGAAGAGGAAGTCAAAGAAAGAGGTTGATATGAATGAAAATATTGTTATTCCTAAGGTTGATATCTTAACCTTGAGCCCAAAGGAACTCTCTAAGTTTGGAGACCTATAGAAAAGAAAAGCTGCACAAGACAAGATAATATCTAAGAAGAAGAAAACAAATGTTTTGGAATAAGTGAAAGGCATATATTGAATGTGAGTGTACCTGAGGCCACTATAAATGAAAGAGGTGATATTTATACTCAATTAAGAAAATGGCAAGTTAGATAAACTAGCTTGGTACATACATAATTGAGTATATGTTGCAAGTACAAAAGAAGGAAATGGAGACAAAAGTGATTGAAGAAATCCTTCAATCAGTTGCATTAGAAAAGGTAACTCTTTTTGAGTTAGTAAATGAATTGGAAAATGAGCCACAATTAATTCTTTCATTATTTCATAAAAATTCTTTGATTTCCAATTTCACCAAGGATATAAGAGAGAAAGATAATCATGTGGAAAATGAGCTCAATGAGCAACTATGAAAAATTTCCACCGAGCCTAAGTTTATAAAAGAATATTATGAAAGGTTGAAGCACTTGATGAGAGTGCAATATGAACTAAGAAAAGAGGAGAATCAAATCAAAATGGATCTATTGGAACTCCAAACAATTTTGATTCAACAAATAGAATCATTGCAGAAACAGGTTCTCAAGGCAAAAGATTTAGTTAGCACACTAGATGTCAGTGCTATGGATAGTATGGTAAGTTTGACTATAGATTTAAGTGAGCACATCATAGTGTCGGGGATTCTAAAGGACACATGGAAAATATTATTGAAGGATGCTAAGATAAAGTATAAAACTATTTTTGACAAGATCTCCATACAAGAATAGAAGTAGGTTATTATTTTTCCATTTTTTGTTAAAAACACGGGAAACTATGTAGAAATGGGGAATATATAATATAGTATGTATAAATATAGAATATATGTATATGGAAGGATATGTATAGGAGATATTACTTCAAGGGGGGGTAACATGTTTACCAAGGTATGGATATATGGATAAGGACAAATTTGACAAATTTGACAAATTTTGAATTTTGTTGATGACTTTGAAGGTTTTTAAAAATCATACAAAACTAATGCCAAAGGGGGAGATTGATACTCCTATCTTGAGTTATTTTTGTTGTCATTAGTTATGAGGAAGTTGTATTGTTTGTCAAATTCATTCGGTAATGAAGGAAAGACAAGTCGATGAAAGCAAGAAAAGCTATTCAGTAAAGGAAATAAAGGAATAGGGAATTTTAGTAAAGTAAAATAAAGTTTAGGCATCAAGAAAGGGAGAACCAAGCACCAAAATGAGAAGAGAAGATAGTCATTGAGAAAAAATAAAATGTGTTACCGAGCATAGCAAGCTGACACAAGGAGAATCTTTAAGTACATTGAAGCTGGCCATTGAATAGAAAATGGTTTACTAATCTCAAGGAGATTCTATGATAGAACATTGGAGATTGAAACATGACGATAAAATATGATTACAAGGTGAGATCTAAGAATGAGAATTAAGTATGAAATATGCATTGGACTAGTAAACAATGATAGTACCACTTGAAGAGATAACCCTAGAGCACCTAGAAATGCTTCTAAAATTGTATATAAATGGATCAAAGTATGAAGATCAACGTGGGATGAATGTGAAGAGAGATTGAATGTATGAAGTAGAGATTACATAGAAGGTTATTAGTAGAGAAGCTATCGAGTACAAAGCAGTAAAGAGTTGAAAAGTTATTGTGATTTAGAAGAGAATATACTAAGTACTGAATTGTTATTGTTAGAGGTATATAGTATGAAATAATGAGTTAATGATAATAAATAGTCTGATATGCATAAGTTTGATGTAATATTAAAAGACAAGTTTATGTTACTAAGAGTAATAGGAATTGTAAAGTCTCTTAACTGAGTAGATCCTAACAGATCTTATTTTGTAAATACTTTGAATAGGTACATTTCTTAGATGAGAATTATAAAATCCCTTCACAAGGTAGACTTAATATTTTGAAGAGACTTAACCATGTTAATACTCTTACCAGGGTAAGATATAAGAAATAGCTAAACATTGTAGCTCTAATGGAGAAAACTTTATTCTTCAGTAGTCAAGTCTTTTGGGTGCCATCCCCACTACACTTCTTATGCTCTCAAAAGGATTTTTGTGATATCAAAATATTTTTGTTGTGTTTTATCTGTTATATCTTTAATATATTTTATGAGATGTATGCAAAAGCTATGGATTCAGTAAATGGTTAAGAAGGAAAGATTAATTAGTTTAAAAGTCTTTTATGTGTAAAATATATGAGTAAATAATGCGATAAGCATGAAGTTTCCTTAATATATTCTATAAAAAGTGCGAAAGTAATAATAAAATTGTATCCAAGGGAAAGGTGTGAAATGCGAAAACTGAACTGCGAACGGGGAAAATGCCTTTGTGAATTGCACAAAAATGAGCCACGGAAGAGCTACTCTTCATCCAAATTTAAAAAGAAAAAGAGTAGATGAAGGTGATAGAACCTTGGGCATGGTGTGGGGTGCCATTTCGGCCTCTTCCTTTAAGAGCAAAGATAGTGCTACATTCAAGGACTTCGATAGTAAATTGCACTTCAAAAGTGTCGAGTCTTTGGATTGGCAGTTTGCATTATTCGTGAGGACAAAATATGCACATGCGTCTCTGCACCCCTCCCATTTTCACAAAAGATGGAGAGTTAATTTCCAAGTAGCAGGGAAGCAAAGGGCTCCATAATCTACATTAACTGATAAAACTGATGATACTCGCTCTACTGCGAGTGGAGGAAGGTTGTCTAGAGAATAAAAGTGCCCGTGTTTTCCTTCAATAGGAAGAGGTTGTGAAGATGGCTAGACAAAATTAGGCCCTTCTAAAAATAGTAAACATCACGCATCACCGAGGACTGTAATCAAACCCTTGCAACTACAGAATGGTTTTGAGCCTCTTAAATATCAGATGGTATCCTCATCCCATCCTAAATCCTTAGAGAAATACCACACAAATTTGACCTATGATCATCCTCAGGAACCTATTAGATCTTACACTCCTCCACATCAAATGGAGGCAACCAAGAAAGCACAAGCTAGATCAACAGGCATGTCAAAACCATAAACCCTTTCTGTACTCACCCCCTCACTGAAGAAACATCCTACAGTCACCACTCATAGTTAAAATTGAAAATGATTTCATAGAGAAATCTATAGAAAAAATGAGAAGAAAAGGATTTTTCTTAAGATGGAATGGTTATGGAATTCTAGCATCAAGGATAGCAGATTGGCTCTTAAAAAATCTTGGCAACCAGGTAAGTATTTCACTTTTTCCAGATGAATTCCTATTTATTTTTTGATTTAATATTGAGACTAAGGCAAAAATTTTAGATAATAGATGCCCTAAATTTTTGAATTATGATTTTACAATTATCAATTGGATGCCTTTCTTTAACCCGGATAATTTAAAGGACATCATAGTGTCTAGAGTGATTAAAATAACTAATCTACCCATGGAATGTGTTAGTAAAACAATCCTTAAAGACATTGGCAATAAATTAGGTAAATTTGTTAGAACAATGAAAATGAAATACCCTCAATCAAAATAGTTGATCATAGTAGAAATGGACATCTCTGAGAAATTATACCCCCTTATCCAGATTTAAAGCCCCTCAAATAAGTATTATATCCACCCAATTTTAATAAAGGATATAATTACAGACTTCAAGAAGGAAATTAGCAATAATTGCCTTACTTCATCAAGAAATTTACCTCCTAAAGAAATAACCATAGACCACAATAAGGAAGGAGGGGGTTTTTCGATCAATTTCATAGATAGATCCCCCTCATTATCAAAGAAAGAGAATAATAATCTAGTCCTTTCAAAAATCCCCTCAGACTTAACAAAAGGGAAAAATTTGATTCCTGATAGGTCATCCTTGGAGAAGCAGGACACATTAAAAATAGCAGCCCAAGCAATTATTAAATCTCCAAAGGAAATAGTCATAAATGGTAGGGAGAAAGTCACAACCTTGAGATTGAAGGCAATTCAACAATTATAATTTACTCCTACATCAAGCTTTAAACCTATGTAAGTCCTTCAAAGAAATCTCTATCAATCATATCTATAGAGAAGAGAACAAAAGGGTAGACGAACTAGCCAACTTAGGGGCTGACGGGGTTCATCTCTCAAAATAGAGCCATCAACAACATACTCCAAAGAATCCTTTCTTAAATTTATGTGGCTGATTTCTTTACAAATTTCCTAGGTGCAACAGGTTTAGGAAAATACATTTTAAAATTTAACTAGAATAGGAACCCTCCCTCTAGACTTATTGATTTGAGCTCAACAACACATTAATATTATTATTTTTCCACTTTATATCATCATCAATCTTTAAAAAATTTCACATTTAAGAGAATTTATATTTTGCTGGCTTCCTCTAGTGCTAAAGCACGTGAAGGATTAAACATGATTTAGTACAATCCTATCACCACGAGCCAAATCTATGGATTTTTGTGACAATTTTAACAAGGCATAGTTATTAATAACTTCATTGAGCAACAACATCATTTAGCTTTCCTCCTTTAAAGAAATTTCTAGATATTACAATAATATTACATTAATAACTTCCTTATATATACTGCCTGATAAAAATTGCACAGTAATCTCTTTAAGTTAAGTTGTCATCAAGGATATCTCTTAAATTTTTCTCTCAAGAGGAAGGATAGAGATTTTAGAACAAGAGGATAGTAAATAATATAATAGGATAATCCCTCACTTATCCTTGCAGAGGAGGGAGGATTAAACTATTTCTGGTCTCATCTTGAGTTGTATTTCTCTTGCATGGTACTTAGCAAGTGACTAAATGGAAATTTATGGATTTGAAACCTCATGATATTATTGTTTTATTTTATTTTATTCTCTTTCCCAATTGTACTTTAGAAGAATACATGGTATGTTTAGTAAAGTATTTAATCTGAATCTTTATTAATCTCAAGATGGGGATCTTTCCTAATAAAGGGCAGTAAGAAGAAAACATAGTTCAAGCATGAATGAATATGGCTCTATTATTAAGATTAGTTCTAGGATTTAGTTTCACTATATATCATATTGGTAATGCAACAATTAGATACGGTTATCCTCGAACTAATCCATTATAAGAGAGAAGAACATTTATGTAGGTATATTAAAATAAGATAACAAAGCATGATTAGATTAATTTATCTTTAGAAACAATCAATATTAGTGTTAAGTTACAATTTTAGTTTTTTGACATACTAATGAGGATCTTAGCCTAAATTTAGTTATTATAGGAAGAATAGATCAAAAGATACCGTATGAGTAACTTTTTAATTCAAAGGAAGGATCACTATTTTTTCACAAAGTTGCTCTCCTAATTAGGACAAGATCGAGCAAACAATGATATTGGCACTTAAAAGAAATTGGAAAATCTGTTGTAAGCGGAGGGTATGCCCTCTTAGATCTTCATGTATCAAGTTTTGGACTACAGTCCCAGGCAAGGCTGGAGGTTTTCTCAAACTCACTCTTTCCTACCAGCACCTGCATAGAGTGGGGTTTTTTGTAACACTTTTAAATTAATTAATATAATTCTTGGCTCCAGCCTTTTACCAAAAGAAAAAAATAGTTTATAAGTGTTTTATAGTACTAATTCACCCCTCCCCTCTCATTACTCACCTAGTTCATACCTAATCCAACTCTTGTTTATAGGTATGTTGTTTAATAAAACAATCTAGGCCAAGAAGAAGTCTTTCGATATCTTCCATAACATCAAGAGTGGACCACTTATTCTATGTTATTCCTTTGGTAGCATCAAAGACTAATTTTGAGTCTCCCTCTAAAATAAGATCCTTTAAACTAATAGACATAAAGTTTTAGTCTCCATAACTGTGCTATACATTCAACTTGATTATTAGTAAATCCATTAAGATTGTTTGAGTAAGTTTCCACAAGGACACTAGTAGAGGAATAAGTCACACCCTCCCTTTATACTAAACCATAGGTAGCCTCATAATCAAAGTTGATCATGTATCACCCCTCATCAGGAGGTTTCCACTTGGTATTCTCCCTATCCATCTTTTTATAATTATCCACTTTAGCATATGCATTGCATAAATCCCATTTTTTGTCCATTCTATCATCAAAGGAAGTAGGTGGAAACTCAATGAACTTGCACTTAATAATTGATAAATTATTACATATCAAGTAGAAGAAGTATCTAAAAAGTACTTCCACAAGATTCTCAGCCTCCCTAGAAACCCTATTGTTCATTTATTTCCAAATACTCTAGAAAATATGCGGTGAGATTAGTCTCCGTTATTGCTTAACTGACTAGTTACAAGTAGGAATCTTTTACCATTCGATAAATTGCTCTAGACCACTAGTGAAAACCAAATTGAGATCAATTTTAGTTAGCACCAAGTACCATAATTCTTTGGATACAAAGTGGCAGTGTAATAAAAGATGGGGAATAGACTAATCTTCCTTCTTGCAAATAATGCGTTTGTTAGGGATTTGGAAACCCCATTTAAAGAGGTTATCCTGAGGCAAAATTCTATTGTATAGAGCTATCCAAAATAAAAAATAAATTTTAGGGACCAAAAAGGGGTTCCAGACCTTCCCCCAAGAGTTTGGGGAGGAATCCTCCTAGAATAACAAAATGTAATCTAGCTTCATATTAAAATCTCTCTTTCAATATTTCCTCTAAATAAATATATCTTCCCTAGGAAATTGAGGGATTCTAACACTACTATGAGTCCCCATAAGCTCCCTATATTTTTGAAGAAAATAAGGATCTTCTATGAAGCATTGGTTAAGGTCCATCCACCTCCTATCACAAGAAGCATATTCAATCACTTTGTGGAAAAATACTCATTTAGAAACATCCATTAACCCACTTAGGCTTGAGTCAAAATCCAACCTTCCTTCACCAACCTACATATCTTCCCAAAACTTGATAAGTTCCTACCATCACCTAACTCGCACTTCATACCAGCTTGAATAGTAATATTTTATTTTAAAATAATATTCTAGATCATAGAACCGGTGGGGTGCCCAGGGGTACTAAGAAATTTATAGAAACTATTAGAGTTAAGATTTTACCTTCATGAAACTTTTCCATTAAATCTTCTCCAAATTCATCTTCTATCCCATCATAGCAAGAAAATTTTTATTCAAGACAACAAATGTTCATATCCCCAATCCTACAAGATGCTTAAGTTTACAAACTGTGTCCTACTTAACTAGAGCTAATATTTTATTTTCATCCATTCTAGTCAATAGAAAGGATCATTGAAGTCTTTCTAGTTTTTCAGCCATAGTCCTAGAGATTTTGAACATGACAAGGAGATAAATAGGGATGTCCTGAAGAGGAGTCTTGAACAACTTAAAAGCTTCTTTGTAGTACTAAGAATATTACCTTTCTAGCCCTCCAGTTTCCTTTTTATACATTCTACAATGGTGTTTGAGTAGACCAGCGTGACATCGTTAACAATATGTGGAAGACCCAGATAGATGCCAAGAAGAGATGTACTTTGATAGCCCAAGATATTCTTAACTTTATTCTAAAGATCCTCTATTGTATTGAAAAAATAAATAATTTTTTTTTCATAATTAGTGTGTTGACTTGAGACCTTAACATATCTAGTGAGAAAATCCTTCCATTCGCTAGTCTTGATAACTAAACTTCTCCCAAATAGAATCATGCTATCCATAAATTGTTGTATGACTGAGGGGTGAAGGGTGGAAGGAAATTTCAGCCCCTGATTTCTTCTCAAATGACCATTTTTGAGGAAATTTTGACCAAGAAGCTTAGCAATCATTATGAATAGATACATGGAGAGTGTTCCCCTTGCCTTATCCCCTTACCAACAACAAAAAAGAACCAAGGGAGATACAAGATACACATATGTTAAGGAAAAATTGACGCAAGGGTAGGGAGCAAGAGGGGCCAAAGGATGGCACACCCTAATGATCCAAGCCTACAACACACATGCGGAAGCAACACACAACAAGAGTGAGAGAGAGAATGCCAAATCCTTTATTTATTATCATCAATTTGAATCATACATGCTGGGTTGTAAGGCCTTCCCAGTTATGGCTTGATATTACAATTAATTATAGAAGTCCTCAAACATGTGAGGATCTTCTACAAATATCTAATCTAATGCCTTTTATCTTCTATCCCC
This sequence comes from Chamaecyparis obtusa, assembly GCA_027943335.1. Classification (NCBI taxonomy): domain Eukaryota; kingdom Viridiplantae; phylum Streptophyta; class Pinopsida; order Cupressales; family Cupressaceae; genus Chamaecyparis; species Chamaecyparis obtusa. Next base: position 1,038,835 of record BSBK01004606.1, read on the forward strand.
AAATCTACCTCCTAAACTACAACCAAACATCCACATTTATACAAGAAGCTACCGAGCTGAGTCGGCCTTCAGATCCATAATTAATGGAAGTAACAGTCAAATCTAGGACCACATGCTTCCCAATGATAGATATAGACATTAATTCTATGATCCAATATAAATGCACAAGTCAGCTACAATAGGAAACAAAATTGAACCCATCAGTAAGCAAGATAACTGAGTACAAGACAGACAACACCGAGCGCCAGTGAAATAACTGACCACCCAGGAGAGAACCAACCACACTCAGTAACCAAAGGAAACTAACTAACTACTGACCAACTTGGTCAAAGCAAAAACTGAGCAACACAAAAAAACTCCAAATTCTTTTTGGTGACACAGGATTGCCAAGGGCCCGAGATGCTCCTGCATCAGACACCTGGGGTATTTTGAAATGATTCTTTGAATCATTTGGTAGGTCTGGTTCGAGCTGCATCCAACTTAGACTGTGAAATCCATGAACTATCTTTCATCGGTCTATTCTTCCACTTAACCAGATAGTCCATGTACTATTTTCCTCTTGTACTCTTGCCAACTCTTTCCTTCAATATCTGTTCAACTTCATCATTCTACTTCTTAGGATATTCTATCGGTACTATCATTTCTTCATCAGGTTCATGATACTCATATAAATCAACAATATCTAAAATTCATGATATGTCCATGTCATCAGGTAACTCAATCTCATATGCATTTCCACTGTCAAATTTCCTAAGAATTTTACAAGGTCCAAACTTCTTCATCTTCAACTTTCCATATGTGCCAATGGGAAACCAGCCTTTATTCAAATGAACCATCACTTCATCACCAACATCAAAATTTTTATGTCTTCTTGATCTATCAGCTCTGTCTTTGTATTTTTGATTGCTGTCTTCTAGCTTCAGCTTCACATCCTCATGCAATGTCTTCATATATTCAGAAAACTTTACTCCATCACTTTTCTTATTCTCATTAGCAATGTCTCTCAAGTCAGATATTCCTCTCGGTTGTGTGCCATTCAAAATCTTAAATGGTGTCTTTCCAGTACTCCTATTCATTGAATTATTATATGCAAACTCTTCTTGTGCTAACATAGAATCCCAATTACTCGGTGTGTCTCCAACTAAACATCTCAAAAGATTTCCCAAACTTATGTTCACAACCTTAGTCTGTCCATTAGTTTGTGGGTGAAATGTAGAACTATACTTCAACTAAGTGCCAAATTTCTTCCAAAGTGTTTTCCAAAAATATCCAACAAATTTACTGTCTCGGTCAGAGATAATACTCCTCGGTAATCCACGCAATCTGACAATTTATTTAAAGAAAAGATCTGCTACATGTACTACATCTGATGTCTTTCTACAAGGTATAAAATGTTTCATCTTATAAAATCTATCCACAACCAAAAATATTGAATCATTACCTCTTATGGTCTTCGGTAAGCCAAGAAAAAAGTCCATACTAATATCAATCCAAGGTTTCTCAGGAACAACAATCGGTGTATACAATCCAGTATTTTGACTTACTCCTTTTGCAACTTGACAAATACCATAACTTTTTACAAATTTTTGAACATCTCTATACAACTATGGCCAATAGTACTTCTCCTTAAGCAAATTCCATGTTTTATCAATACCAAAATGTCCAACCAAACCACTACTATGTTTCTCCTTTATAAAATTAGATCTCATCACTCCTCTCGGTATACACAACTAAATACCTTTAAACAACATACCTTCATAAATGAAATATTCATCCCATTTAGTGTCTTGTTGATCTTGAATAGGTGCTCTACACTTTCTCCATGGCTTAGAAAAATCAAGGTAATTTTCATACAAACCTCTCATCTCATCAAAACCAAGAACTTCAATTTTCATCTTGGTCATCAAAGATCTTCTACTCAATGCATCAGCAACTCAGTTAGTGACTCCAATTTTATGCTTTATCACAAATGTATAACTCTGCAAATACTCAACCCATTTCATATGTCTCTAATTCAACTTATTCTGACTACCCAAATATTGTAAAGCCTTATGATTAGTATACAACACAAATTCACTCGATATCAAATAATGTCTCCATTTCTTTTGTGCTTGAACAATAGCATAGAATTCTTGATCATACATAGAATATTTCCTTCTAGCATCATTCAACTTTTCACTAAAGAAGGCAATAGGTTTACCTTCTTGACTTAATACAGCTCCAATTGCACTTCCACTTACATCACATTCTACTTGAAATACTTTACTGAAATCAGGTAATGCCAAACTAGGTAATTCAACAACCTTCTGCTTTAGGGTCTCAAAACTTCTTTCAGCTCCATGTGTCCACTTGAATTCTCTTTTGTCTCCTCGCATAGTCTTAGTCATAGCATTAAAAATTGAACTGAAATTCCTTATGAACTTTCGGTAAAAACTTGCCAAACCATGAAATGATCTTACCTCACTAGCATTCATAGGTGTAGACCAATTCAAAATAGCTTCAACCTTTTCAAGATCCATCTTCAAACCATCAGCTGAAATAAAAAATCCCAAATACACAATCTCTTATTTCATGAATGAACACTTTTTCAGATTTATCAGCAACTTTTCCTCTTTCAGTCTCTGCAAAACTTGTCTAACATGCAAAAAATTTTCTTCTTTGGTCTTATTGAATATTAGAATATCATCAAGATATACAATCACAAATTTACCCAAGAATTTCTTCAAAACTTCATTCATTAGCCTCATAAAAGTACTTGGTGCATTAGTTAAACCAAAAGGCATAACCAACCAATCATACAAACCTTCTTTTGTCTTGAAAGTAGTCTTCCATTCATCACCTTCTCTAATTTTGATCTAATGATACCAACTTTTCAAATCAATCTTTGTGAAATACATTGCTCCAGTCAAACTATCCATTATATCATCCATTCTCGGTATAGGAAACCTATACTTCACTGTTATCTTATTGATTGCTCTGAAATCAGTACACATTCTCCATTCTCCATTCTTCTTCAGTGCCAATACAATAGGTACTAAACAAGGAATCAAACTTTCTCTAATCAAACCTTTCTCTAGAAACTCTTGAATCTATTGGTTCAATTCCTAATTCTTGGTAGGTGTCAACTAATGAGGTTCCTTATTCAGTAAACTACCTCTAGAGATTAGATCCATACAATGATTAATGCTTCTTTTTGGTGGAAAACCATCAGGTACCTTATCAAAAATGATATCACTGTACTCAGTGAATAACTTATCAATCTCCACAGGGACATTATCCTCTATTTTCAAACTTAGCTTATTAGGAATCACAACAAAATATACATCATTCCTCTTCAATGAGTTAACAAACTTCCTTCCTTCCATCAAACAAACTTTCACAGATGTAAAAACATTACTAATAGGTTCTTCCATCAACGGTAACAAGATTTGTTTCTTTCCATCAGCCACAATAGTATACTTATGCAATCTCCCATCATATATAGCATGTCTATCATATTGCCAAGGTCTACCCAACAAAATATGACAACAATCCATAGGCATGATATCACATAACACCTTATCATAGTATTTTCCAATCTTCAAATTCACATAACATTGTTCACTTACTAGGAGTGTATGGTCATCTTTGATCCATGAAATCTGATAGGGCTTTAGATGTACCAACCTTTCCAACTGCAATTTTGTGACCATCTCTTCAGATGCCAGGTTCTCCAAGTTACCACTGTCAATGATTACCTTCCAAACTTTGTCAAAAACTCCACATCTGGTGTTGAACAAAATTTTCCTTATCAGATCTTCCTTTTTTCTTTCAATCCATAGTTCTCTCCTTACCATCAAGTTATTTTCTTTCTAAGGTTCATTCAGTGACTCTTCTTGCACCAAAGCATTTCTACTACTACTAGCCTTCTTACTAGCTTGTGTACACTCAAAAGATCTATGTCCTTCCTCTCCAAAATTATAACAAGTTCCTTAGAAACTTCCTCTACCATAACCACCTTGGTAGTTACTACCTTTGCCTCTAGAAATTTCACCTTTCCACTCGGTCTTGCCTTTGTCTGGATTTTTCTTTTCTGGTTCAGATCTACCATTTTCACCATTAGATCTACCTCTTCCTATAGGGAATCTACCACCTCTACCTCTCTATCTTTTCTCATGTCTCTTGTTCAGTTTCTCCTCGGCCTTCAAAGAAAATTGATAAGCCTCTTCAATGTTCTCCAATTTGACCATGCTAATCTCCTTTTGGATGGAAACTCTCAAACCATTTAGGTATCTACCGATTCTTTCCACATCATCGTCATCATATATAGATCTGATATCCATTCTGTAGAATTCCTCAATATACTCTTTTACCGAGCTATCTTTCTATCTCAAACTTTGCATTCAGCGAACTAGGTTAATCTGATAATCATAGGGTAAGAACTTTCCTTTCAACTTATTGACCATTTTACACCATACCTTGATTTTGTCTTTTCCTTTAATCTTCTGATCCAATTACAGATGTTCCCACCATAAGGATGCATGCCTTTTCAACTTTGTGCTTGCAATCTTCACCTTCTTATCCTCAGGAATATTTTCATATTCAAAATACTTTTCCATCTCAGTGATCCAGTCCACCAATTCACCAGAATCCAGCTTTCCACTATACTCAAGGAGATTGAAATGTGGTGTTTGTTAGAAAGTAAAGTCCAACAAGATAAGTGAGAGGGTGGGGGGGGGGTGAATCATTTATCAGATAATTATAAATTTTATCACCTTCAACAACATTAAACCATATAAGCAATATAATTACCACCCACAGAAAGATATTCATACACAATAACACAATGACACAAGATATGTTGACTAGGGAACCTCTTGATCAAAGAGTAAACCCCGGTGGGAATGATGCCCACAAAAGATGCACTAATATGAATATTCCTTGTGAAAGGATGGACTCTATTAGGAGTCTTATGAAATACATTTAGTACATATGAATCCCTGTTAAAAGATTCTAACCCTGTTAAGAGTTATGGAAGACAGAAGGACCCACTGCCCAAATAGTTTCAGGGTAAGATCACTGAACACACTGTCCAAATAATTTTTGTATTACTCAACATAATAATTGTGGACAAGGCTTTTGAGGGTACCTATTTTGAAAGAATTCAAGCCAAAAAATGATTAGATGTTAGTCTAAGCATGAAATCAATGCAAAACAAACAAAACTCTAAGCTAGCCACCTCAGATTGAGCCTAAACAGGTGCACCCAAGCACTGTTTGATTTGCTCTTGCTTAAGGGGATGTGGGTGTGCTCTCTAAGCACTTGGAGAATACTCTAATGCATTTTAGGATGGATTGAGATCCATGAAAACCTCATAAATGACACAAAACAGGTATAGAACACCTGATTTGCCCCTAAGGCCTCAAGGATCCAAATGATGCTGAAATGAAGATTAAGCTATATGATGCTTATGCTAAGATTGATTTTAGACCAAATAGAGATGTGATATGATGCTATATGCTATGCAAAACAATGAAGTAAACTAAGTTAATCCATTATTGCTAAGCTATGATGTGTAAGAAAGCTTGAAGAAAACAAATAAATCTAACAATTAGGAATGATTATGCTAGAGCTAGAAGTAACAGAGCATGAAAACAATGCATGAAGATGAAAGACTAAGCTAATGAATTGCTCTTGGAAGAGGGAGCATTTATCAAATTTGGGAAGGAGGAATGAGTGGCCAGGATCAAAATCCTTAAGAGAGGCCAAGATTCATTCAAAGGGGAGCACATGGATTGTGCTAGTTCAGGGCCACCTCCTTGTGACAAGTGTCACTAGGGCATTGAGTTGAAAGATGGGAGGAATGTGCACAATTTGGGAAATGTGCCTAAGGTCAAAGGGTGTAAGAAAGGGGTGAGGGGCTTCTTAAATGCATGATAAATGCATGAAAGAGGGATAAGGAGGCCTTAAAGGCACTTAATGCATGTAAGAGAAGTCTCTAGAAGTTTGTTGACTTTGGGTTAAGCTTAGGAGTTGGCTAACCTTGGTTAGGGAATGTGATAGGATTAGGGGAGGGATTAGGATTAGGATTAGGGTTAGGACTTTCTAGAAGAGTCTAGAATTTCCTTAGGATAAACATGGATTTTAGGAAATAAATAAAGATTTATTTATTTCCATGGTTTTAGGTTTGAGAATATTTATTAAAAATAGATTTAACAAATATGAGAATTAAATATTTAATCTTAATTAAATATTTTGAGTTGGGATTAGGGTTAGGAAATGATGGGATTAGCCTTTAATTGAAATTAAAGAAGGATTAGAAGATTTTGGAAGAGGTTAGTGGTCTTAAGGAAATTGGCCAAGTTTTGGGCAAAAAAAACAAAAATTATTTATTTTGGGATTTTTGGTCAATTTATTAATTAAATAATTAATAAATAGGAGAATAATGTTTAAATAAGATTTAGACATTTTTGGGAAGGATTTCTTAATTAAATATTTTTAATTAAGATAAAGGGATTTAATGACATAAAAATAAATAAATAAATAAATAAATTAATTAATTAATAAATGATGATGTCATGAGGGATTTTTCAGAAAATAAAAATAGTTTATTTTCTAAAGGATTTTTAGGTGTCTACATTTTGCCGCTCTTTGATGCGATGCCACAAGTGGCATGGCATCAAAGATAAGAAAATAAGATGTCCAAGGCTAGAATTTAGAGGAATGATGGGTTGTGCCCCCTCGAGAAAATAACGCAAGGAGTAAACATTGTGGAATTTTCTCGAAAGGAAACAGAGAAAGAAGGACTGAGGAAGTAGGGGAGATAAATAACCAAGCTTCCAAGAGCAAAGATGGGTGAATGCAAGATGAAATGGAATGCAAAATGCAAGATGCAGCTATATGAGGATGCGAGATTAATCTATATGATGCAAGATGCAGGGGATTTGGGGAAGCTCCAAGTGCAAATGTGGAGAGCACAACCTAGTTTAATATAGCAATGCTAGAGACTTGCCAAGGATACTAGGATCACGAGGCCTTATCACCAGTGTTGCATAGGACTAACACTAAAAAGACACGCAAGGTTTCACCAGCATCACGCATGAACCCAAGAGGAAGCATGGTGGAAACGATGCTGAAGAAACCACAAACACACAACTGACTCACAGGTAGAAGCAAAAGATCAAAAGACCTTGCCCCAGATTGTCCTCATTCGCTACACACCATGATATAAAGGATCATGGTGACTTTGAGTAGAGAATAATGAGAAGTCGTAAAAGATTAACAAGACCCAAAGGACAAAAATCCAAGGTCAAAATGATAACTCCAAAAGACAACCTTTGCCAAGGAGAGACATTTGATTTGATTGATGGCAGGAAGATTGGTCTGAACATGTTGAAGGATACATCGACACAGACCTGGTGTGCTTGGTGGAAGATTAGGTTAGACAGGAAGGATACAAATGAGGGGTCCTATGATTAGGCTTAGGTTAGAAAAAATAGAAGCATACATTTGTGCGGACCCCATGTTGATGGGGAGAATGCTGTGTTGCTAATTGGCAAATGATGCAGTTCAAAGATGGTCATGATGATCAAGGATAGTCAACCATTGATGTTGCTAAAGTGCAAGGTTGGGTAGGACAAGATTTTTGATCAGATACTGCTGCAGGACTAACAAGGATATGTACAACAAGACAATGGCAAGGGATGACAGACACAAAGGATGGGACCTAAAGACACATATATACAAATGAGCTTAGGTGGAGACATGACTAACGCTATGGTACAAGACTCAGGATTAGGATGCACAAAAAACCTGGGGATGAAGCTAAAAACTCCAAAGATATGCAAGACGATGCCCTAGTTGGGCTGGAAAGACAAGATGAACTGATGGAAGATGTGTCCTGAAATGACATAGATTTGGGAAGGACATATCCCAACAATGATGATTGGATTGAGATTAGGGCCTGCTACAAGACTAAGGATGTGATTAGATTGGTTGGCTTGATCTTGGATGTTGGATAGCTAGAGGATGTGGATAGGATTGGAAGATGGCTAGAAGATTGCTAGGAATGTTTGGATAGGGATGAATGGCATCGGATTACAATGAGGTTAGCCTATAGCTAGATACCAATGACAAGGGAAGATACTAGGTGATGGAAAGATGGAGGAAATGCTTAGGATGAGGATGATGGAACTACTAGGAGATTTGGATTGAGGAAGATTTGGATTTGGATGGAAAAAACTACTGGGAGATCAGATGGTGGATTTGGTTGAGGATTGGAAGATGGAATGCTGGAGGAACTGTTGAGGGATTTGGATAGAGGAATGCTTGGGGAGATTGGATGGTGGATTTGGTTGAGGATTGGAAGATGGAATGCTGGAGGAACTGTTGAGGGATCTGGATAGAGGAATGCTTGGGGAGATTGGATGGTGGATTTGGTTGAGGATTTGGGAGATGGAAGATTTTGGATGAAAGATAGTCTCCAAGGAATATGTTACCAAGGAATAAGATGCCCCTTGCTTAGGATAGTTCATGTATTTTAGAGACATGGGGTATGCTTGGATGGAAAATATGCTAACAAGAGGATAAGGAAGGTATATGGAAGCTAGGATGAATGGATTGGATAGAGGATATGTAGCTGAAAGGTGTGATGGATGCCAAGAAGGTGCCCAAAAGCATGTATACCTGGTAGTCTTTGTTTTGTCATCAAGATCCAAAGGAGGATGAAGGAGGTGAGAGACAAATGGGATGGAGTAGATGTTGGATAAGATGGTGATAGAAGGGAATGGCCCCCAACTACAGAAAGGAATTGGGGGGAGCCTATGCATGATGCTTGTTTGCCAGGTTTTCACCATGGTACTTGTCCAAGGTGCTTGAATTGCCAAGTTTTCACCATTGAATGAATGTTTTTCTCTTTTTCTTTTTATTTTCTTTTTTTTGATATTTTTCTCTGATTTTTCTAATTTTTATTGATTTTTCTTATTTTCTGCTGACTAGATGCCAACCTTCTGATATTTTGATGTGTTGACGACTTTCTAATTTTGCTGACTTGCTGATTTCTCTGATCTATTGATTTCTCTGATTTGTTGCTGACTAGATGCTGACCTTCTGATATTCTGATGTGTTGACGACTTTCTAATTTTGTTGACTTGCTGATTTCTCTGATTTGTTGCTGACTAGATGCTGACCTTCTGATATTCTAATATGTTGCTATCTTTCTTCACTAATCTTCTGATTTGTTGCTGACATCTTCTAATTTTTTTGCTGTCTTTCTGATTTCTCTGGATGTTGGTACAACTTTATTAGGATGGAGGGATTATGCAAAGGCATGGATAAGATGGGGTAGATCGGAGATATGGTGGTAGAAAGTGTTTGGATGGAAAGATGGAAAGTGATCATGATAGGGGGATGTTGTCAGGATCAACATTGGCACATGTTGCAAGGAAGGTGGATGAAGCGGATAGGATGTGGAAGATAGAGGTGGATGTGATGGAGGATTTATGCTAGGAGATTTCAAATCTTTGGGACCCAAAATAGATTTAGGAGATGGAGGAGAAGACTGAGTAGCTGGGGGATTAGCAACTTTGGATGCCATTGTGGATGTTTCTTTTAGATGCATTACATCTTTTTGCTTTGGGATCCACATCATTTTTGCTTTAGCTTTGGTGGGCCTTTGTGGCCATTGGTATGCATCAGATTTTGCTTTTTCTTTGCTAGGCCTTTGTGGCCATGTAGTGGATTTTGCTTGTGCTTTGCTGGGCCTTTGTGGCCATTGGGATGCATTGGATTGCTTGATTGGATTTTGCTTTGGTTGACCATGTTGTTTAGACTGGACATGGCAATCTTTGGATTTTTGTGGATATTTCCCTTTATGCATATTGGATATGGCATCCAAATTGCAAGGAGCATTGGAATATATATGAGGAGATGTGCGGGATAGAGAGATGGAAGGAGATTGGCAGATAGGAGATATGGGTGTGTGCCTTTGTTGATCCCGACTAGGGATGCTTGGATTTTGGATGAAGGACTGAGTAGGATAAGATGGGGGATGATATTTTGGGATGTAAGGTCCCAAAATGGAATTAGCATGTGAAGGATATGTGCTGGTAGATTTTGGGACATAGGGACCCAAAATGGATTTGGAGGATGAAGGAGGAATGTGATAGGTTGTCTTTGGTTGTAATGATGGAGGAGGAGGAATAGCATTGTATGCTTTGGAAGATGTGATAGTGGGTTTGGAAGGATGCTTGAATTTAGCTTTAGTTGTACCAACCTTTTTGGAGGAAGTGCCTTCTTCTGATGTGTGACCAATACCACATGATTTTGGATGTTTCTTGTCTTGGATAGGCTCCAAATTTCCTTGTTCATGGATGCCTAGGCCTTTGCCTTGATAATTCCATTTCTTGAGCATTTTATCCAAAAAAGGATATTTCTAACTTGGGGAATATGATAAACATCCAATTTCTAGTTCCTTGATGGAAGACATGGAACTTATTGCTTCTGCTTCAAGTGGGTTACCTCTGACAAATGTAAGTGATCCAAAAGGATAGAATGATGGTAGTGGGACAGTTTGGTTTGGAAGATCCTCAAGAGGAGAGGATAGGATGGTGGGATTTTGACTGGCATTGGAGGATGGTAATAGATCTTCAGTTGGAGAAACTGGGATGATAGGATCTTGGATTGGAGGAATTGGGATTGTAGGATTTTGGATTGGGGTTGATGGAAGCAATAGAACATGTGATGGGGGAAGTGAAGGGATTGGATCTTGATTTTCTTCTGCGAGTATTTCAACATGCTCTTGGGAAAGATCTTGACATGATAGGATTTGTGTGGATAGAGTGTTGGGGGATGTATGGATGGACTCTTTAGATGGGGTGGATGGAAGGATGAGAGATTTTGTGGCTATGATGTTTGGAAGAAGGAAGAACTCTTTAGATGGTATGGATGAAATGATGGAAGATTCTATAGCTGTGATGGTAGGAAGAAGGGTGAATTCATGAGACTCATCAGATATGCTTTGGATAATGCTAGGAGGAGGTGATGTTGGTGGGGATGGGATGGAGACCTCAGATGGAAGGGATTCAATGATGCTAGGAGATGGAAGAGGATCAATGAGTGGGATGTATGGAAGATAGATAACAGATGGGAGTGATGGATGGGCCTAATCAATTATGGTTTCATGTAAAGGTTTGAGATGGCTTGGCTCTTCAACTTTAGGAGTGGTATTTGTTTTTGGCTTCCTTGTGAAACTCCTTGGAGACTTTCATGGTGAAGAACGATTGGAATGTGGAGGAGATGGAGAGCTAGGATATTCCTCATATGAAGATGGGGTGGAAGATTGTGAACTTTCTTGAGGGGATGACGGTGCAGACAAGGAGTTGGAGGATGGTGGGTTGGGAGAAAGGATTGGAAGACTTGGTTTTTGGTTTTGAGAATGATTTGGAGGATAAGTAGATGGAGGGTTTAGATAAAGGATGGGAAGACTAGGATTTTGGATTTGGGGGTGATTTGGAGGATGAGTGGATGCAGGTTTTAGATAAGGGAAGTAGCGAGATGTGTTTCTATGGGATGATGGTGATTGGGATATGACCATAGCAGGAGATGGAGGTATGAAGGATGTGTGTGTAGGTTTAAGATAGGGATAAGTTTTGGATGGATAAGATAATGGATTTGCCTTGCCAAGGACATGAAAGGGGGTGCTAGTGGATAAGTGTGAAGGCATGATAGGATATTTTGGAGGAATGATTAGATGCTAGGGGATGTTTGGAGAAATCTTGCTAAGATTTTGAAAATATGCATCATGATCTACAAGGCTTTCATCATCATCAAGATAGGATGGAGTGGGAGAATATACATAATAACCAAGCTCATCATAATAGTTTTGAGACATGCTAACTTGCAAATGAGTTGGATAAGGATGGAGGATGATGATGGGTTGGAAGACTGAGACTCAGATTGGGATGACTGATAGGATCAGACTGGGATTGGATTTGGCTCAAGATTGGAAGAAAACTGACTCTAGAGGAAGAAAGACAAGGGGATGGGGGATGACCAAGATGACTCTGCTAACCTAAGATAGGATGAAAGGATGACAAGATTGGATTGGATATGACTGGAAGACCATGATTTGAGATTCTGCAAGTTTTGGACATTTTTTGGATTTTGGGAGGATTTGGATTGACATGACTATTCTAAGTATCATGAACCAAGTTGTAAATTAGTTTGATGTTTTCCAATGGCAAAGGATAGATTTCAACAAAAATTTTCTAAAAAGCAATCTCTACAAGGGACAAAGCAACCTTGCGGGATATAAGCAGGATGACTGACTCTGATAAAGCTTTTGAAAGTGTATGTTCCAACAAGTGTTTTCACGGAGTATTTGACTGTCATGCACTTCAAGAAGATCTACCTAAGGAAGGCAAGTATCAAAATCACTTGCCCATAGCTTGGTATCCCCCAGAAGGAAATACAAATGGTGAGTAATCTTGAGGCGACCGAGTAAACCCCTTGGAATCAGTCCTTGCACAAGGATTTTGATACTTTCAGATGTAGATAGGGTAGCCTCTATTTTATCAGGTTTTTAATAGTTCCATGGAGTCTCCATACCTGGTTATGCTGACCACCTGTGACTCACTTAAGAGCCTAGCCAACAACACTAGGGGAGGAATATTTACCTATCCCTAGACATTTACATTTGGCACAAAATGCCCATGGATTAGGAGATATAAGTGAGTACTTTTTTCCTTCACTTTATTTATATACCAGCTAGGGGGGATACCGGTTTGAGGTCATTCTCCGAGGAGGAAGCACTTTTCTCCATGGACAGGCCTCGCTAAAAGTAGAACAAGTGAACTTGTCCAAGTCCAAATGTTCTACGTTACTTACTTTAATAGGATTTTACAAAAAAAGTAAAGCTCCTATATGCACATCAAGCAAGTTGTTCTTTTTTCCAATTTGATTAAGTGTGATTTGAACTTTGAAATTGAAGACACAAGTGTTTAAGATTTGATTTGTTCTTTCTCCAAAAAGTAAATGATTTGAGCGATTGCAATTTCTTTCCTTTGGGCATTCAAGATTGAGATGTGTGTGTTGATTTAGAACTTTGAAGTGCTTTGTTTTGTCTTTAAGGCATTCAAGATTGAATTTGCATTTTGCTTGAATTGAAAAGGAGGGAATAGAGATGCTTGTTGTTTCCAATTTAGATCATTCAAGATTGTGTTTGATTTTCAAAATGATAATGACTCTTAGGACCTAAGTTCTTTTCCTTGGTTTCATCCAAGATTTGTTTTGACCTTGCTTTTTTATGAATCTGAGAAAATTTAAGGCAAAAATACAGTAGATAGTGACACTGTCCAGCTAATACGTGACACCAAAAAACTCTCAGGTGACAGCAGAATGTTTACAGGCGACAGAGAAAACTGCATAGGCAATAGAGAAATGATTCTAGGTGATAACTAAATATTCCTAGGCAATAATAAAAGCTCTCATAGGCGATAGCAAGATATGCATAGGATACTCAAATGTGCCTAGGTGACACTAAATCAGGCTTAGGCGACACTTAAATAGGCAAAGGCAAAACTTAATCATGTATAGGTGACAATGAAAAGTTGCTAAGCGAGACTTAAAAATGCAAAGGTGATAGTAAAATGTGCATGGGCGGAAAACAAATTATTATAGGGGGTAGTGAAATGATTATAGGCGATAAATGAAGTATGCTACGTGATAACGGAATGATTGCAGGTGAGACTTTTGTATGTGGAGGCATGAATGTTTATCTTACAGGCGTGATTATTTTCGTTGCAGGCGACAGAAAAGAAGTTAAGACAGAATAGAAGTTATCGAGCATGGAATTCTTCAAGAAGTAGGTGTTGATACAGAGCTCGTACGCATCATTTCATTGCTTGAAGGCATGATTTAATTTCTTGAAGGGGACATTTAATTTCTATAGGAAAAAATTCTTTGCTTGAAGGTGACATTTCTTTTGTTTCCTGCAAATACAAGAATATAAAGTATGATCTAATCAAAATGATTATGGTTTTGGTCCCACCGGGCGTGCCAGAATGTGGACAAGGCTTTTGAGGGTACCTGCTTTGAAAGACTTCAAGCCAAACAAGGATTAGATGTTAGTCTAAGCATGAAATCAATGCAAAACAAAGAAAACTCTAAGCTAGCCACCTCAGATTGAGTCTAAACAGGTGCACCCAAGCACTGTTTGATTTGCTCTTGCTTAAGGGGATGTGGGTGTGCTCTCTAACCACTTGGAGCATACTCTAATGCATTTTAGGATGGATTGAGATCCATGAAAACCTCATAAATGGCACAAAATAGGTATAGAACACCTGATTTTCCCCTAAGGCCTCAAGGATCCAAATAATGCTGAAATGAAGATTAAGCTATATGATGCTTATCCTAAGATTGATTTTAGACCAAATAGAGATGTGATATGATTCTATATGCTATGCAAAATAATGAAGTAAAGTAAGTTAATCCATTATTGCTAAGCTATGATGTGTAAGAAAGCTTGAAGAAAACAAATAAATCTAACAATTAGGAATGATTATGCTAGAGCTAGAAGTAACAGAGCATGATAACAATGCATGAAGATGAAAGACTAAGCTAATGAATTGCTCTTGGAAGAGGGAGCATTTATAGGATTTGGGAAGGAGGAATAAGTGGCCAGGATCAAAATCCTTAAGAGAGGCCAAGATTCATTCAAAGGGGAGCACATGGATTGTGCTAGTTCAGGGCCACCTCCTTGTGACAAGTGTCACTAGGGCATTGGGTTGAAAGATGGGAGGAATGTGCACAATTTGGGAAATGTGCCTAAGGTCAAAGGGTGTAAGAAAGGGGTGAGGGGCTTCTTAAATGCATGATAAATGCATGTAAGAGGGATAAGGAGGCCTTAAAGGCACTTAATGCATGTAAGAGAAGTCTCTAGAAGTTTGTTGACTTTGGGTTAAGCTTAGGAGTTGGCTAACCTTGGTTAGGGAATGTGATAGGATTAGGGGAGGGATTAGGATTAGGATTAGGGTTAGGACTTTCTAGAAGAGTCTAGAATTTCCTTAGGATAAACATGGATTTTAGGAAACAAATAAAGATTTATTTATTTCCATGGTTTTAGGCTTGAGAATATTTATTAAAAATGGATTTAACAAATATGAGAATTAAATATTTAATCTTAATTAAATATTTTGAGTTGGGATTAGGGTTAGGAAATGATGGGATTAGCCTTTAATTGAAATTAAAGAAGGATTAAAAGATTCTAGAAGAGGTTAGTGGTCTTAAGGAAATTGGCCAAGTTTTGGGCAAAAAATAAATAAATAATTTATTTTGGGATTTTTGGTCAATTTATTAATTAAATAATTAATAAATAGGGGAATAATGTTTAAATAAGATTTAGACATTTTTGGGAGGGATTTCTTAATTAAATATTTTTAATTAAGATAAAGGGATTTAATGACAAAAATAAATTAATTAATTAAATAAATAATTATTTAATAAATGATGATGTCATCAGGGATTTTTAGAAAATAAAAGTACTTTATTTTCTAAAGGATTTTTAGGTGTCTACAATAATATGTTACCTCTTCTCTGACTATGCCAAACCACACTCACTATTACACTAGATCTCAATTTTATATCTCTGTACCTCGCATGTCTTCCTTCACAAATTTGCTTCCATACTTATCTCTTTTCTTCACTTCATGCATACAACATCACACACAACCACCACTACAACATATATAAAACAAGGAAATACATTCCTTCCTTTATACCATACTTAAATAATTACAAATGAGTCAGCATACAATTACAACATAAAAGTTTTCACACGCTACATCAAAATTACACAAAATTGTCAGCTTCCAAATACAATAAATCTTCACTCATGTGACCTCAAAGTTTGTGTTTTCATCCACATCACTATCAATGTGTCTTAAACTTCCCTTTAACTATGAAAAGCCAAATTCCAGCTTGATTAGGATATATCATCCAATTTCCACAAACTGCTACTCATGAACACTTCCTGAATACTACTTCCACCAATGTACTCATGACTTCCATGAATAAATGAATTATTGTCTGTGCTCTTAACCATAGACATATAACATATCAAAGAGTATATCCTCAACATGGCATAGCTCCAACTACAATAACCCACGTGCGCTAATCCAAACTATGTCTGCTTCTCTGCAAGTCTTCGTTAAATCACTGTGTTGACATCAATGACAATCATAGTCATGAATGTAGAAAAAACTACTATAGAATGGCTACCAAACATTTAGCATTCATTCCTAACAATCTTTCCCATTAGCATTGATGGCAACATAGATGAAAAATATCCAATGTTCCAAAAATCCAATACTTCAACACTGCTTCTCCAAATTTTCTTCATTAGTCAAATCTTTCTTTGTTTTCCTATACAGTTCTCTCCAACAAATGTTTTAGATGGTTTTTCATGTATACTTCTCCCCCATTGACATCAATGATCTAAATTTCATCACTATGTCAACAGCAACTCAATGTCAAAAGACACTATTCAGAAAATACATTCACTAGAGTCCTCATGACTCAGCTCAGATACACATACTCCCCCATAGAGGAAGTACCAATATCCAATCTAGAAGAAAGATAAGGTTGATATACCACTGGACAGATTCCACCAACTACATCACTTTTCAAAAGTAGGCTAGGGCATAACCCCAAGCATACCTCTTAGATACTCAAATGTATCCTTAGGCAAAGGCTTTGTGAATATATCTACTATCTGCTCCTTTGTACTTATGTACTCAAGTCTAACTTCTTTCTCAACAACTTTCTCTCTTACAACATGATACTTAATATCAATATGCTTTGTCTTAGAATGTAATATAGGATTCTTAGACATACTAGTTGTGTTGGTGTTGTCACAATGTATGACAACAGGTTCAACAAACTTTATTCCAATATCCTTCAGCATTTGCTTCATCCAAATTATCTGGTTATAATTGTTTTCTACTGCTACAGATTCTTCTTCTACTATGCTTTGTGAGATACAATTCTACTTCTTACTTAGCCAAAAAACCAATCTTCCTCCAAGGAAAAATTCTCCACCACTAGTTCTTTTCTTATCATCAACACTACCTCCCCAATCAGTATCTGTATATGCACACAGGGTAAAATCATCAGATTTTTCATACCATAGTCCATAGTCCATTATGCCTCTTAAATATCTTAGTATCCTCTTTACTACTACATAATGTGATTCTCTAGGTTCAGCTTGAAATCTTGCTACAATTCCAACTGAATGTGCTATATCAGGTCTTGTATAAGTCAAATACTGGAATCATCCAATCATAGATCTGTATTTCTTTTGTTCCATTGGAGGAATCTCATCTATGCTAGATAACTTATGTCTAGTCACCATGGGTGTTCCAACTAGTTTACAATTCTCCATTCCAAATCTTTTCAACAAGTCATTCAGGTACTTTGTCTGACTTACAAAGATACCATCATTGTTTTATGTTATTTGTAATCCCAAAAAGTATTTCATTTCACCAATCATACTCATTTCAAATTCAGTCTTCATTTCATCAGTAAATTTGTTAGTAGCTTCATCTTCTCCTCCAAATATGATGTCATCAACAAAAATAACTATAACCAAAAAACCATTTTCAATTTCTTTTGTGTCCAAATTGCTATGAGCTGTTCCTTTTGTAAATCCCAATTTTAACAAATACTTACCTAGTCTTGCATACCAAGTTCTAGGTGCTTGTTTAAGTCCATATAAAGCTTTCTTCATTTTACATACCATGTCTCCTTCTAGAGTCAAAGGAAAACCTTTGGGCTACTCAATGTAGACTTCTTCCAATTCACCATTCAAAAATGTTGACTTCACATCCATCTGATATACTTTGAATATCTTGTAAGCTGCATAAGCCAAAAACATTCTTACTATTTCAATTCTTACAATAGGTGCAAAGTTTTCTTCATAGTCAATTCCTTCTTGTTGTGAGTAACCCTTACATACCAATCTTTCTTTGTTTCTTACTACTTCTCCTTGGTCATTCATCTTGTTTCTAAATACCCATTTAGTTCCAATAACATTCTTGTCTTTAGGTCTAGGGACCAATTCCCATGTCTTGTTCTTTTCAATCTGATCTAGTTCTTCTTTCATAGCACTAGTCCAACTTTCATCTTCACAAGCTTCATTAGTAGTCTTAGGTTCCATTTGAGAAATCAAACATAATGTTCTTGTACCTTATTTTGAGTTAGAAATCCTCTTTCGATGCTTCCAATAATTTGTCCAATAGGATGATTTCTTAACAAACTCTTGCTAGGTGTCACTATCTCATATCTCACTTCAGATGTAGGTTCTTCAATGACTTCACTATGGATTTCATTCAACAAATCACTATCAGTTTCATACAATAGTTCAGTAGATCTAGTATTAGGTTTAGGATGAGCTTCTTCATCTGATTCATAATCAAGCATTCTTTCCTAAATTTTGAACTTTTCATCAACTTTAACATTTGTGCTTTCAACAATAGTCTTAGTTCTTTTATTGTAACATCTATAGGCTTTTATTTTCAAATAATATCCAAGAACTATACCTTCATCACTTCTAGGATCAAAATTTCCAATATCATCATCCCTCTTTATATAACATTTGCTTCCAAAAATTCTAAAATACTTAACTTAGGGTGCATGTCCAAACCATAATTCATAAGTCTTCTCTAATTTGTACTCTATTCATTGTATACACTATTGTCTTCACTGCTTCACTCTAGAATATCTTCACCAAATCATTCTCAAATAACATAGCTCTTGCTGCTTCAGTCACTAATCTGTTTCTTCTTTCTACAATGCCATTTTGTTCAAGTGTTCTAGGGGTTGAATACTATCTCTTAATGCCATTTTCTTCATGAAAGACCTGTTAAACTCTCTAGAAGTAAATTCTCTTCCTCTATTAGATCTCAAACATTTTATCTTCATTCCAGATTCATTCTCAACTTTATTCTTAACAATCTTAAACTTATCAAATGCTTTAGATTTTTCTTCAAGAAATGCAATCCATATCATTCTTGTAAAATCATCAACAAGAATCATAAAATACCTTTCCCCATAGAATCCTCTAGTCCTAGTAGGACCGCTCAAATCTATATGAACAATCTCTAGCTTTTTTGTTGATGTAAACTTCTTACTAGGAAAATAACTTCTCTTTTGTTTAGCCATTACACATTCTTTGCAAATAATGTTAGTAGGCTTCATAATTTTAGGCAAATCTCTTACTGCAAGTGTAGTACTTACTTTCACAATATTATCAAAGTTTATATGACAAAACCTTCTATTCCATAACCAATTGTAATCAATCTTAGTAATCAAACATGTCATCTTAGTAGGATTCAACTGAAATACATTACCTCTAGTTCTAGATCCAGTTCCAATTAGATTTCCATCTTTATCCTTTATCACACAAGTTTTCTTAGTAAACCAAACTTGATATCCCTTATCAACTAACTGTCTAACACTCAAAATATTATGTGTCAATCCATCCACAAAATAAACATCATCAGTATTAGTCTTTCCATCAAGAGTAATAGATCCTATACCTTTAATCAAACAAGGTGCATTGTTTTCAACTCTAACAACTCCTCCATCATATTCATTAAAATTTATGAACTTTTTCATGTCTCCAATCATATGATGTGAACAACCACTATCTATAATCCAATTAGCTTTCTTTTCAACTTGAGAAACTAGGGCTTTTTCTTCATTAACATTAGTTTCAGGATTCTCTTCTTTAATTGCTACAAATCCTATGTCATCATTATTCTCAGTATTACTTTCACTTAAAGTTATTTCTATACTAGCTTCAAGATATTCATCATTAGCATAATAACATTCCTTATATCTTCTAGGTTTGAAATTGTTTCTGTACTTTTTAACTCTCTTAGGACATTTAGATGCAAAATGACCATATTCTTGACAAGTCCAACATTTAAATATTTTCTTACCATCTGGTTCTCTTTTCACAAGCAAGGCAATACCTTCTTCAATCTTCTTGTCTTCTTCATTTCTAGATCTATTGCTGCTAGCATAATCTCCACTCACACTGATGCTTCTTGACACAGTGGGGTGAACACTAAGAGCACTGAATGCTTTCTCCATTCTAGGTAAGTCTCTTGATAATCTCAGGTTCTTTTCTGTTGCTTCCAATCTTCCAAGAAGAGTCTCTCTTGTAAAGTTTGTAGTACAACATATAACTTTTTCAATCATCTGTGTTGTCTGTTTAAATACAAGGGTCAATGTCCTCAAAATTTTCCATATCACTTCATTCTTTGTCTTTGTTCCTCCACAAGATTTTATACCTGTAATAATTTATGACATTCTACCAATATAGCTTCTAATAGATTCATCTTCCAACATTCTTATATCTTTAAATGCACATATCCAATTATGTAATCTAACTCTTTTTGCATGTTCATCACCTTCAAAAGTAGAGTGTAAAGCATTCCAAATTTCATGAGATTTTTTTAAATATTTTACCTGGCTGTACTCATTCTCCAAAAGGGCTATCAAAAGTGCTTCTCTTGCAAGTATGTTACACATGAATAGATCTCTCTCATTTGTAGTACATGTTTCAAGATTATCTTCTTCAATGATAGTCTTATCATTCTTTGTAACCAACCAATAACCTGGTCCTAAACATAGTAGGTGTGTCTTCATCTTTTATTTATAGCTATCAAAATTTACTCCATCAAACTTAGGGCTTCCTTTCCTAAAATTCACCATGGATCTCCTTAAGCTGTTAAACTTCTTTCTCAAGGACCTATTGCTCTGATACCAACGATTAGAAAGTAAAGTCCACCAAGATAATTGAGAGGGGGGGAGGGGTGAATCAGTTATTAGATAATTATAACTTTTATCATCTTCAACAACATTAAACCATATAAGAAATATAATTAACAACCATAGAAAGATATTCATACACAATAACACAATGACACAAGATATGTTGACTAGGGAGCCTCTTGATCAAAGAGTAAACCTCGGTGGGACTGATGCCCACAAAAGATGCACTAATATGAATATTCCTTATGAAAGGATGGACTCTGTTAAGAGTCTCATGAAATACATTTAGTACATATGAATCCCTGTTAGGAGATTTTGAATTCTTGTTAAAAGATTCTAACCCTGTTAAGAGTTATGGAAGACAAAAGGACCCACTGCCCAAACAGCTTCATGGTAAGATCACTGAACACACTATCCAAATAATCTTTGTATTACTCAACATAATAATATGTTACCTCTTCTCTGATTGTGCCAAACCGCACTCACTATTACACCAGATCTCAATTTTAGATCTTTGTACCTCACATGTCTTCCTTCAAAAATTCTCTTTCATACTTAGCTCTTTTCTTCACTTCATGCATACAACATCACACACAACCACCACTAAAAAATATATACAACAAGGAAATACATTCCTTCCTTTATACCACACTCAAATAATTACAAATCAATCGGCATACAATTACAACATAAAAGTTTCCACATGCTACATCAAAATTACACAAAACTGTCAGCTTCCAAATACAATAAATCTTCACTCATGTGACCTCGAAGTTTGCACTATCATCCACATCACTATCAATGTGTCTTCAACTTCCCTTTAACTACCAAAAACTAGATTCCATCCCAATTAGGAGATATCATCTGATTTCCACAAACCGCTACTCAAGAACACTACCTGAATATTGCTTCCACCAAAGTGCTCATGACTTCCATGAATAAATGAATTACTATCTGTGCTCTTAACCATAGACATATAACATATAAAAGAGTATATCCTCAACATCACATAGCTCCACATGTGATAATCCATGTGTGCTAATAGCTCAACATCACAATAAACCAAGTGCGCTAATCCAAACTCTACCTGCTTCTCTACAAGTCTTCAGTAAATCATTGTGTTGACATCAATGACAATCATAGTCATGAATGCAACAAAAAATACTACAAAATGACTACCAAAAATTTAGTATTCATTCCTAACAATGTTAACTTCATATTTTTCAAAGCCTTCAAAAATATTTCTTCACCTTGATCCATAATAGGAGCAAGTTCTGCATTCCCATGTTCTTCTTCAATTTCATCATCACTAACATCTTCAATATGTCTACCTCTTCTTTGGGCTATCTCCACTACTTCTAACCTAGCAGCAATCTATCTTAGCATATCTGCCAATTCTATATCTGCATCTCACCTCCCATGAACCATCTTGACAACCCTCTGCAATTGCAGGTCAGATCACAATCTTCTATCCCACAAAAATTCACTAGGGCTTCAAGAGGAACCTACAAACCTAGATCTGCAGACCTAGATCAAGATCTAACCTCACTCTGATACCACCTAACATAAGGGTAGGGAGAAAGAGGGGCCAAAGGATGGTGCACCCTAATGATCCAAGCCTACAACACACATGCAGAAGCAACACACAACAAGAGTGAGAGAGAGAATGCCAGATCCTTTATTTATTATCATCAATTTGAATCATACATGTCGGGCTGTAAGGCCTTCCCGGTTACACCCTGATATTACAATGAATTACATAAGTCCTCAAACATGCAAGGATCTACTACAAATCTCTAATCAAATTCCTTCTATCTTCTATCCCCAAAACTACCTCCTAAACTACCACCAAACATCCACATTTATACAAGAAGCTAATGAGCTGAGTCGGCCTTCAGATCCACAATTAACAAAAGTAATGATCAAATTTGGGACCACACACTTCCCAATGATGGATACAAACATTAATTCTACTATCCAATACAAATGCACAAGTCAGCTACAACATGAAACAAAATTGAACCTGTCGGTAAGCAAGATAACCAAGCAGTAGATAGACAACATCAAATGCCAGTGAAATAACTGACCACCTAGGAGAGAACTGACCACACTCGATAACCAAAGGAAAATGACCAACTACCAACCAACTTGGTCAAAGTAGAAATCGAGCAACATAAACAAACTCCAAATTCTTTTTGGTGACACATGATTTCCAATGACCCAAGATGCTCCTACATCAAAAATATATGGAATTTAATATAGTGTTTTAAGATATATTTGGTCTTTTGAAAAATAATTATATTTAAGATATCTATAGTAGTTTAGTGAAGTCAATTTTTATCTTATGTTAAGATTGTGATTTTATCTAGTTTTAATAGAATTATATTTGGATATTGGTATTCATATATTTATTTATTTATGTGATATTATAGTTATTGCATATACAATATGATGCTTTTAAAGATATATTAATTTAGCTATTCGGCGGTATATAATAATAGTTGCATGTGTGTAGGTGATTATATAGTAAATGGAAATCTTCTAGAGGCCCTTCATAAACTCATTTTGTTATTCCCTAGCAATTATTTTCCCTTAATTCAAAATAATATTACGATCTTTATTCGAGAGAAAAAATATTTTGTAATGTGCAAGTTGTTATTAATTTCTTTTTAAAAAAAAATTTATATGTGTATAAATCTTATGTTTTGAACCATCCTTGTGACAAATCTTGGATTTGATTTTTGAAAGGACTTTAAAATGATTTAAAGTGTGTGTTTTATTTACTTAAAAAGAGAAACCAAGTACCTAGGATGAATACCTAGAGGATTACTAGTTTTCAAGACAAAATATTTATGGTTTGGTCAATATTTTATAGTTCCCATTTGTTTTATGGGAGGAGTACAATGACATTTGATTTAGGGAAAAATGAAGCATGTTTTTTTATTTTACTTTTTCATGTCTTACTAAGATTTCTATAAGGATTTCAAATATGTTATATTCCTTTCCAATGTTTTCAAATGTATGAGCATTTAGGATGTTAAGTGACTCATTAAGGGTTGTGAGATGGGATACAATGGTCTAGGAGGTTTGTGTAGTCATAAAATGAAGGTCATATGAAGGAATATCTATTTGTATATCAATCTACATCATGACAATCAAAAACCATAATAGAATAAAACAAGAGGCACATGAGAAAAATCAATGAAGAAAAAACTAGCCTCTAAAAGATTGTTCATTATGAACTATTAAAATGTTAAACTTATATTACAATTTTTGTTCATGGCATATATTTTAACCCACAACCTTGTGACACTTTTCTATAGGAGATTAATTCTAAGGATGTGGGTCCTCCTATAAAAAGTTCAAAACATCCCTTTAAAGTGTTAGAATAACTGAGAGGTGGGGGTGAATCAGTTAGATCAATTATCCTACAGTCCCAAATCTTAAGATGTAACTTTAAATATAATTTTAGCAAATTTTGTAGCTCGATAACAAAAACTCTTAAACTGCCTGTGCCTTTACCAATTACTAGTTAATTAAGTTTTAGTAACTATTGATCAAATCAAATATGCAGTATGTAAAGTATGACAATAAAGAAATCATCACAGAAATACATAACACAATGATTTAACATGGAAACCATGTTAAGGGAAAAACCACCTGGGACCGGTAACCTAAAATAATTTTCACTCTTCTGAAGTGAGCTCGGTGAAGAACCAACCCTGTTAAAGGTTACAAACACACTATTAGGTGTGACCTTGTTAGAGGATTTAATAATAATAGTTATCGTTCAACCAACATTGACTATGGGGTTGATAGGATAACAATGTACATTCATTGAATGACATGGGTCATAACATAAGATGGTTAAGTCCACTTGGTTAAGACATTTTTCTATATCAATGGTTAGACTAAAATAGCAGTTGATCTAATTACAATACAACTTATCTTGTAGATGTTTAGATCTATTTTAAGCCCATACAAATGCTCTAATCAATATATCAATTCACTTCCTTAACTTACTTTCACTCGGTAATATCTCTCTGATGCTCGGTACTGTTCTCTAGTTTGGTTCTCCTTCAACCAGACTGATCAGGCATGCATGAAACTATATTCATGTGAAATCTCTATAGTCTTCTCTCTTCTGGCATGTTTCAATAAATAAACTCATATCTCTTATATAGATAGATAAACTATTTTCATATCAACCATTAGATTTTGTCGCTTAATCTCCTTCATTGGTGGTTGTGTGAGTAACATATTTCAATTCCATCCTTTAGAACCTCCCTAAATTTTGTCAGTCATGGATCTTATAACAAACTTTATCCTCAATCTCGAAATCATAAGAATTTTTGTCGACTAAACTTAACCATTTAAAACTTTCATCCCTAGTCGGTTAACAAAGAAATGTGTTGGTGAATACAAGCTCGGTTAATACTATTTCTCATTATACACAACACTATCTCAGTGTATACTGAAGTGCTTCATTTACCGACCACATTCCCTTGTAGATTTTTCTTCCTTCTCCATAATAGATTAATGCAACATAATCAAGTCAAAAACATGAAGTCATAGGCTCATCAATAAGTTACCCAAAATATTCCTTATCCTCATCTGTTATATCCATCTTCCTCTATGTAGATATCTCAATTCTTCATCTTTTCTCTCCTCTTTACAGAAGTTTAGATATTTGTAACCAACATGATAAGTATTGTCAAACTAGTTGACATCAATGACAACATAATGACTGATTTAATTATCTTACATATCATTTTAGTACTCGGTGATCTCTAATCATTGATCTTCAAGTCATTTAGGTATTCAATCAGTTGTAGTTCATCAATCTCTCCATTTGGCATTGATGGCAACACAATAAATATGAAATATGCCATACACATACCAAACATGTATTCTACAACTATATAAGTAAATGTTTTAGCTCGGTAAGCTCTCCCTAGCTTGATATGTTAATATGTTTAATCACTATGTTACATGCCAGCATTACAAGTGCAGACTTTCCTTTGCAGATTTGATCTTTTTAGCTCTCAAATTCCTTACGTTCTTAGCAACAAATCTTCAAAACTCTCACTAACTTTCTAAAATTATCTCTCCCTTAGATAGATGTGATCTTGATCTGTTCATCATATTGTTCATCTCTCCCTTTGACAACAATGCCAAAGAAAAACATAAAACATACAGCTCTTCAATAGCCAAGTGACTCTTTGTTGTTCGGTGCAGACCATGTATCTCAGTAAACTGATATGCCAATTCTTTGTTCTAGTTCTTCAAATCTTTCACAACCTTAGACATAATCCAAAGTGTGAGCAATGTTGCATCAACATGAGTGATCTTCTGATAAGATTAGGCTGATGCAACCTCTAGATCACATTAGTGACTGGTAGATAGGGGACAAACCCCTAGTCTCCTCCTCAAGTATTCAAAAGTTTCCTTCGGTAGAGGCTTGGTAAAAATATCAGCGAGTTGCTCCTTTGATGTAACAAATTCCATTTTGACTTGCTTCTCTTGTACTTGTTCTCTTAAGTAGTGATACTTGATGGAAATATGCTTGTTCTTTGAGTGCATTAAAAGATTCTTAGAAATATTTATTGCACTAGTGTTGTCACAATATATAATCACCAGCTCAGTGATTACCTCATTCATCCCTTCCAACACTTGTTTGATATAAGCAATGTTTAAACAATTTGTAGCAGCAGCAACATACTCTACTTTGGTAGTAGACTGAGAAATACAAGTGTGTTTCTTACTTGTCCAAATAACAAGGCTTTCACCAAAGAAAAATGCTCCTCCGGTTGGACTCTTTCTATCATCTATATTTCCAACCTAATCTGCATCGGTGTAGACTCTTAGTTCAAATTTTCCTTCCTTAGGATACCATAATCCATATTCCTCTATTTTCTTCAGGTATCTCAAGATTCTTTTTACTACAACCATGTGTGAATCCTTTAGATTGGCAGAAAATATAGCAACGATTTGGTCTACTGTGTACTACATACATCATTTTACCAATCATAGATCGGTACAATGTCTGGTTTACCTCTGTAGATTCATCATCTTTAGTCATTTTGTAGCCTATGACCATCATTGTTCCAACTAGCTTAGCATCTTCGATGCCAAATTTTCTTAGTACTTCCTTTCTGTACTTTTATTGTGTGATGAAAATTCCATCATTCTGCTGAATAACCTACAAGCCTAGAAAGAATTTAATCTCTCCAAACATAGACATTTCAAATTCTTTTGTCATCTCATCAACAAATGATTTACAAATATGATCTTGTCCTCCAAATATTATATCATCCACAAATATTTCAGCAATCAAAATAGTATCATCAGATCTTCTTTTCATATACAAATTGTTGTTTTCACTAGTTCTTACAAAACCAATACTTAAAAGATAAGTATGCAACTATTCATACTAGGCTCTTGGTGCTTCCTTTAAACCATATAAAGCTTTATGTAGTCTACATACCATGTATTTATGATTTGGATCAACAAACCCTTCTGGTTGTTCTATGTAGACCTCCTCTTCTAGTATTCCATTCAGAAAAGAAGACTTAACATCCATTTGATAGACTTTAAATTTCTTATGTGCAACATATGCAAGTAACATGAAGACTCCTTCCAATCTAGAAACATGTGCAAAAGTTTCACCATAATCAATGCCTTCTGTTGGAAATATTCAAGAATTAACCGAGTTACTGAGAGGGGAGGGGTGAATCAGTAACTCCAAATTTTCTTCCAATTACTAAAGTATTAACATGTAATTCACTTTTAACCTTTTGCATACAGAAAGCATGAAACTTAAAAGCATTCACAATAATGACACATAGATTTGGTTACCTAGAAACCTTCCAAAAGAAAGTAAAACTGGGGTGGGGATGAAACCCACAAAGCTTTAATACTGCAGAATAAAGTTGGCCGGTTAAGGCTTACAATTTGATCACTTCTGATGATCTGCCTTGTTAGGAGCAATAAGGATTGCTAAATCCACCCTGTTAAAGGATTTACAAACATACAATGAAGTATGCACTAGGTAAAGAGATTTTACAAAAGATTGTTAAGTCTACCCGGTTAAAGGATTTAGTACTGATTCACCTGTTAGGATGAAACAGTAGATCTCTTGCTTTGCAACTGGATTGCTGATTGAGATTCGCTGATGTACTAATCACCTTCTGTGATGAATTTATCTTTGCTATTCCTTATACTTCTGAAGCCTTCTGTAATTCGCTTATCTCTGCCTTTCTTTCTTTTTCATATATGTTTCATCATTCATACATCTTGACATTTTTACAACATTGTTTATATACAAGTCTTAAACAATTAATTACAATTACAATTACACAGTCGGCTTGACAAATAAACATAAGTGCTACTAAGTCAGCCCAAGTATGGTTACACGGTTCCTGCAAACTGACTCGGTGACTTTCTGATACTCGGCGTCCACTGCATTACTCGGCATCGTCATGCACTCGGTAGAAGTGAAGGCACGGTTCATACTGATCACTCGGTAGGTTTTGAACTTGGTAAATACTGGTGACTCGGTAGACATGATGTTACTCAGTTTACATTGTCCTATTCAGTTTGTACTAACTTCCTCGGTTTGCACTGTTTGCTCGGTTTACACTGTTTGCTCGGTTTGTACTGTCTGCTCGGTTTACACTGTCTGCTCGGTTTGCACTGTTTGCTCGGTTTGCACTGTTTGCTCAGTTTGCACTGTTTGCTTGGTTTGCACTGTTTGCTCGGTTTGCACTGTCTGCTCGGTTTGCACTGTCTGCTCGGTTTGCACTGTCTACTCGGTTTGCATTGTCTACTCGGTTTGCACCCAGAATGCAAATAAGTGTTGTCACTAGTGGCAATTCTGCTTAATGCCAACAATCTCCCCCTTTGGCATTAGTGACAAAAACACTTATTGGCCAAAACTTATATACATGAATCATGCTGTGTTTTATTTTGATTTTTCAAAATTTGTCTTTGTTATAGGGCTTTATACATTGTCTCCCCCTTTCAATGTGCTAACTGTTTCTTATACAAATCTTCTTCTATACATATCTCTCCTTCTATACATATCTCCCCCTTTTTGACGACAATGCCAAAGGTGCATATACAAGTTATTTATAGAGAGAATCCAAAATTTGATAGAAAATCAGAATGTACCTTCATTATTAGTGCCAGGGTTCTGTCCGAACTTTCTTGTAGAATCTTACATGTTTGTATAGCAATTTGGACTTTTGCAGAGAGTTCAATCATGTGATCTGCTATAGAGAACTGATTGTCATGAATCAATGTTTTTGAATGTTCAATGTGCTTATACATTGTATGCATGATGGGAAGGATCATGTGTTGGATGTCTAGTAGTGTGGATCGGATCCTTGTGTCTTCTTTCAGTAGATCAGACTGCATATTTGATAGGTGTGAGATTTTCATGTGATGAGCAGAGCTTGAACTTGGTTCAAGTTGCAGCTTCTGTATGCTAATCTTCATATCCTCATCCATTTTATTCATTTTATCCTTAACATCCTTTGTGAACTCGGCAATATTGCACAATCTGGCCAAAAGAGAGGTAGCATTCGAATAGATAGATTCAATGTTAGACAAAACTAAAGACAATTCCACTTGGTTAATAGCTATGTGCTGAGCAATGTGCTCAAGCACTTTATTGTTGAATCTCTTCTCAGCTCTTTCAACTAACTTTTCTATCCCGGATGAATCCTCATTGTATTTCTCAACTGCTTCTGCTAATTGTAACAAAATATGCTGGGAGGAGTCTACTTTAATGCCTAATGCATCAGACAAAATGTCCTTAGCATCCTTGATGATTTGATACTCCTTGTCTCTCTTCTCTTTAAGCTTCTTTTGTTTTGCTTTCCTTTGGAGGATCTCACCTATATTTTGCATTTGGTCCGCTGATAGATTTGCAAAATCTAATGTAGGAATTTCTATCTCTTCATCTAGGTCTATATCCTCTACTACATTCTTACCCAAAAATTTTATACTCGGGTAGAGCCTTAGGCTTATCTGTACTTAATGCTTTGGTAGTAGTGACAGTAGATAAAGTAGGGTTGGCTATAGATACTGGCATACTTTCTACTGGAGAGCTTAAAATATTTACACTTGAAGATTCAAAAATTGGAAAACTTACTGCTGGAAAACTTGATGGTGCAAGAGACTGCAGCTCAGTAGAAGAAATGGTAGCTACTTCTATTGTTGCTAGGGATGATTGGACAAATGTGGAAGTTGTCACAACCATGCTTGAAGGTGTCTCCAGGCTGGATTTAGAAACTTTCACTGGAGAGGTAGGAAAGGATGCAATGACTTCTACTGCTATCCTCACAGTATCATCTACCTCAGTGTCTTCTTCTTGTTCATCACTGTCATCTTCAATATCTTTTATTATGACTGTTTCAATACTCGGTTGGTGAAGGTGGTATATGTTCTTCCATGTAGCATTTGCAGCCTTCACAACTGATTCAATATTGTTGATCAAAATCAAACAAGTATTGAACTTCAATGTCATCTTATTTTCATTTTCTTTTAATGCTTTCTTTACTTCATCATTTTTCAAGCTCAGCATCAACTGTCTCAGGTTTTGATCAAATATGTCTATCACAGTTTGCCTTGCATTGCTCCATCTCATTTTTATTGGATTTAATAGAACTGCTGGAACCTGTGGGGCAATTTCTTCAGGAGAGTATTTCCAGTGTCCCATCTTCTCAATAACAGCATCTTCTATTTCCTTCTGTTCTATTTTCGATCTAGTTTCATATCTTAAGGATTTTATGTTACTTACTCTAGATCCTGATCCGTCTCTAAAGAGTTTGAGCTTTTCTTGAAGGTTTAAAGGAGGCCTTTTGAATACTATGTCTTTATCTGCCTTTTCTGCCTTGTCTGCCTTGCCTCTTGTATTTCTTCTTGTAAATACAGCAGTAGGAGGCTTAGGTGCCTTAGTAATAAATACCTTTCCTTTCTTCTTTTTAGGTTCTGGTTCCTTTGTTTTCTCATCCTTTTCCTCTTCTTCTTCATCTTTTTCTTCTTTGTCCTCGGTTATCATCTGCATTTTGGCTATCCTCTTCTTTCCTTTGTTTACCACCTGTGGAAGCTTTATGCTTAGTTCAATTCTCACCTTAGCTTCATCATATGTTCCAAAATATGGAGCTTTGGGATTGACAGGCTGATTAAGAAGAGCTTCAATGATATCCTTGGTTTCATCAATATTTACCTCATAAGGAAGAGGTTTTACATATACAGTCCTTGGTTTAACTGCTTGAATATATACATTATCACAATCCACCATAAAACAAATGTCATCTTTGTAATCTTCCACCAACTTTTGTGGAATCCAGAATCTGTCATTCATTTTCTCTTTGAAAGACTCAAAATAATTGTCCATGATGCTTTCAAAATTTTCACCCATTTCTGAGATGTATTCATTTATTTCATAGAGGACTGGCACATCTTTTCTCCATACAACTTTTCCTTTAGAAGGGAAGAATTTCAGAACATAGAAGAATAAACATACCAATAAGGATCCAAACTTACATGGATTGTTCTTGGAAGTTTTAGTGCTTTCCATGTTTTTGTTAAACTACTTTAACAATAAGTCTGCTAGGTCAAATGTTAAGTTATTCTTGACCACTTTGTATGCTAGGTCAATAGCTTCACAGGAGACACTGTTCTGTCGACTAGAACTGTAAATCTTATGGGCAATGATGTGTGTACCAAACTTCAGTTCAGAATCGGTAATGATGCTAACTTTCATGCCTCTACCATCCCACTCGGCTAGGGTTTTCTTCTCTAGTTCCGTCCGACCTAGGGTTTTGGTAGTTTTAGCTTTGTTCAACATGGGAAGACCGGTGACTTGATGAATCATCTTCTTTGTAATCTCAATAGGTTGCTCAAGCCAAATCTTTCCATCATGTACTCGGCTGAGAATGTACCTAACCCATTTATCTCAAAAGTTTCGAGGTAGATGTACAATGTGAACTAAACCTTTATCTTCCAGATGTTTATGCTCGAGTTTCAGAATACCATCCACACATAGTTCCTCACGCACAATATCTAGTTCTAGGTTCCCCATTTCATGAATAGAACAGTTGAAATGATTGCGAATATCGTTAATAAGCAGTACCTTAGGAGGAATCTGAGATTGAGCTCCGTTCAGATCTAGGGTTGCTGCAATTGCAGGCACGATCTTGAAATCTGGTGCTTTCCATTCTCCTTGGACTAACATATCAGATCCTTTCTTTGCTGAAGTGCTGGATGATGCCATGGTAGCTCACAGAAAATTCCTTTCAAAAAAGTATTGAATCGCTGGGTTGCTCTTGAAATTTTCTGCTCTCAAAGTGCTAAAGGTTCGCAGTGAAGAATGAGTTCGATTACTTGCTTTTTGTTTACAACTCTGTCATTAATGCTCATTTCAAATTAGGGTATGAATTCTGACAGACTGTCACCCACTAAGAATTAATTGCTCGGTAAAGACCTCGCAACTCGGTGAACTTGGGAATTCATATTGCTCTGACCTCGCTCGGTAAAGACGGGTACCGACCTTGCTCGGTGAAGACTGATACTGACCTTGCTCGGTAAAGACTGATACCAACCTCCCTGTGATCTTACTACATCTTACATGCTGATTTAGATCTTTCTTTTAATTCGGTTCTGGAACTGCTTGAAATTGGTCTATGAGAATACAGTTCCAGTGCTTTCTTGGAAATTTAGTTTGAGTCGGTAGAGCCATCCATTCCATTACTTGGAGTGGATTGCTCGGTAGCTTTAGGAATCCATTTTTGTCTTACCTATTTCTTGACCTTAGTTGCTTCATTCTTCTTTCCATCTTCAACTTCACTAACATTCATGCAGTTTCTGGCTATGTGACTGAGTTTAGTGCATTTGAAGCATCTTACGGTAGTATCTCTTTTCCTTAGATGATGTTTTATGCAATTCATGCCAATGTGTCCATATTCTCCACAGTAATGACATCTACACTAGGTGTTGTAGTCTCATCCAAACATTTCTTTCATAATTTGTTCTGCTGGATTAAATGTCTTGGATCTGCACTCGGATGCCTTGTGACCTTGTTTGTTGCACTTGTGACAATTACCTCTGAATCTAGGTTTTTCCCTGCATTCATTTGCTTTGTGACCAGGTTGATTGCAGTTGTAACATTTTCCATTGAATTCTGCTTTTTCATTATTTCAACATTTATTTGAAGTATGTCCTATTTTACTACAATGATTACAAGTAGGTTTTTGATTTCTTTGAGTACCTTGCTTAGAAGATTCGCCTTCTCCTTTGTATCCAAGTCCTGCTTTTCCTTTTTTCCTATGAAGATTTCGCTCATACAGCTGATTCAGGTCTTCTTGACTTTTTAGCATTCCTTCATTGATTTGTTTTTCAGCATTTAGGTCATCCACCAATCTTAGATTGATTTCCTTTTCAGATCTTAGTTCTTCTCTTGTGCTTTCTATTTCTGATCTTAGATTCAGAATTTCCTCATTTGTATGAGAGATCTGATCAATTAGGTTTTCTAGCTGAAGGGTTTTATTTTGGACTTCAATGTTTCTTCCATCTAATTCATCTTTCAACTTGTTTCTTTGTTCCAAGATCTCACAGAATCTTGTAGTGCAGTTCTTGTTCTCTTTTCAATTTTCTCACTTCTTCCTGCAGAGACCCATTCTTTTCTAGGAGTTCTTTGACAGCATTGTTTGCTTGATCTGAGTTATTTGAGGGAAGAAGATCTTCAATCTTTTCTTCAATGTAATTCTGATCATTCATCTGATTTGCAAGTTCCTTCCTTCTTCTTAGGGATTGGGAAAGATGTTCTTTTGCTTCTTTGAGTTTAGCTATGGCCATTTCCAGATCTAGCTTTTCATTTTCAATCACCTTGTTCAGTTTGAATACCTCCATTGTCCTGGATCTTTGCTCAAGCTAGTTAAGCTTTATCTTGAGAACCAATGTTGCTCTGATACCAATTGTTGGAAATATTCAGGAATTAACCGAGTTACTGAGAGGGGAGGGGTGAATCAGTAACTCCAAATTTTCTTCCAATTACTGAAGTATTAACATGTAATTCACCTTTAACCTTTTGCATACAGAAAGCATGAAACTTAAAAGCATTCACAATAATGACACATAGATTTGGTTACCCAAAAACCTTCCAAAAGAAAGTAAAACTGGGGTGGGGATGAAACCCACAAAGCTTTAATACTGCAGAATAAAGTTGGCCGGTTAAGGCTTACAATTTGATCACTTCTGATGATCTGCCCTGTTAGGAGCAATAAGGATTGCTAAATCCACCCTGTTAAAGGATTTACAAACATATAATGAAGTATGCACTCGGTAAAGAGATTTTACAAAAGATTGTTAAGTCTACCCGGTTAAAGGATTTAGTACTGATTCACCTGTTAGGATGAAACAGTAGATCTCTTGCTTTGCAACTGGATTGCTGATTGAGATTCGCTGATGTACTGATCACCTTCTGTGATGAATTTATCTTTGCTGTTCCTTATACTTCTGAAGCCTTCTGTAATTCGCTTATCTCTGCCTTTCTTTCTTTTTCATATATGTTTCATCATTCATACATCTTGACATTTTTACAACATTGTTTATATACAAGTCTTAAACAATTAATTACAATTAAAATTACACAGTCGGCTTGACAAATAAACATAAGTGCTACTAAGTCAGCCCAAGTATGGTTACACGGTTCCTGCAAACTGACTCGGTGACTTTCTGATACTCGGCATCCACTGCATTACTCGGCATCGTCATGCACTCGGTAGAAGTGAAGGCACGGTTCATACTGATCACTCGGTAGGTTTTGAACTCAGTAAATATTGGTGACTCGGTAGACATGATGTTACTCGGTTTACATTGTCCTGTTCGGTTTGTACTAACTTCCTCGGTTTGTACTGTTTTCTCGGTTTGCACTGTTTGCTCGGTTTGCGTTGTTTGCTCGGTTTGCACTATCTGCTCGGTTTGCACTCTCTGTTCGGTTTGCACTGTTTGCTCGGTTTGCACTGTTTGCTCAGTTTGCACTATTTGCTCGGTTTGCACTGTTTGCTCGGTTTGCACTGTCTGCTCGGTTTGCACTGTCTGCTCGGTTTGCACCCAGAATGAAAATAAGTGTTGTCACTAGTGGCAATTCTGCTTAATGCCAACACCTTCTTCCTATGCATATCCCTTGCCAACTAGTGTAGATTTGTTTCTTGTAACTTCTCCATTCTCATTTAGTTTATTTCTAAAAATCCATTTAGTACCGATAACATTCTTATATTTTGGTCTAGGTACTAAAGTCCATGTCTTTTTTTTCTCTATTTATTCTATTCCTTCATTCATTGCATTTATCCATTCATCATTCTCAAGTGAAACCTTAACATTTTTCAGTTCAAACTCACAAACTAAGCATGTATTATGTCTTAACTTACTTCTTGTCAGCATGCCAGCTTGCTTGTCTCCAATGATTTGGTTCTCAAGATGATGTCTTCTGACAAATCTTGCCAGCACTTGATTTCTCCTTTTTTCTTCATTCTGTTCAGGTTCAATTCCTTGCTCGGTAGCTTCTTCCTATTCCTCAGTTTCCCTTTGTTGTTCCTCGGTGTTATTTTCCTAATGCTCAGTCAAGTCAACCTATGGCTTCAGTAGGTACTCTGGATGCTCAACATAAGTAAATCTACCATAGTCTTTTGGCTCCTTATTTCTTTCTTCCACATTTTTATCATCAAATTCATCAACTCTGACATTAGCACTTTCAATCATTTTATTAGTGACCTTATTCAAACACTTGTAAGCTTTTCTTTTAGTAGAATATCCAAGAAATATTCCCTCATCCCCTTTAGAGTCAAATTTCCCATTCCTATCATCTTTTAGAATAAAACATTTTCTACCAAAAATTTTGAAGTAACTTACACTCAGTGTGTAACCAAACCATAACTTGTAGGGTGTTTTGTTTGTGTCCTTCTTCAATTGTACTCTATTCAGAACATATATAGCTATGCTAACTGCCTCTCTCTAGTATACTTGTGCAACATTCTTTTCTAACATCAATGTCCTTGCACAATCAACAATTGATCTATTTCTCCTTTTAGCAGTTCCATTCTGCTACGGTGTTCTAGGAGTAGAAACCTATCTTTTTATGCCATGATCATTACAATAGTTAATGAATTCATCAGAAATAAAATCACCACCTCTATCAGACCTCAAGCATTTCAGTTCATTCCCAATTTCTTTTTCTACTTTTTCTTTGTACGATTTAAACATTTTAAATGCCTCAGATTTCTCTTTTAAAAATATGATAGTCATCAATCTAGTGTAATCATCAACAAACATAATAAAATATCTATCTCCATAGAAGCTCTAAGTTCTCATGGGACCACATAGGTCAGTGTCAACTAACTCCAAGATTTTTTTTGTTCAATAGTCTTTACTCTAAAAACTAGATTTTGTCATTTTCTCCTTTTGACATTCATGACACATAAAATGATCAGGCTTTGTTAGGCTAGGTAGATCTCTAACCTTTTTCTTTCTACTGATCTTAATCATGTTATTGAAATTTACATGACATAACCTTTTATGCCATAACCATGTATCCTCATTTTTCATCATTAAACAAGAAGTCTCAGCATTGTCAAGATAAAATAAGTTACCTTTAGATTGCCCTCTTGTTCTGAAAAGCTTTCCACTTTCATCAAATATCTTTACCTTCTTGCTTTCAAAAGCTACTCCGTGACCTGATTTGTTAAGTTGTGCCACACTTAGCAAATTGTAATTCAGTCTATTTACCCAATAAGGATTATCACATTTGATTTTATCATTTATCAATAAAGATCCTTTTCCTCTAACCATACATGGTGTATCATTACCCATTCTTACTGATCCTCCATTATAATGCTCAAGATGATCAAAATTTTCTTTATCACTAGTCATGTGATGTGTACAACCACTATCTATGATCCAAGTATCATTTTTACTAACTTTAGAAATGAGTGATGTATCTATATACCTTTCTTCTTCCTTAGAATCATCCTTCATTGCAACAAATACTACTTCAACATCATCATCTATTTTGGTATCAGTATCATTCTCTTTAGCAATGTAACATACATTTTTGCCCTTATCTCTGTGATCTTGGTTATCTCTATTGTAGTTTCCCTAACTTCTATTATTTCTCCTTCCATAGATTCCTTCACCAAATCAATCTTTGTTTCTATCTTCATCTTTCCTGTTCGGGCATCTAGCAGCAATATGGCCAACTTCTTTATAGTTAAAACATGCTAAAGGTAATGTTATCACTCAGAAAAAGTTTCATGGCTTCTGGTCTTTTCCTTTGGTCTCTATAATGTTTTCCATGTCTCTAACCTCAAGCCCTAGTTTAAAAATTTAAAAATCTATCTGTTGCATGAAAAACCTTTTGTTTTACCCTCACCCTGTTCTATTTTAACATTACCTTTTTTAGGCCACCTAAGTTCCTAAAGTCCACGTGCTTAATATTTCCCTAAGTCTAGCACCTGGAAGGCTTTAATATTTCCTAAGTCCTAATGATTTAATTCCTCCTAAGTCCCTACACTAAATTTTTCCTATAGTTTCATCCTTTAATATTTCCTTGGGCCCAGGTCTTGGTCATGGTTCAATCAAGTGGTTAGCGTAACTTCTCATAGAATCTATCAGACCTATGAGATTATATGCCAGCCGTTGATTCTCCTATGTGACATATCTTATAAACTGAGTGGGTCCACTACCATGTTGGCATAGTTGGCATTCTCTCATTGGTCAGCGTGTTGCTAAGAAGGATCCTATTAGTGCAGCCTGTAGTGAAGGATTTTCAATCTACAGTCGGTGCATGATCTCAAGGAATATTCCTACCCCATGAGATCATGTGCCATCTGTTGATTTCAAATATTACTTAGACGTGTCAATGGGACCTGACATCTGCAGAAGATCTATGGTTGGCGTACGTTCTCATGGAAGTTGTCAGAGCCATGAGATCTTACACTAGCTATTGATTCTACTTTTCTCAAATGGCTGACGAGGGTGGGTCCTATGATAGGTGGCACTGACTTGTGTTGTTCTGATTGGCTAAGTAGGAGGGTGACTTGGACTTGTCAGTGGGCCCAAATCTTTCAAAGGGTCTAGCGGTTTAGATAAAATATTTGGTGGTTCTGATATGTTACAAGGGTTTCTCTCATTCATGAAGAAAAGTGGTGGTTCTCCAAGTTGACTAGTGATTTAGCAAACAAGTGTTCACGTAACCGCTAAACTAAATGGCGAAGAGATAAGGTGTTCCACAAACTAGAAAAGGTTTCTGGTCACTAGTTCACTAAATTTGACTTGGGTCTCTTTAAAAAAGTAAATCATAAAGCCCACGAAATTGGAAAGATCCGATGGTCATGATATAAAGTTGACCTAAGTTTAAATGTCAACCACTAATTTGCTGCTGGTGCCATGGAAATAACCATTGTAATTCAAATGCAAATATCTTAGAGGGTTTTCTATGACAAGAAAGGACTAAAATTTATTGCTTAAGTGGCTGGATCTCATAGAATTGGTTTTTTTGACTATTGTAGTGTGGTCTAGGGTGTTCCATGATCATTTGCAGGGGTCTATACTATGTTCTTTGTGCTTAAGGTGTGTTGCAGTTGGCTGAGTAGGTTGACAATGTGGGCATTTTTGTGGTTCTTAGTACTTTCTCAGGGAATTTATCATGATTGAGGATCACTCCAAGATCTATCCTCTCTAGGTTTCCTAGGTTTCTTCCCCTGTAATAAATTTTTGATTGTTTCTAGTTGGTCTAGTGGGTGAAACCCTAACCCTAGTCATCCGTAGCTTGTTGCATCCTATTTTGGGATTTCAAGATGACTAGTGGGGTATATATTGTTGTATTTTTTACTTAGTGGGGCTTCCAAAAATTTACTTTTTGGTCCCTGGTTGTTGATGATATTATACTGAACAAGGAGAGCTTGGATTTTGTGTTTTGTTCCTAGCATTTGTCATTTTGGTAATGTATTGATTTTGAAGTTAATAAGAACACACCTAAATTCCTATCTCAAATTGATGATTGTCTTCTTGTTTTGATTGTGAACTCATATATGGTAATGTCATAAGGTGAATTAGCATATGGTAAACAAAGAGTATTGTGAGATCAGCTTGGAGTTCCTAACAAAGTTGGTATTAAAGCCTTTAGGGTGATTTCAGTGGGTTCATTGTTGGATTGGAATTTGATGATTAGGTTTGGGAGTGAGGGGAGTAATAGGCAAAGCACTTGCTTTGAGTTCATGTGTGTTTGAGTTAAGGTTTTAGTTGATATATGTTATCAAGTGACTCTTTTCCCTAGGTTAAGGCACTGATCTATTCTTTGGAAGCAGTCCATCATCATCAATCATACACACACATATAAATGATAAAACCTTTAATCAATTAGTAAGGGGTATAAATGTCTATTAGTTAGTGATTCCTTTGAAGAAGTGAATCAAGGGTACACCCACCTAAGCATCTTGGCTCAAAGTCTAGGAGGATCTCTTTGATCCTTGTTAATTGTCCCTTTTACTTGTAGACTTTGGAGTGGTGATAGAGTCAATGACATTAAATTGTCAATCATAGTGTAAACCTACAAGTTGAAACTAAAAGAACAACCAATAAAATGGTGACTCTACTGGGGAGAGTCTAGAGATAAAAGTTTGCAAGGTGCACTCTTGTTTTCCTGTTGTATTCAATTAAAGATTTCCCACTTTGGTGGGTGATGACTCAAAAGGGTTAGAAGCAGTGTTATAGATTGAAAATCATGGACAAAAGAAGGAATACTAGGTCCTTTTTCAGGAAAAATCCAGAGGTCACTCTAGAACAATTACCTAGATAGGAGAACGAGAGTTGGATTAGAAGAAATGGTGAGTCTACTAGTGCTCCCATAAAAGAACAAAGAAATACCAGAGGTAGAGCACCACATGTTTCCTCGAGTGAGGAAGGTTCACAAGCCAGAGTTTCTAGATAAGATGGTGGTCACTTTGAAGATAAATTTTATGATACCCGAGAGGCTGTATTTCAAGACAAGGTTTCATTGCTTGTAGGTCAGGATGAACAAGCTAGAGAGATGGGTTTTGAGATTGATTTAGATCTTGATGAGGATAATTTCAGAAGAGAACCCATGATACCAAGGCAAGTCAATTTCCCATATCAAAATCTCATTGATATGGATGTGTCATCAGGTTCTGATGACATTATGATAGACCTAGATGATTTAAATGCACTAAGGTTACAATTGGTAGAGTAGGCTGCCATACATAAGAGGTTACAAAAGGAGAGAGAAGATGAAAAGGCGAATATCCTAATAGAAAGACAATCTCTCCTTAGAAAGATTAATGAAATGAAGAAGAGAAACATGATGCTTTCTTCTGCTCCTAAGACTTTGCAACATGATGTCTTTGGTGATCTTGATGCTTTGAGGACTGAGCAGAAGTGCTTACTACAAGATCATGAATTTGATAAAGAGGACCCTGTGGTTAGATAGGTTCAAAGTTATGCTCCCCTCCCTCAAGATAAAGATGGGCATGAGATCACTAGGCCTGTTGTTGCCGCTACTGAGAAAGGAAAGCAAAAGATGGTGGGACATCAAACAAGTAGATCATTGACAATACTAGGGGTCCCACCACCCATTTCAAATAAGGACATAGAGATAGAAAGAAGAAGAAAAGAAGATGAGGACCTTGCAAGAGAATTAGAAAAGGCTAAAATTGAAGCTTCCATTGCAGAAAAGAGAAGAAAGATCCAGTTCTTGAGGGCTTCATCTACAAATGCTCTTGGTCCATCTACTACTGAACTAGGTATGCCATCTATGACTACTACTATTCCACTTACTAATGCTGCTACTAGTTCAATTCCTTCTTCATCTGCTAGGATAGCTGTTGATCCTAGACAACAGTCAAATGCACAATTATATGGAAATGCAAATGTAAATGTTGATCCTAGGGTTAACACTAGTTCAATTTTTCAAAGAAGACGTATGCAATTAGAAGGCTATAGGAAAATTAGTTTTGATGGAGTTCCTAGCTACCCAAATGCTTTTCCAATTGATATAAGAGATAAGGTACCTAATTTTTTTGGTAACAATGCTATTAGTTGTGAGGAACATCTTAGGTTATTTGTTTATATGCTTAATGATTATGAGGTTGAGCATGAGGATGTAGTCATGAAATTATTTGTTCAATCTTTGGTGGAGGATGCTAGAGATTGGTTTAAGAGACTTCTTGATAAATGTATTAATACTTGGGATTCTTTTGAGAGATGTTTTAAAGAGTAGTATGGTGATAGGCCTAATGCTATTTTCATGTTGAATGAGTTCAATATGATAAGGAAAAATT
Organism: Chamaecyparis obtusa; assembly: GCA_027943335.1. NCBI lineage: Eukaryota > Viridiplantae > Streptophyta > Pinopsida > Cupressales > Cupressaceae > Chamaecyparis > Chamaecyparis obtusa. The sequence goes on from BSBK01004606.1 coordinate 1,080,009, forward strand.
AGAATGAATCTGCAGTTGAGTTCAATATGAGATTTCAGAAGGTTATGCATAAGTTGTTCCAAGTTATGCGGTTAGATAACAATGTTTGTCTGACCATATACTTCAATGCATTTGATGGAAAGATTGGTTACTTTTTGAGGGATAAGGAACCAAGAACCCTTAGAGATGCTTTTATGATTGCTATCAATATTGAGAAAAATATGAAGATATCAGGGAAGTTGGGTGGGAAAAGAGATGATCCAAACTTGTTTGGAGACAAGAAATACAAAAAAGAAAATGATAGGAATGTTGGAACTAGGAGGCAAAAAGAAGATAAATTGGATAAGGTGCTTAATGCATTGAAAGATTTGAAGGCACCTGCAAATAGGAACATCAGTGCTCCTACCAATGAAAGGCCTTAGCTCAACAAGAATTTCAATAAGCATAATAGATTGTAGAACTACCCCTACAACACCCAATGGAGGGATGGCAAGCCTATTGTCCCTGTTGCAAGATGAAACAATGATAGAGGTGTCCCTGAACCTCTACAAAAAGCTTCAATAAATGTCATGGAGGACATACCTTGGTGTCTTGCATGCCAATCCCCTCATTCTACAAAGCATTGTGTGGTTGCACATTCTATGGCTGCAAATCAAGATTGTGGCAATGAGGAGATAGATCAAGAAGAAGATCAAGATGATGTTGGATGCAACATGGCTACTTCATATCTAGGATATGAAGATGATTCTAATTTTGATAAAGAAGTAGATGTAAATGTGAAGAGACACACTCAGACCCTTTTTCATCAAGAGGTATTTTCTGATAGTGAAGATATTGATAAGAAGACATGTAATATGAACTCTTCTTCTAAGCCAGTAAATTTAAGAAGACCTTCTAGAGAAGAGATGGATAGGATTACTGTAGAAATGATTGCCCAAGTGAAAACTAGGGGCATGGTGGCAAGGGATACAAATGGAAAAGTTGTAGGAATGTTTATAAAGAGTACCAACTCTAGAGAGCCTAGTGAGAACAAATCAAAAGGTGATCACATCGTGAAATTCAAGAATGTAAAAAGTAAGAATTGTGAGCCTAAGGGAGTTGGAGTTGAAAGATTTTCTAGTGAGATTGAGAAGCCAGTTAACACAATGGCTAAGAATGAAAAAGTGAGGGTGGCCAATACACCTAATGTATCAGATAAACAAAGAGATACTAAAGTAGTGCAGATGGAGATTCCTTCCTTTGCTCCTATTGATATGTTATCTGTATTGTCGCAAATTATAGTTAAGGTTCCATTGTTAGAATTATTGAGGATCCCTGAACATAAAGATAGAGCTATGGCATGGGTAGATAATGTTCATAATAATGATGTTTCATGCAATGGATCTCAGGATAAAGCTTTGAAAGGTGTTGCTGCTCAGGGAATTGTATCTCAAATTCCTCCTATATATTTGGACAGTTCTGTCAATGCTAGCCTTGAAAACATTGATCCATTCTTTTTAAGTGTCCTTGTGAATGGAATGAAACTAAGAAATTGTATGATTGATAGTGGTGCCTCTAATACTATTTTTCCTTTTAAGATTATGGAAAAATTGGGCGTTAAAGTTGATACAGTTCAAGGCAGATGTTGTGCAATGGATCAGAGGGAGGTACCAGTTATTGGGACTATCAATGCAATGCCATATAGGCTGGCACCATATCCAGAGAAAGAGTTAAAAATGAGTGTTTTGGTGGTGGACATCCCTCCTCATTATGGGATGCTACTATCTAGAAGGTGCAGTGCTACCATGGGTGGAAGTTTAAAGTGTGATCTATCCTATGCCACTTTCAAGATTGATGATCAATTTGTCAAGATTGAGTGAGAACCAAGAGTATGCCACATGATTGAGAGAAGTATTGATAATGAAACTACATGTTTTTTGGATACTGATATTAATTCTTTTAGGGAAGAGATCCCTATACTTGAGAGGGAACCTATTTTGTCACCTATCTCTATTGAGGTAAGTGTTAATTCTATGAAGGGTGATTTGTGGGTAATGTACTTTGATGGTGCAAATTGCAAGGATGGAGCAGGAGCATGCATTTTACTTATTTCTCCTAATGGGAGCACCTACAAATTTTCTTTCACATTGAATTTCTTTTGTACCAACAATATAGAAGAATATGAGGCATTGTATTTAGGACTAAGGTTGGCACAAAAAAATGGTATTAATTGCTTAAGTTTTGTTGGTGATTCTAAGTTGGTGGTGTCCCAAGTTAGGTCAGTATATGCTTCCAAGAACAAAAGGTTAAAACAATATAGGAATGCAGTTTGGGATTTGATTGAACATTTTGATGCCTTCAATATTGAGTGGAAGGATAGGAGTAATAATAAGATGGCTGACTTGTTAGCCAATATAGCAATCAATCCCAATGATATTACATTTACTGGTATCTCTAAGGTTGAAATTCAAGCTAGACCTAGTGTACCAAACAATATTGAAAATTGGCAAGTTTTTGATGATGATAATGATATCTTGAAGTTTATGAGTTGTTAGGATCAATATCATGGTCAGGAATTTGATTGCTCAACTTCGGTTGAGTCTATAGAAGGAAAATAAGTTGTCCTTGGCAATGAAGTCATTCAACTTAAAACTAACAAGGTGCCCAAGGGGCTTGTTGTCTTGGAAACTATCTTTGATAATTAGGATAGAGTTCAAAAGAATATCAAAAGAGAAGATCATGCTGATCTAGAGGAGATAAATCTTGGAACACATGAGGCACCTAAGAAGGTATACATTGGTAGGGACATGTCTCACAATGTGAGAAAATCTTTGATTGAGTTATTGAGAAAATTTAGGCATGTTTTTGCATGGTCATATGATGACCTAAAGGTTTATACAGAAGACTTGTTTTAGCATATCATTCCTTTGAGGGGAGATGCTAAACCTTTCTGAGAAAAACAAAGGCCTATAAATCCCACTTTGGCACCTAAGATGCAAGAAGAATTGATGAAGTTAAGAGATGCTAGCATTATCAAGCCCATTATGCATTCTTCTTTGGTGTCAAATTTAGTTCCTGTCAGGAAGAAAAATGGTGACATCAGACTTTGTGTGGACTTTAGGAATTTGAATATCAGCTCATTAAAGGATAAATATTGTCTACCCAATATGGAAGCTATGTTGCAGAGAGTGATCAAATTATAATTGATGTCTATGATGGATGGTTTCTCTGGTTATAATTAGGTAAGTTTCAAAGAGTCAAAACAATTTAAGACAGCTTTCACAACACCTTGGGGGACATATGTTTATGTGAGAATGCCATTTGGTCTCACAAATGTTGGTGCTACTTTTCAGAGGGCTATGGATGTTGCCTTTTCAAATTTTATTGATGATTTAACTACCTATTCCAAGAAGGAAGAAGACCAATGTACTCATTTAGAGAAAATATTTGTGAGGGCCTTGGAATATGGCATTTCATTAAACCCAAGGAAATGTGCATTTGGTGTCATTGAGGGTAAGTTGGTTGGCCATTTGGTTAGCAAGAAAGGAGTTAGGATTGATCTTGAGAGGGTGGAAGCCATTGATAAGATTTAGAGGCCAAAGAATATTAAAGAAATTCAGTCCTTCTTTGGTTAGGTAAACTTCTTGAGAAGATTTGTAACAAACTTTGCTGAGGTCACTAGACCTATATCCAAGATGTTGAAGAAGGGATCTACTATTACATGGGAAGGTGAGCCTAATGAAGCTTTCAAGAACATCAAGAAGGCTATTAAAGATGCACCTGTGCTTAAGGCACCTGATTATAGTGCCACAATGCATATCTTTTCCTTTGCATCTTTTCATAATATTGTTGCAGTGTTGTTGCAGAAAAATAAGGAAGGTTATGAGTAGCCTATTACATTTTTCAGTAAATCTTTGCAAGCTGCTGAATTGAAGTATGACATCAATGAGAAACAAGCATATGCACTTGTCAAGGCTATCAAGGCTTTTAGATGTTATTTGATGGGAGCAATTGTTATTGCTTTTGTGCTAAGTGTAGCAGTAAAGGATATCTTTTCATAGCAAGAGGTGTCTAGGAGGAGATAAAGATGGATTAATAGGATCCAAGAATTCAACATTGATATCCAAATTACTAAATTGGTTAGAGGACAAGGATTGGCAAAACTGATGGCTCAATCCAATCTTGATGCAAATCAGATAAATCAAGCTAAAATTGATTATACATGTGACATGGATGATTGTATCTAGTATCAAGATATTATTTACTACTTGAGAAATGTGAAATGTCCAGCAAACATGTATGACAATAAGAAGAGGACATTGAAATTATAGGCCATCAAATATGTAATTGTGAAATGTAAATTATATAGAAAGAATTTAGATTGCATACTTTTGAAGTGTGTTGATGAGTATCAGGCTAACAAGTTGTTAAAAGAAATTCATGAGGGAGTTTGTGGTGGGCATTATATGGGTAAAACAACTACTCATAAAACCTTGAGAGTAGGATTCTGGTGGCCCACAATCTTCAAAGATGCAGAACAATTGGTAAGGAGGTGTGATGCTTGTCAAAGGTTCTCTGGTAAGCTTAAATTTTTAGGTAACATGCCATTAAAGCCAATAGAGGTGCAAGCTCCTTTCCAACAATGGGGAATTGATTTCATTGAGGAGATACCAAACAAGTCTAGTGGAGGACACTCTTGGATACTAGTTGCCATAGATTATTTTACAAAGTGGGTAGAGGCTATCCCTACAAGAAATTCAACTAGTAAGGTGGTCACTGATTTTCTATTGAATAATATTGTTACAAGTTTTGGTTGCCCTGAGAGGATTGTTAGATATAATGCAATGTGCTTCAGGTCTGTTGAATACAAGGAATTCTTCGAGGGTCTAGGAATTCAAATGTCATACTCTTCTCCCTATCATCCACAAGTGAATGGACAAGCAGAATCAACAAATAAGAGCCTGATGAAAATCCTAAAGAGGATTCTTGAAAGGAATAAGAGGGCATGGAATTCAAAACTTCCATTAGCTATAT